>CM031239.1:135387548-135987548 GCA_018340775.1 Taxus wallichiana var. yunnanensis | reverse complement strand
ACAAACAATATATCAGTCTTCTGATGAAGAAGAATGAAATCAATAAGGGTGAATAAACACCACAACTCAACTGCATGTAGAACTCCACCACTTGATAAACATAGAACTCCAAGAACCTGTAATAGAAACTTAAACTTGCACAATGTACCTGCAAGCATGAGAAAGGCACAAAGAAGTATATATGATGATGAAAGGACTAATAGTAGTCACAAAACACACACTTTTATTACTTCAAAATTGTGCACAATGCATCATTACATTCAGAAGAGGAAATGGTTTCCATTACAGTCTTGGAGAAGAGGATTGAAAGTTCCCCAATCCACAAAGCTAACTTGCAGAAGAGAGAGATTATTGAAAAATATGCACTTGTCTAAGATGTCTAACTTTTCCAACTTGTGTCACACATATAAGTTTTGCAACCAATGTGTAACCATTTGGAATGAACTTCTCCTTTACATTTATAGAAAATCCATGTGAAAGAAGAAAGGAGAAATCATAAATTATTGGCCATGCATAAAGGCACATGATGGCTTCACACTTAATCACATCATTAATTGAACCTCAAGAATATTCCACCATCACTTCATAAATTCAAAAATTGAATTTAATTTTCCATTAAATTAAAATAATATTTTTAATAATAATAATATTGTTTATTAAAATCTTTTAATAAAAATAAAATTTTTAATTTGTCATTACCTTGTATGAGGGTTTTATTTTGTAAAAGGCACCAACCCGGTGGTTAGCTATCCTACCAACTCTCTAAGTTGGTTATCGAGATTTTATTTGGCCACTTAATAATTTGACATGATGAGCTCTTAGGAATAATGCATCGATCTCCTTAAAGTCTCCTCGTAGATAATCCACATTGATCAACATTTTCTTTATTGCCACATTGACTTGGCTTTAATATATTCCTCACACAACCATTTTGAACTTAATGAGTTCATCTTAGTCACTCTTGGGTCCAATTGACACCCGACATCGATTCTCAACCTCACATCATTTATTAATCTCCACGTTTTCTTTCCATACATGATGTAATACCTAGTAAAGTTCCCATGGTACTGGACAATGAGTTAATTGGATTCTATGCATCTATCATATACTTCTGAGATATTTACATGTAATTTTACCATGGCACACATGTCCTCTAACTCCCACATCAAATTCTTCCCACTAAGAAAGTTTTTTAAATCTCCCACTTCTTGCCATATTCCTGTGGTTGGCCCGATGAGCCATTTAACTCGACGTATAGTTTGCCAAACATCAATGAGTTTTTGGGTCCTAACCTCTCGACGTCCCCCAACTTCATGTTGGGTTTGGAAACTCTTCATGTTGATGTCTGAAGCATGGGATTTGGATGCCATTCTACCCACTCAACCAGGAAATGAGTCACAAATTTTATGGAAGCCCGTTATTTCTCAATTGTCTAAATTTGACTATGTTTGACCAATCTTGAGATGGCTTTCACCTTATCCAAGTCTGCAATGGGGATATGGATCTACGAGTTCAATTTTCCACTTTCCACCCTTACTATGACCCAACCTCAACACTCCTTAGTAATATAATTTCACCATGTAATAAGTATCAAATTCAATCCAAACTTGGAACTCCCTGACTGACATCATTTAATCCATGTACGAGCCGCTATGTCTTTCATTACTGATACAAGCTATTTCCTAATTCAACTTGACATTTATGAAAACAATTGTCCCAGGAATCATGGATTGCAAGATCCTTTTAGACGGTTAGAGACCCATCCTATAATTACACTGTATTGGTCAATACTACAAGCTCACCAACACTCGACACTCCAATGTATTACATTCTATGTGACTCTTTCACGTCAAATCCATCATTGGAAGATCTTGGACTCACATACATCTTTCTCTAGAAATGAGACTTCCCATCCTCGAAAATGAATGAGTTACTTCACATTCTCCACCATTTATGGCTTAACCAAGCACCCCCATGCCGAATAAACATAGCTACATTGTCTAGCTTGTGATTCCACACCTATGAACCGTTCTCGTCTAAATTCCAAGTTCTTACTTTATGAGACAAGTTTTTTATATTTCATGTGAGCCTCGACTGACGAGTTTACTCATGGATCTCTTTGCTGCGTTGAATTATCCCATGATTGAATGCATAAGCTCTCTCATTGCTACCTTATGTGAACTAGCTCGCTTTTCGTTGGATTTTGCTATTGTTAATTTGGATGGACCCTTTGGTCATTTGAGATTCACACTAAGTATTCTAAGCTAGAACACATTTAAAACTCTCTGTCTTGGCATAGTTTAATCCTTGCTCCAAAAATACCCATCTTCTCTATGACTCATTGTTAGCAAACAATTCATTTCTCTAAGCATCCTCATCAACCGTGATATCAAGTTCATTGGCACCAAGATCTCTTTACCTAATCTGAAAAGTTCTCCCTTTCAATCCTTGTGACTCGAGCCGAGTCTTACTTAGAAAATCCTGAAGCTTCCTAATCATTGATCATATAAGCTCATTATTTCCATGTCATATGAGCTTGCATGCCTCCTACCTACTTGATCTTATCCCGAAATGATCGCATTCATAAGATGATTGGGTCTTATGTCTATGTTTATGCAGAGATTTCAAGTCTAAAAAACCTCCCACTAATCAAGCCACTGGGCATCCTAGCTTTTAGCAAGCCTACAATAAAAATTTGTTCCATGTATTTGAGGATTATGCCAAATGACTAGGATTTTGATGTCATCAACAAACTCCTCATTTTCCCAATGACACGGAATTTTGACTTTGGCTTTCCTGCACAATGTCCCCACCTAGAAATGCTTCCTATGATCCCCGCATAATGGAAATATTGAGTCTCGGAACCCGAGGATCATCTTACCATCATGGCATGACTTATTCATCACAATAGTCTGCATTCTTGGAAATTCAACCCTCGTAACTCCGTAAATCCCTTAAATCATTTTTTAGCTTGTGACTTAGCAACGAAGCTCTTAGACCAAGCTATGTCTCAACTCCAAGACTCACCAAGCTCCCGGTTCATTCATTCTCACGTCTCCTGTATTTTCACCGACACTTGAAATTGATCAAGCTCTCTCGATGGTATCGTCAAGCCATCTATGTAATCACCTTAGCTCAGTGCCCCGAGATACTCTCTTACTCAGTTATTTATTCAATGCATGAATTTAAAACTATGATATTAACACGTTCCTTTCCTTTAATGCATGCCTAAGCTAACATTTCCATTGAGAAGCCCAAGCTAAGCTCCCAATGTAATTAGACATCGATCAACTTGACCACAAACTTGGGCTCAAGCCACTTCACCATTAACTCGTCAACTCTTCCAAGACTTGCTGAGATCCCTCTTGAATGACTCAAGTGATCCCTGACAATGTTTCTTAATAAAGCCCATATGTAACTCGAGTGATCACTTAGAGATATTGTTAAAAATGAAATTGAGAAACTATTAAGAGTATGAGTTATCTATCCTAGATATGATAGTAGTGTGTCTCCCTAGATGTTATAGTTCACAAAGACAATGGTAAATCAAGAATCAGATAAACTATAGGAAAATTAACTAGCTATAAAGAAATATTATTTCAATATGCCTTTTTTACACCAAGTTTTGGATAATTGTGTGGGTAAGAGGTATTTTTCCTTTTTGGATAAATTCAGTGGTTATAAAAATATTTCTATAGCTCCATAAGATCGAGACAAAACCACTTTAACATGTCCTTGGGGAAAAATTGCATACAAAGTTTTACCATTTGGTTTATGTAATGCACTTGTTACTTTTCAAAGGGAAGTATTGGTATTTTTGTAGATCTCACTATTCATAGTTTTTTAGGTACATATGGATGATTGTTCCATCCATGTGGATACTTTTCAGGAATCTTTGAGTAATTTAAAAAATTGTTAGCAAAATGTGAACAACTCTCCTTGAGTCATGAGAAATGTCTAATTATGGTTGATCAAGGAATTGTTTTGGGTTATCATATCTCTCCTAAAGGTATTCAGAGTCAATCCTAAGAAAATATAAATCAAGTACTAACTTTCCTATACTAGAAAACTAGACTCATGTTAAGGTATTTCTAGTTCATATAGGTTACTACAGAAGGTTTACCAAATATTTCAACAAAATTTCTGCACCTATGTTCTCTTTACTTACAAACGATTGTCTTGTTGAATGAAACTCTCAATGCCAAAAAGCCTTTGAAGTTATAAAAGATATATCGACTCATGTTGTGGTTTTAAGAAGGCCATATTGGGAGAAATATTTTCATATTCACATTGATGCATCCAATAATGAAATGGGTTAAATTATTGGTCAAAAGGATGAAGAAGATTAGATGTACATAATTTATTTTATTAGAAATAACTTGACCCCTACAGAGAAAAATTACACTACAACTGAAAAGAGTTTTTAGTTGTTGTTTACTCTCTTAATAAATTCAGACATTATGTTACTAGATATAAAATATTTGTATACATAGACCATTCAATAATAAGATACATGATGGATAATCTAGTAGTAGGGGTAGGAAATATTATATGGTTACTCCTTTTACAAGAATTTAATTTGAAAATCATTGATAAGCCAAGAAAGGCTAATGTTATTGCTAAATTTCTCTCAATATTGAATGTTTCAAGTGAAGGAGAACTTTGTTGAAGACCATTTTCTAGATGAACACTTGTTTGTAATTTCAACACACTCACCATGGTTTGCTGATATTGCTAATTATCTAACCACAAGGAAGTTTCCAATTTATTTTACAAGCAAAGAAAGAAAAAGATTAGTTAGAAACAATGCTACTTATACATGGTGTAATGGAATTTTATTTAAATGTGGTCCTGATATGGTTCTTTGTAGGTGTGTTAGGGAGGATGAGGTGTATGACATCATAAGATCTTTCCATGATGAACCAGGAGGAGGACATTATTTAGTTAAGAGGACAATCCACAAAATCCTTAGAGTTGGGTACTATTGGCCTTCACTACACAAGAATTTCAAAAGATACATATGGAAATGTGATGCATGTCAAATAATGGGGAAGCGAGTAAGTGTAGCAAGTTAAAAGACCAAAAAGTGGACATCAAATCCCAAATTTTACAAACCGCGATTGCGGTCTGTTTTGTTAGGTTCAAGAAACTCTTGAACCTAAGACTGTGATTGTAGTTTTAAAGTGAGATCATGGTTTGTAAACGTTGATCGTGGCTATAAATTGTGATTGCACTCCTCTGATACTAAAAAAATAGCTGCAACCCTCATTTTTCCCCACCATTTTCTCCAAATGGCACATTTTTTCCATTGTTGACACTTGCGCTTTGCATTACCCTTCCAAATTGTAATTTTTCTTCTAGAACATGATAATTTACACGATGACACTAAGATGAAGAGGTAAGCCCTCATTTTTTATCAATTTTCTTGCATTTTAGGTTTTTTTGTGGTTTTCATGGGTTTTTCAATATTTTGTTTATGTATAAAATTTATTTGTTTTTTCAGTTGCTCGACAAGATTCTAATCCTTCAATTCCTCCAAACATTCCTCCACTTCCTCAAAACCCTCAAAATATTCCTCCACCTCCTTGAAACCATCCTCTAAAAATTCCTTCATCTCATATGGCTCTTATCGTGCCCACAAAACCAATAGGAACCCAAGGTGATATTATTACAAAAATATGAGAAAATAAAATTTCCATTCAGAACCTTATTCACACTATCAGACAAAATCATTCCATAAATCCAGGTCACATGACTTTAGCCAACACACTTCAAACATTGATTGGTGAATTTAACTCTCTAACAAACCAAATAGATAGATGGAATGCTTTTAGAGCTGATTGTAGGCATTGATATGTAGAAAAATTATCGCATGCGGACATGAAAGATTTTTTTTGGAAAAGAACACATTTGTGCACTATTTACAGACCCCATAACCAATACACCCCTCATGACTAATTACAATTTCTTCCTATTCATTGGTGTCACGAAGATCGGATTAATAAATTTTTTTAGACTGATGTTGGATGGTTTTTGTTTATCCACCATGCAACAACAATGAGGTTCCTCTTTATTTTTGAAGAAATTATATTGTGAGTTTTTGCTTGATGAGGACCCTAATTATTTTAATTTTTATAGATTTTATGGTCAAGGAGGTGACTCTAAATAGACTAGACCAGTGCACGTATTGAAATTGATCAACCTAGGATGCCCTACGCCCAAAACCCCCACAATATTTAGTTGTCCCTCCTACAAAGTGAAGGAGATTATGGATATCAACACATTACATGCATTGAGGTCTCTCAATAACACTCTAGCCCAAAATAGAATCCATATTGAATCTAGCGATGTTGGTGGAGGCACCAGTTCTAGCACACCACACCACTTGTGGGTCATGTGGTGTTGTATGCACTGTGGGTGAGACATCATTTTTGGGTCACAGGAACTTTTTTTACAAATGAGATGATGGCCTATGTTTTTGGAAGTGTTGCAAATGTCCCTAGTCTTTCACAGTAAATGTCACATAAATAATATATATATAGAAAATTTTATTTCATTTGAGATTTTAATATATATACTTGATTACGTCATACTTGTGTAAAAACTAATATTATTTTTATTTTAAATAGCAAGAGCCGGTCAAGGACACATCCATTGTGGACATCCTAGCTACCAAAGCCCATGTTACAATGTGTGAAGATGTAATTTTCAAGTTACTTACATTTCAAAGTTCATTTGATTGCATATTTATTATTAAATACGCATTAATGTTCATGTATGTGTTTCACTTGTACATACATATTAAAATGTTTATATTTTTTAAGAAGGAGCTAGGTTGGACATCATCTACTGTGGGGATGGAGAATAATGGCACACGTCATGTTACTTTTACGTAAGAACCAGGGTGGGACATCATCTTGTGGGCACCGAGGCTACTAGCACGCATCATATTACTTTTAGACAAAGTTAGTTTCACATATTTTACTAGTAATGTTTAAGATTATTTAAATATTATTAACATACATATCTATACATGTTCTAGAATTTAATATATATACATGATCCTTAGTTACTTACCCCATTCTCGTGGACAATTTTTAATTAATGTTGATCTACATGTTGCTTGTATAGCTTATGACTCGCAACAAAGACTCCTCCCTTTATGTAGACCGTGGAGGCTAATGTTGATGTTGTCATAGCATCTGAGATACACTCACATAGGTACAATTTTTCATATTTATTAGATGTTGGACGAATGTTTTCTTACTAAATCTACAATATCAAATTGTACATGAAATATTTATTTATATGCAGCTTTGTATGAGTCGAGTTCACTTCCATGACCCTTGGACACTCCCCTCACGATTCTATCCTTGACCCTAAAAAGTGTCAATGAAAAATTTATAGGGATCATGAGATTGCGGCAAGATTTCACATGCATTAAAATTTATAATTTCTAAATTATGAATGTTTTCAATATATCCACTTCTTACAAATTTGGATGTTAAAAACTTGATGTTTATGAATGTGTAGGCTAAGTTGTAGGTGAGATCGACATGCCTAGGACTAGACGGATGCAATACTTAGTGTCATCTCCCTCCACTACATCCATAGACCATGGACATGCTTCTACTATTAGGGACAAGAGAGGGATATGTTTCATGATTCTTCATAGGATGTATAGATATATATTCCATCTAGACATGTGATACATACATTTTTGTATGCCTATATATGGCTTGATATATATGATCTTGTGTTGGACATTCCATGGAGATGTGTATACAATATTATATAAATGTGTGGTCCTATATCTATGGCACATTTAGTTTGATACATTATTCTTATATTTTTAGAGATGTGGCACGTGCTCGAACAGATGTAAATATATTCCATGTGTACTAGATATATATATTATATGTGTGTGTGTGTGTGTGTGTGTGTGTGTGTGTGTGTGTGTGTGTGTGTGTGTGTGTGTGTGTGTGTGTGGATTTTGTTCCTAGACCACTATGATATAATTTTTATGATGTTCTTGTGATCTCATGTGTTGATATTTTTGTGTACTTGATATTTGACATATGATAAATTTGATGATGTGTGACATTTTTGTATATGCATGTGACTTGATACAAGATATGATGATGCGTGATAACATGATTTCATTAAATGACATGTACGGTGATGATGTACTGACATGTATTGTGATGATGTAATGACATGATCTGACATCTTTGTTGCACTCTTTCTAGACCACACACACACACACACACACACACATGCTTCATAATCATCTTTGTTTCTCTTTGTGGTGGATGAAGATAGGAATTTTGCACATAACAATGTGTCCATTCAAGTTATATGACATAATAACCATATTTGTTTCTTGATATGACATAATAATCATCTTTTGCTTTGGAAGATTGCATAACAATGGAAAAATTCTTGATATGACATCATAATCATCTTTGTTTTGCTTTGTCACACATATGAAATGTCTTTGTAATTTCATATATATGCTTCATGTAATCATGTATTTGTTTCTCTTCATATGCTTCATGTAATCATGTCTTTGTTTCTCTTTATATGCTTCATGCACAATCATGTCTTTGTTGTGACCTTATAAAATCTCCTTAAAGGCTTGTCATATATGAAGTTCACTATTGGTGCATGAAAAATAAATATTTTTCTTTGGAATATTGCACAACAATGGAAATTTTTGATATGTAATCATAATCATCTTTGTTTCACTTTGTCACACACACACATATATGCTTCATGTAATTAGTGTATTTGTTTCTCTTTACATGTGGTGGATGAAGATAGGATATTCTAAATTTAACTGTTCACACAACATGGTAGTGTGTTTACCTAGTTACAATCTCCTTGATGTGAGCTTATTAAATTCAAATGATAGGGCATTATTTTGAGGCCATGCAAATAATTATTCACATAAGCTTATTAGACAGGAGATATTTACATTTTATTATATAATTGTTCAAGTTTCTAACACCACAACTATGTGTCACCTTCAATAATGTGAATAAAATTTAAACTTAATAAGTAATTACATTAAAACATATCTATATGACACCCTATTTGGATATTCATTACAACACCAACTTGAAAGGGAATATTTATTATTGATTTCCAATCTTCATTTCTTTAGCAATGAATGGTGTTATGTCCTTCTTGTATTCAGCAATTTAGCACAAATCCTAGAGTCTCCTTGAATTTTTCAAGACATGGTATTTCTCCCCCCACATGGAAATCCATCTCCATGTACTTACTGGTTTGCAATATAGTGAAATTACTTGGGTTTTTATTCAATTGAAGGTAGTTATAGATGAGATGTTCATTCCACCTGATACTTAGTGGAGACTCCACCTATGTCCTAGAATACATGAAGGCTTATTCCAAAATAAATATTAGTGACTACATCCATTATTCCATACTTGCAAGATTCAAAATATTGAAACTATTTTTTAGAGGGAAATGAGAAAATGGAAACAACGATACTAGGAAACATGCTAAGAAGCAAAGAGCAAAGAGGATTAGTGAGAATTATACCCAAGGAAATCATGGGAGAAAAATCCAAGTAGGCTCGGTTTGGGAGTCAAACCACACGATTCGGGCCAATAACCCCTTCCCTATTGATCCCAATTCACGTTTTCAATGCAAAATTCTGGTGGTCACAACTTGGTGCTTGATCATCCAAAATGAGAACCATCTAAGCCAAAACTTGAGTAAAGGATGCCTCTAATCACACCCAAGAATTCAGGGTTGTGGCATTCCTTGAGCCTTTGTGGCATAATTGTTTGCAAACTTCCTTTTCTAGGCAGTCCTAGGCAATGAACGGAGCCGAGTAGTGAGAAGTCATACCCCGGGACATCGTGGGAGTTAACTGCCACCTCCAAAGCATGTCTAGTTATGGGTTATACACCTTTGGGTGCTATGATGGGCTCTAGGTAGGCTCAGTTTGGAGTTAGACCACCCGATCTGGAGCCAAGAACCCCTTCCTTATTGATCCCAATTCATGTTTTCAACGCAAATTTCTGGTGCTCACAACTTGGCACTTGGTCATCCAAATCAAGAACCATCTAATCCAAAACTTACACAATGGAGGCCTATAATCATAGCCAATAATTCAAGGATGTGGTATTCCTTGAGCCTTCGTGGCATAATTATTTGCAAACTTCCTTTTCTAGGCAATCCTAGGCAATAAACAAAGCCGAGTAGTGAGAAGTCATGCCTCCGGACATTGTGGGAGAAAACTACCACCAAAACACATCTAGTTAGGGGTATATGTCTTCGAGTTACTATGGATGGCTCCAGGGGAGGATTGGTTTGGAGTTGGTTCACCCAATCTAGAGCCAAGAACTCATTCCCTATTGATCTCAATTCATGTTTTCAGTACAAACTTCTGACGATCACAACTTGGTGCTTGGTCATGCAAACCAATAACTATCTAAGAAAAAAATTGAGAAAATTAGGCCTCTAATTGCACCCAATAATTAAGGGCCATGGTATTCCTTGATCCTTTATAGCATAATTGTTTACAAACTACCTTTTCTAGGTAGTCCTAGGCAATGAACAAAGTTGAGTAGTGAGAAGTCATGCCCGGGATGTCGTGGGAGAAAAATACCACTGCAAACACATCCAATTAGGAGATGTATACCTTTGGGTGCAATGGAGGGATCCAAGGAGTCCCGGTTTGGAGTCAGACCACCCTATTCGAGCCAAGAACCCATTCCATATTGATCCCAATTCACGTTTTTAGCGCAAACTTCATAGGATCAAAACTTGGTGCTCGATCATCGAAACTGAGAACTATCTAATCCAAAAATTGAGAAAAGGAGGCCTCTAATCACATGTAATAATTCAAGGTTGTGGAATTCCTTGAGCCTTCATGGTATAATTGTTTGCAAACTACCTTTTTGAGGCAGTCCTAGGCAATAAACGGAGTTAATTAGTGAGAATTCATGCCTTGGGACATCGTGGGAGATACCGCCACCTCCAATACATCTGATTAGGGGGTATATTCCTTCAGGTGATATGGTGAGCTCCATGTAGGCTCAGTTTGGAGTCATACCACCCAATTGAGCCATGAACCCTTTCCCTATTGATCCCAATTCATGTTTTTAGTGTAAACTTTTGGCATTCACATCTTGGGGTTCGTTCATTCAAAATGAGAACCATCTTAGACAAAAATTGTAAAATAAAGGCCTCTAATCACACCCAATAATTCAGGGCCATGGCATTCCTTGAGCCTTCGTGGAATAATTGTTTGCAAATTGACTTTTCTAGGCAGTCCTAGGCAATGAATGGAGCCAAGTAGTGAGAAGTCATGCCTCGGGATGTTGTGGGAGTGAACTATCACCGTTAACACATCTAATTGGGGGTATAAATCTTTAGGTGCTATGGCGAGCTCCACATAGGCTTTCTTTGGAGTCATACTACCCAATCCGGAGCTAAGAACCCCTTCCCTATTGATCACAAATCATGTTTTTCAAAGGTGCAAACTTTTGGCGGTCATAATTTAGCTCTTTGTCATCCAAACTAAGAATTTTTTGAGCCAAAACTTGAGAAAATGTGGCCTCTAATCGTACTCAATAATTTAGATTTGTGCCATTCCTTGAGCCTTCGTGGCATAATTGTTTTCAAACTACATTTTCTAGGCATTCCTAGGAAATGAACGAAGTCGAGTAGTGAGAAGTCATACCCCAAGATGTCATGGGAGAAAACTTCCACGCCACCGCTGCGCTCTCTGGTTGGGGGATATACATCTTCGGGTGCTATGGCGAGGCTCTGGTAGGCCCAATTCATAATCGGACCACCCGATCTAGAGCCAAGAACCCCCTTCACAGGTACATAAACCGTTTGTTAGTTACTTCTCTTTTCTTGGAAAATAATGAAAGCTTCTCTTAGCTTCAAGAATATAAATTATCTACTAACAGTGCCAACCACGTGAAGGTAGAAGCTTTTATGGCACCACTAACCTGCATAAAAGTGTTATTCAAAGTAATTTAAGTTGAATCAAAACCATACTAGATATATACAAAATACATAAATTTAATAAAATATATGAACTTGAATCTAGTATACAAATTTAAAAACTTCATATAAATATATACCGATTTGCATGTAAATTCACTCCAATGAACCATCAAGATTGGATCTACTAATAGTGCTAACCACATGAAGGTAGAAGATTTTATGGCACCACTAACTCTGTATAAAAGTGTTGGTCAAAGTAATTTAAGTTGAATCAAAACCATACTAGATATATAAAAATACACAAATTTAATAAAATATATGAACTTGAATCTAGTAGACAAATTTAAAAACTTCAAAGAAATATATACTAGACAAGCATGTAAATTCATTCCAATGAACCATCAAGATTGGATCTACTCTGAATAGCGGACAATATTTCTTCATGATTTAACTCTCAAAACTTCTAAAGAATCTTGTTATAAGGCCTTCCTCGATATCTATATAGTTGAATATTTGTAGCTAGAACTAGATGTGAATATAAGATTATTTTCTTGTGTGTCTCAAATTCTCCAAACAAACAAACAAAGGAATTTTTTTATGCATACCGTCTAAGCGAAGTTCTAGTATTACCAAAGGTGAACCTATAGGGTACTCAATATATTTTCCATATATAATAGGAGAAGACAACTTCTTTCTTTCCTCGATGCAATGACATAAGAAGCAATCCTTTCCTTCTTCATTGTATTTTATCACAATAACCTCAAACACATCCTACAAAAAAAATAGAGGTTTCAACTCAAATTTAAATTACATATTAATTTTAATAGACATAACTCAATACAAAAATTGTAAATAACCATTTACCTTGTCACACCAAAATTTAAATGTCATCAAATTCCTTGGATGTTGCAACTTCATCTAGAGAAATAATTCGTGATGTATGTGGAAGTTGATAATTGGGAAGTGGAGTTAGAGGCATAAAAATCCATCCATCCACCCATTCTTATGAATCACACTCACCAGTGGAAAATTTGATACAATATGCAAAAAAAATGCCAAATTTCATGTCCATGTGGCCCAAGAAGTAGCGTTTGAGATACAAAATGAGTGTTTATCACTGAACCCTATGAGTGTCATACAATCCTCATAGTTAGAAATTTTTGTTCCTCTATCAACCAAAATAATTTATGAACTATGGAATTTTCTTGAAAACCATGGGCCATGTTTTCAATATACCATTCCACTATGATCTTTGCATCTTTCAATTTAGCACCATCTTTATAATTCAACTCTTCTCTTACAGAGCTCTTTTCACACATGTCCATGCACCGTTATGCTCTCATTTTCCATGTCCAACCTTAGTGAAACTCCAAATATGTTGCACACCCATTTTTACGTGCATAATACTCATCTAATAAAGCATTCATGAATTCTTAAACCGAGACATGTAATTATTTGACCACATATAATGTTGATTGAAGTGTATGTCCCTATCAAATCAAGTTTTCATAAAATAAATGAAAACAACCTTACACAAATTCATAGTAGAATGAGTTTGATCATCACTGAGATAAAAGTGGTACTCTATTAAAAATTTCAATCATTATTTATACTATCAAGAGAATGTATATATGCTATATGCACAAAAATAGAAACCTGTATTGAGTTGTAATATTGCAATTGATCCTCTATTTGTGGTTGCAATGTGTAATTATTGGAAAAATCAACCACTTTGAAAAAATAGTACCAATAGGAAATGTGTCCTTAGATATCTTGAATTTTTCATCCAACCATCGAGCTCTGTGTATGCCTAACATACTCATAAAAATTTAATCTTTAAATTTTCTCATTACTTGAAAACTAGGTATGTGTTCTGTAACTAACTCACACCATTTAGGACCCTTTCCATCTTTCAATTGATATGGTACTAATTTATATTTATTAAACCTAACTAAATTATGTCCTATTGCACCTTAAATTTTCTCATGGATATAAATTTTCAATTTAGGTAATCTACACGCGTACCACAAATTCCATCTAAACAATCCAGACTATAAAAATTGTCCAACTTCTCTTTCAAAAATATTATAGGAATGAAATCCCTAGAAGATATTGGTGGAGCTTGAACACCACATTCGATAACATAGTTTCGAAATGCAAATAGAACAAATACGTCAAAAATTAACATAATTCATTACAAACTCAACATGTTGCCTACAACAACAAGTTGTGCAAGCATGGTTGATTTTCATATAGAATGGTTTCAATATTTCAAAAAAGTATTGACTAATTTTAATTTTTGGATGCTCCTGTTCAAACTTATGAAAAAATTGAGTTTGAGTCATATCTAAGAAATGCTTTGGATGTGGTTCATGATTAGTAGAACCAACTTTCCATTTTACAACATCTCTTATATTAGGTGAAACTCTAGTGTTACCATGCCAAAATTGAACAACTTCTCTTATAACATCAGATATATCTTTGTCTTTACATAGTGCTCTAGTATAAAATGCTCAAAAATAAATGTTATTGGGTGATTGAAGGATATTACACCTTTCAATTGCTTTAATTAGAGTTTTTTGATTAAATTTCAACATTCAGCTTGTTTTCCTAATCAAACGCTATTTTTATTCACTTACAACACTAGTAGAAAGTACACATCGTATGCCATTACTATCCCTTGTGCGTCTCTTGACACCAACAATGTGATATGCATCATTTAGGTTTTCAACAATTGTAGAGGTTTGACCACATATATTAGATGTTGTCAATCCTAAGGTGTTTAATATAGGTCTCATTTTATTCAATTTCATCAAACTAACAAGAAATTGACATCTTCGAGAATCATTTAAGATTTCAAAATGATTATCTGAAATTTCAATGGATTTTCTTTTGATTTATTTTTTAGAAAGTTTGTCAGACATTGGTTTCAAAATTTTCTCATCAATTTCAATAAAATAATTAGGTATCTTTCGTAAAATCCTAGGAGGTGTTTTTTTTTCCAAATTTTGGTTGTCTATGGTTTCAAAATGAATTTCTGATTCAATTTTTCATTGTCTCCTTCAATTTCAACATCAACTACATCACAAGTATTTAATTCATCTTCATCATGAGTATTTAATTCATCTTCATTACAAGTATTTAATTCAGCTTCATCATGAGTATTTAATTCATCTTCATCATGAGTACTTAATTTATTTTCATCACGAGTATTTCATTCATCTTCACCATGAGTATTTAATTCATCTTCAACATTGATAGTAAAAACATTACCTGATTCCTCATTACATACAATATTATAGGTTAAAGATGAACCTCTTCTTGATTCATAAAGTTTTTGCATTCGCTCTGAATTTTGCAATATTTTTGCCTCTAATTCCTCCGGTGTTTTTTTACTTATTGATTTCCTTTTTGAACTTTGTTTCATGTCTCCCATGATGTTTCAATCAATGTAGGAAAACTCCAAATGATGCAAGGCACCTTAAAAATAGTAAAAAAATAGCTTCCGATGACAAGAAAAAAGTGCAGAAGGTGGCAAAATTTCACAGAAATTCATACAATCAGGTCAGAGAATAAAAGCACATGGTGAATTGGATGTTGGGATTTGTGTAAATATGATTCTAATAGCCATGATCATGGTTATTTTACCAATATGTCAATTTAGAACCGTAATCACGGTCCTAATTGTATCATCAAATCCGACCCTCAAGGCTTGAGAAATATCTATTTTCCTGAACCTAAGCTTTGGGAGGTCATTATGGCATGTGAAAGGCCAAAAAATCAAATTTTCTCTTATGTGACTTGAACCATGCCAAAAAATTGAAAACATGTCACAAAAATAGTACCATCGCATAGGGGATACTGTTAGCTTCGTAGAAATATTGATTTTAAAGTGAATAAAATATGATAAATATCACTTTATAATTTTTTACTAATAGTAGGTCTTTAAGACACTTTTTCCTATGAATTTTCATGTCTACATTTAAGACTACAACTTTTGTTTCACTTGTCAGAATGTGATAAAACCTATACCATCCCAACCATGGCAAAATTATATACATGTTAAAAAAATATTTGATTTTGATATTTTTTTATGAAGTTATGGCAAGCGAATAGAAAGTGTTTTATTTTCTTTATGTTTTCAGACCACTTTCATGGAAAAATGATAAAAAAATTGCTCAACAAAATAAAAATAAAATCTATCCCTAGATAGACATCAACATCTAAATTTTCACAAAAATAAAAAAACTCAAGTTTTGGTCATCCAAATCATAGGAAAATGAACTAAAATCTTATGGGATTTAAAAAAAAACAATTCATTGAATTTTTAGTGTTTAATATAGCTAAAGTTTTCTGTTTTAATTTTTTTAGTAGTTTAGAAACTATATTCGGATGTTACGATTCATATTTATTTAACATTTTCTAATTTTGAGTGCACGAATTGCTAATAATCCCTACAAGTTGTTATTTGTTGTTTTTGCAATATGACATCCACCTATGACCCCTTTTTGCCCCCAACTTACTGCACTTACCCAATCCTACTTTGTCAACTTAAATTCCCCTTAATCCTCAATTGGTTTTAGGACTTTTTGAGAAGTGGGAATTGATTTTGTTGGACCAATAGACCCCCATATTATGGAAAAGAGTACTTGCTAGTGTGCACTAATTATGTCACAAAATGGGTAGAATTTTAGGCCCTCCCTTCTACTAATGAAGAAGTTGTAGCTGATTTCTTGTACCATAGGATCATGCGAGATATTTGGAACACCTAGAGCCATAATGTCTAACCAAGGACCTTAGATCATGTACAAAATGATTGAGGCCTTTGTAGAAATCTATTAGATCAAGCACCAGATGTTATCAACATATAATTTTCAAGAAAATGGACAAGTTGAAGTCACAAATAGAGAATTGAAAAAATATTGAAAAAGGTTGTGGAGGCAACTAAGAAAGAGCCGGGTATTAAAACTACATGAATAATTATAGGAATATAATACAACATGGAAAACCACCACTAGATTTTTTCTATATGAACTTGTGTATGGGAAGAAATCATTTCTTCATGTAGATTTTGAGTTGTAGACCATAAAGGAAACCACTTTGGAGGTGGAAATTGAGATTGATACTGACCTAAAAGATATGATTTTTAGCTTTGAATGAGTTATATGAGATGAGGATAAAGGATGACCATTATTTTAACTCCTCCAACATCAAATAAATATTTGTAATGGCTCTCGTATCAATATGAGGAGCTTTAAAGGAGAAAATCCCTTTGCTTGATGAAGGTATAAATAGTCTAAAGGAAAATTAAGGACTAGATGGTTAGGGCCCTATCAAGTGGAGAAAATTTATGATAATGGATCAGTCAACGTGATACCTATTAATGGAGTTAAGAGAGCTTTATTAGTAAATAGAAACAAATTGAGACCGTATCAACAACCTCATAAAAAAATTAGTTAACTAAGGAAATTCAGTCATGTGTTGAATTTGGTTTCATGGAATGTTATTCCAACCTGATGAAATAAAGAAGTTCAAACTCCAATAAAGAGAGAAAAATAACAATAAAAATGAAAATATTCTTCTATATTATTCCAAAAATACCAATATATATATATATATATAGACACACACACACACATTAAAAAAAAAAAAAATAAATAGCATATAGATAGTTAAATTTGGGAACAAATGAATTTCATAAAGAAACACTAAATGTAATTATTTTTTAAATGCACGAGTGAAGGACCAATGATCGAGAGCAATACATGATTCATCTAGTAAGGTGCATTTATGTTTCCTACCTAAGACTTCTCTTTCCATGCATTCCAATACATTTGATTTAATGTAATTGTTCATGGTAAAACGTCCACCCATGTCTTTGATATGATAGAATCAAGTTATTTGAAACAATAATGGAATCATCTCCAAGTTGTGGGACCTTTCATGCTTGAGACAGATCTTTGTAGAATTCTGGTTCCTCTACCTATTTTTACTGCTATCTTTACTCCTAATGTTGGAATTGAAATATAAGCTAACAATGCTAAGGGACAAGGGATAGAAGGATAACAGAAAGGAAAACTAATACTAAAATGGAGGTGATAACATCAAAAAAGTGGGATGAACACTATTTTTTTTGAGTGAAAACGAAGGAGAAAGTATGAGGGCCGACTAAGCACACACAACACAAACCAAAACACATTTACACCATCGATTTCATGAAACACAACCAGAAAATGGAGTTACAAGGAACTTAAAGTGACACAATAAGCATATAATGTAAAAGAGAGGAAATGAAGAAGAATATAACACGTTAAGCCAAAGATTAGCCACAAAATGATGCTTCTATTACTTTCAAGTATGCACTATCGATTCTGATGGAATTTGAAGGATGATATTCACATGCATGAACCAGATCTAGAGGTCTGTGACTTAGAATGCAGAGATAAAGAATCCTTAGCAAACACTAAAGGATGCAAAATGTCCAACCCTTTTCTAATGAGTTGAGCTCTTACATTTATAGATAGATCAATGAGAGAAAAGAAGAAAAGGAGTGAAAATCTGATTTGAAAACTCAACCACTAACAATAAATCCTAGGAAATATTCCTATAAAACTTATCAAGTGCGCTTCTCCATGTCTCTTTGGAGTGTGGAAGAAGCAAGGGAGGATGTTCCCTATCAAATTAGGTGGTTGAAGAAATCATATCTACTGATTAATGGTGTGAAAAAAATTCCTAGCTTCTTACCTACCAAATCCCACTAAAATTTGAATTTGAATGGTCTAGCATTTAGCCCATGTTAGCAGCTTTCCAAAAGTTTGTGTGCATAATAATCTAGGCATTGGAACAAAAATTATGACTATCGGAGGATCTACAAAGTGAAAACCGGGCAAGTAAGACACGTGGCATGCATGAATTGACTTAAAGAGTTGGCCAATTATAGACTAAATTTATCATTTTTGTCATGTACCACACACTAATTTTTTTTACAAGTATTCATCTCCCTATTAGTGTACTTTGATTGTTTGTGTTTAGAAAACTCAATCTTGTCGGGTGATGATGTGGCATAGGATGGTGCAAAAGAAGGTGCAAAGGAAGATGTATAGAAGAATGAGGCACGAGAAGGAAGACATAGGGAAGGTGCTCACAAAGGTAACATGAATGGGAGCAAATGGGATAAACATGTAAGGAAGTAATGAATGGTCAAGGATAAAATATTATAAAGTAATGTGCAAAGTGCACGAGGGTACTAGGGACTTACCTGATTTTAAAGCAAGTTCAGTGTGCACACAGGGTGCATGAAATTTAGGGAAGATGGAAAATGCGCAGAGGGTGTGTGAGAGGTAAAATGGAACAAAGAGGAAAAGGAAAATTAAAGGATGAAGTAAAGGAGGAGTGTACAAGGAAACGTGAGGAATCAACAACCAAGAGAATGTGCTAATGGAGAAAATGAAATGCATGTAACCTATAATATAAAACCACAAATCCAAAATCTATATAAAGCTTATCCAAATAACTAGGGAAGTTATTTGGATAACATTTTTGGTGAATTTTGGGTCCATATACCTGCTAGATGAATGATATCAATATCCTAGATCATCCATTGGGCATGGAGTCTGCTATGTAATCATGAAAATATTATTTGGAACCTTGAAGGACCACCCTTGAAGTCACTTGATGAATTATTTCTAAACTTTGTTTTTAAGTCTCGCAAAGCTGCTCAAACTACTGAAATAATACCAACATCCTAGAATCAAAATAAGAGTGTGCACAAGAGTGCATGAGAAGAGATAATTATGTACAAATAAAATAATGTGAATTGAGGAAACTTGGAGGAATTGAAAAAACTCTAATATTTACAAAATGATGCAATAGACTCAATGGAAGGGTTTGAGATGGATCCCATTGACCAGGATTTATAGCGTGCTTCCATCAAGGTAAGTTAACTTCAAAGAATTAGCTTCCTTCATGAATTGATGATTTATGGGCCACTCCAAAGTGCATCAAACTTTGAATTATACCTTGGTTTAGCTATGTTAGCATCTCACTTTAATATCAATTCCCAAACTTTGAAAGCTTGAGGCCTAGCCTTTCTGTCAAACCACTTCTTTGTTTATTGTTAATGTTGTTTTAGCTTGATCATGACAGAGTTTATTAATTCTTCAAGTTCAACCAGATATGCCATTCTGATTTCTCTCTCGGCCCACACCCTCTAGTTCCATTTGTTGAGCAAGTGTCATTGAATTCAACTCAAGTATCAATGGAATTCTAGCCTCCTTGCCATGAAAATATTATATGGAAATGTACCTATTGCATTTTCATCATGATCCTATCTTCTCAAAGTGCACGTGAGACCTTTGTATGCCACTATCTTTGGTTGATATTCATTGTCCACTTCATGATTCTAATCGGGTTCTTGTTTTTGACTCTGCCAAGCCGTTTCCTTGAGGATAATATTTGGAAAAAGTATTTAAATATACTCTAAGGTTTAGAGCCTAATTAGTGATTTTAGTACCAAGGAATGCCTTTACATTATCAGATATAATGGTTTGAAGAAATCCAAACCTTGTTACAATTCCTTCAAGAAATTCCAAGATGACTGACTCGGTTATTTCCTTGAGAATGATAGCTTCGTCCATCTTGTGAAGTAGTCTATAGCTGTTAGCAACCACTTGTGTATAGCACTTGAAGGAGGGTTGATCATTCTTATTAAGTTAGGACCCAATTACACAAACGTTTGATATACTTAGATTGGTCAGAGGGGAAGCGTTGCCAATATTTTCTTACCTACAAAGAAATCACATTCCTTACATTTCAAGACTCACTTGTTCACGTTTTTGAACAAGGTAGGCCAAAAGATTCCTACCATTATGATCTTGACTACTATATACTTGGCATAAAATTTTCCACCGAGTATTCATCTTGAAATTCTATTAACACTTATTCGATTTATGTACTATTGATACACCTCAACAACACACCATCAAGATTCTTTTTGAAGAGAATACCATCAATCAAAACATATGGGATTGATTATAACCTTAGATGTTTTCTCTTTTCCTTATTTAAAATAGGAGGTTATGCACTCTTGGAAAGGAATGTGACCATATCCTTCATCCAGTCATGCACGCTAGGGTCTACATTTTGTTCAAAGCTTTGTGATCGGATAACTTCATCTAAAAATAATGAAGTCTCAAATTTATCTTGCGCGTCCTAAAAAATTGCTTACAGAGCACACTTCCTTTTACCAACTTTGTGACTTTGATAGTCACATTATACTTCGTGATTTTGGTCACCCATTACACCCTCTTTCTAATAATCTCTACTCCCATGATGAATTCTCTCACACTTACATGTGAAACTATTACCTTGATGTGATTTGTGGAGAGCATACCTTTGAATTTATTGAGCGTGCACATGATGGCATAGACCTATTTCTCCGTGTGACTATATTTCAATTCATAATCCTTTAGCATTTGACTAAAGAAAGCCACTGGCTGCTCCAACCCTTGTTCATTTTCTTGTATCAAGATAACATCAACACTTGCATCGATGCCATAATCATAAAGGATAAAATCCTTTGAGTAATCGCTTAATGAGTGTTGGTGTGTAAGAAGTTTTCTTAATCTTGTTGAAGATATCTTTTCCTTGTACTATCCATTTGAAGGATGTGTCTTTTTTTAGCATGAGGGTGATGGGCCTGACCAATCCTGCAAAGTTAGGAATAAATCTCCTAACAAAATTAATTTTTCTAAGGAAATATTACAGGTATTTCTTATGCACTGGTAGGGAAAGAGACAAGATGGTGGAAACACACTCACAATTAATTGAAATTCCATCCTTTAAGACCATATGGCCCAGTATATTTCCCTACACCACTACAAAATTTCACTTATTAGGGTTAAGAGATACCCAAAACTTTATGCATATCTCAAATACTTTCTCTAGATGTGCAATATGATCCGCGCTCTACTTTGAGAAAATAGTGATGTCATCAAGGTAAACCAAGATGAACTCATTGATGTAAGCTTTGAAGGAAATATCCATGGCACATTGAAATTTTGTGCCAACGATTGATAAAATTAAGGAATCTTCTGATATGTATATGTTCCCCACTTGGTTTTGAACGTCATTTTGTATTGATCATCTTCCTTGACCAGGATCTGATTGAAACTAGGATATCCATCCAGCATTGAAAACCTCTCGCATGTTAGCCAAAATCTATAGAATCTTCTCCATAGAAGGAAAAGGTTAATGATCCTTCAAGGATTCCTTATTCAAATCTATGAAATCAACAAATAGTTTTATTTCACCATTGCTCTTATGCACAGGAACAAGATTCACAACCCAAGTAGAGTACTTGATGATAAAAATGATCTTCGCCTTGAATAGTTTAGACAAATCATTCCTCATGAGGGGCTCTATCTTCGAATTGGATGGCTTATGATTTTGTCTAATGGGCTTGATACCAGGATCAAGGTTAATAGAGATTTGAAAAAAACTTGGATAAAAACTTTTAAGGTCTTCGTATTCCCATGAAAATATGTCATTGTATTTCTAGAAGAGAGATATGAAGGCCTTTTTTTCTTCATGCATGTAAAATCTACTAAGAAAGAAATCCTTGCCATGTGTAATAATGACTGGGGAATAATATTCTTGTGCTATATAATTTTCCTCACCCTTGAACTCATCGTCAAGGTTAAATATTTTCTCTAGGGTAACCACCCCTTTAGGAAACTTGTTTGTCTTCAGTTGTATCACTTGGTCACCATATCTATCGTGTAAGTCATCTTGCATGCTTGATGAAAAATCAGCTTCATTCTAGATGAAATATACGATCTATGTGTCACTATCAAACAATTGTCAGCTGGTATTGTTTCCTGGAATAGATGGCCTAATCACCATCTTGTATTGTTTCCTAGAATAGATGGCCTAATCACCATCTTGATGTGTTGTGTGTTCCCTTTGACAAACCAAGTGCGGAAATTTGAACAAATTATTTATTGATTTTATGTGGCACCACCGCAGATTCGAGCATCAAATATCTCAAGTAGGTCCCAAACCCTATGTTTTCAATAATTGAGAAGTTTTTTTTTTTAGTGAACTTTTTGTGACTTGGTGGATAACTAGTTCTTTTCTCCAAAGATCTGTAGCACCTTGAAACTTTTTTGGTAATTAGAAGGCCATACACTAACGCCTCATACTCTGCCACATTATTGGAACATGCTAACTATAACCTATGTGTGAAGAATAATTTCTCATCCTTGGGAGAAATGAGAACCACTCCTATGCCCGTGCCATTTTGCTTTTGGATCCATTAAATTATAACTTCCATATACCAAAATTTTCTTCATTTTGTTTGAGCATGTGTGGTAGCATGGTTTCTTCTTCAAGCATGTAATATGTATTAATCCCTATTTCATAAGCTTCTAGATCTTTAGCATATGGATCAAATTTGTGGTGCATTTTTTCCCATTCATCTAGCACAATTTAGGAATAGGGGGTATGACAGAGGTTCTTCAGAGACGTAAAATTTTTCCTCTTGAATTAGGTAGTTTTCTTAGGGAGGGAGGGGTCATATGACCCGACATAATAAGAAAATATTGACTCATATTGTATGGTAAACCAAGTACCATATCTTTTCTTGAGTAACATACGGTACTAATAAAAAGACAAGTAACCACCCACTTTAGTAGTAAAATATCTTGGCAGACACACAAGGAAAATAGAGGCGGAAGGTCAATGATTGAAACATCTTGAGTTATCATGAGTCTTATACATGCATAGAGGGTTAAATCGAGATCCTTGATGACTCCTAGAGTAGTGATAGTTGAACCATCAAGTCCCAAGACTCATTTTGTCAAGGGGCTATACTTAAGACCTAATACATCAACAATTTTCTTAGGCATGACAAAAGTACTAGCACTGAGTCAATCATACAATTATGGACAAGATGTTTTCCTATGATCAAGGACATATAGAAGGGTGGGGTTTTAACGACCTTACTTACTTGTTTCTCCTCTTCTTGGTAGATTTTGATAATAGCATGCATTTATTGGATATTTGGTTCCACACGTGAAATTTGGGCTGAGCTTCATGCAATAGATCGCAATGAGATGGAATGGTTAGGGTGTCCCACATTATGACATTTATATTTTTATTTTTCATCTGGTCCACAATGTTGAATGGAAGACCTCATCGATTTATGCACTTAAGGCACAACAACATCCTTTCTTGATTATTCATGCATGGATATAGGAGCCTTAGTTGATGCAAAGGCTTGACCTACAAAAGGAGGGGCACGTGCTTCTTTAATAGGAGCATTGCATGGAGCCTTACACATAGAAACTTGTGTGCCTTTACTACTAGATTCCTTAGCCGCATCCTTTTGTTTTGGGGATCATTCTGTGTTGTAGAATTGATACCTACATGCCCAAATCAAGTCTTCTTTTCTTGTATCTTGTATTGTCAGCAACCCGGCACGCAATTTTTTTGTATCATCTATAGCTTAATTGATTGTATAGAAGTCCTCGATAAAATAATATCAAGTTGGATTCAGGAGGAACTTCTAAATTTCTTGGTTCTTAGGCTCACTTGCACTTGTTGAAGGCTCACAATGATAAGCTTACTTGTGTAGACCTACATGTGGGAAGCATTGGCATAGTAGTATTGAATGTGAGGCATGTCACAAGGGAAACACCATTCGAATCTTACACCATATTGTTTTGAACTAGAATAAGTTCATGACTTATACTAGGTCTTTGGAAGAGGTTGTGTAGGGGAAAAACTTGCAAGGGAAACTACACATTAGCATTACATCTATTATTCTGCAAGTTTTTCCCATATCTCTATTTTTATACTTGATTCCTCCAAGGTTAACTATTTTGGTTATGTGCCCGATTAGAATTGTTTCGAAGGCTTTTTCTTGCTATTTTCTAAGGAAATGACTTTATTGGACAAGTTTCTAATCAACACTTTCATCTCATCATCTTCCTTTTGTTGTGTGTAGAGGTAGGATGTGGATGTAATTGGTTGTGTGCTTTGCAGACTGGAAAATGACCAATAGAAAGCTAGGGCACTTTGGAGACATTTATGGAAATAAGGGCATGGGAGGTCTAGAGCCAACTTATCCGCTGGATGAGACATTTTTCCACCCTTATGGCAATGTTATATGTAGTAGGAAAGGTTATTCCTCTCATGGATTGAATCATGACTAAAATATCACTATTTAAATCCCTAAGATAATACAAGAAAGCATACTATTATCTAAAATTCACCCCCAGGGGTAATTTTGATAACATGCATCGATTCCTCAAGTCCCGGTAAATAGATTGATTCAAGGCCCAAAATCATGTTTTTTGGGGTCCTTCGGCTTCTCTCTAACTCTCCTTTCCAAGAAGAAATCCGAAGAGGTTGAGAAAAGGGTAAAAAGTTGCAAAACCAAGCTTGGGGTAGAAAAAATCATGAAAATCGGCTAAGCCCTAGTCTAGGTGGTCCTTGGGACGAGCTTGGGACGTTGGGGTGCGACCGACGGCGAAAGGCGCCAAAGCGGTCCACAGCAGCGGGGACATCTGGGCCGTGGGGATGCCCGGGACGCGAAAGGGCAAACCGGCCGAAGGTGAAAAAATTGACTAACTGTTGTGCAGATAAGGTTGGGACATCTGGGCCGTGAGGATGCGAAGGACACGAAAAGGCGAAGCGGCCGAGAGCAAAGGCAGCCCATTTTGGGTGGGTCAGAAGAATTTGTCCTGCATGCAGTGCAGTGCAGTTGGAACAAATGTACGCATAGGACGCGAACCGCCCGGTTCAGCCAAAACAAGAAACTTTCGTCTGGGACATTTGGGACAAGAGTACGCGGAGGACGCGGAGAGCCGAAGGAGTCGAGAGCCAATGAAATCTTGCCACGTGTCTTCAACGCAAAGAGGGACAGAGAATCCCGAATTGGGCGGGTTGGAGAAATTTTTCCTAGACAGTTTGGGACATCTGGGCCAAAAATATGCAAGGGACGTGAAGACCCGGAAAAGCCGCCAATGAATCAAAACGTGCCACGTGTCCTGAGGAGCAGGGAAGTGCAGAGCTCAGGGAGGACTTAGAGAATTTGGAAAAAGTTTTGACCAAAAACTAAAAGGTAAAAGATAACCCCCACACCCCACAACCAACCAGATCACGCCACATGTCCCAAGTGGCGGGGGCACATGGAAAAAATGGAAAATTTTCCAAAGTTATAAAAAGTCAAATTTTTCAAAGGAAAACCCGCGGAAAGGGAAGGAGAGAGATTTACATAGCCAATCAGAGCTTGACACGTGTCGTCCAAGTGGCAGAGCGTGGAAAAATTCAAAAATCCATTTTGGCCTGTTTTGTGCCCTAAATCTTCAGATCACCATAACTTTCGATCTAGAGCTCGGATTTTCACATTCTTCATATCAATGGAAAGCTGGTGAAATTATCTACATGATCCCAGGGTCAATCTTGCATTTTGGTTCAGTTTGGAGAGAGAAAATCAAGAAAATATCTCTGGCGCGTGATAATAGGTAGAAGCAACATTTCAACAACCAACTTTAATGCAACAGACAGTCTGTTGTTTTGCCAGGATTCACCGCTTCTGCCCTAAGGATATGAGTTAAATGCAACCTAGAAGTGGTTGGGGTAGATCTAGATTTCCTCTCTCTTCCCTCTCTCATTCTTCCTATATATTGTAAGGAGGGGCTTCTTTCTAAAGGTTGAACATTCTGTTTTGCTCCTCCCTTCTTCTCTTTATCAAGCGAATTTGTGGAGTTCGAACCTCCCATTTGAAACTGTAATGCGACTCTGCCTCTTGGCATTTTGTAGTGTATTGTATCAATCTTTGGAGCAAGTAATGCATGTCTGTGGATGATTCTCAACCCTCTCTGTGTTTATTTGCATCCTCCTAGTCTTTCACTACAAATTTTGTTATTTGTGCATGATCTTGCATCACATTTTAATGGTCTGTGTTTATTGGCAAGATAGATGTTCTTCATTCCTCGGTGCATCACCTCTATTAGCTTAGGTTTATTTGTATGAATCTTCTTACCCCGTCTCCTTGGTAGATTAGATTAAGTTTTGAGTAACCCTCTGCATTTTTGTGAGCATCTCAACAGAGGAATAGGAACTGACCTTCTCTCTGGAGAATCCTTTCTCATCTTTACAAGTCCCACACTTGGAGAAAGGATTCCATGTGTCATGCAATCACACCGGGATGCCTATATGATCAACCTAGAAATTTGATCAACATCCAGAGTGCTTTGTGATTTTGCACTAACACATACTAGGATGTAGGCCTCACCACTTGATAAATTCTGTTCTAAGTCTTCTAGAATTTGATGTTGAAATCAGTCATCTACTCATTGGGTGCTCTCTTTGTTGTAGTTAGTTGCTCCACCAAAGATAGGTGGTCTGATTTATCTTCAAAGTAATTACATAGAGTTTTTCCAAGCTCATCCTAGGTAGTAATAGATGTAGGTCTTAGGCCATAGTAACACTGGAGAAATTTACATGTGAATGAGGTTGCAAGGATCCCGAAAACTACATCATCATGTATGAGCAGATAGATAGAGCATACATTTTCTATGTATTTGATATGCTCAATAGGAGTGATTTGATTCTATCCCATGAAGTATGGAATTCTCTTGAGTGTGACTGCTTGACATATCATGTTGTGCATTGAGATTGAACATGCTTCCACCACTGAAGCTTGCAAAGCTCCTTAGAGGAGGAGGCGGTTGAAGTGTCATGATAGGGTGTGTAGATCTTCTATGAGGAGGAGTAGAGTGTGTGTGGCATGCTAGAGATTAGTATGCACATGCGTGAGTTCCATTGCGTGTCTTCTTGGTGAAATATGGAGATATTTAAATGACCCTTTAGCTACAACACTTTGTTTGGTATGAACTCTTCTCATAAAAGGCATTCTAACTACTAAAATAGTAGATATGAGTGTTGGGAGTCACCAGATGTGTTGAAACAAGCCTCCAAAGGCTGAAAATTGCTAAATCACACACCAAACTTAGAAATGTTTTAAATTTAAGCTTTTAATGTTGGTCCCATTGGGCATTCTGAAATCGTTGGTAGTTAAATGTGCACATGTGTCTTGGATCTTGTAGAATCGAGTTGTCTTTGTAGTAAAAGATTCAAACATTTACTATTACATTTATACCATTGGGTATGTTAATTTATATATGGATCTTGCATGATAAAATTATTCACTAGTGACCTATTTCTAGGGTTTTGTGGTCAATAAGTCAATCATCCTGGTTGTTTGTCTAGTTCAATCGTCAGTTGTCTCTGTAGTTTTCGCCATCTTTTAGAGTGTCTCAGATGTCATAGTTAGCTCAATTGTCATCTTTTAGTCTATATTAGGGTGCCTAGGGTTGCACTGGGGCACCCCAATTTGTGATTTTAGGTGCCCATGTCATCATAATGTATGGTCTTAATTTATTTATTAGAGGTTAGTCCTAACACTCACCCCGTCTATTCCTCTAGGTCATAGTCGGTAGTTTCGGTTCACTAGTGTCAAAATTTAAGCAAGAGATCCCTATATAAACAAAGCATACTCACTACATTATGGGAGGACATCACACACATCAAGGGAAACTATCTACTAAGGTAAGGGACTTCATTTGGGCTTCTTCTACATCTACATCACATGAGCACAAGGGGAAAGGATCATTATCTAGTCCATTTGGTGAATCTAGTTTGATAGATCAAAGGGTTTTAGATTTCCTTCCGATACTATCGAACATAAATCTTGAGCTTTTCCATAATTCCCAGCTCATAGAATATAGATTAGGCTTCCCTGGAATACCCTAGTACACTCCCATGCACCTCAAGATAGATAAACAAATAACTCCTACCCTTCCTCGAAGTCATTCACCATAGCTGCCTAGCCTCGCATACCAGGTTTGCTACAATCTAACGCATAGTGAGGTAAGTTATTTACAGGTTAGTAACATATCCCTCTCATTTCTATTAGTCAAATACAAAAGAAAAATATTTAGATCTAGCACTTTGATATAACACTTAGTTTCTATTTAGATTAACTTATAAAATAGTTTAAAAAAATACTTTTAGTTAATCATTTTTGTGAACCCGTCATTTCAAACATTGTTGATTTTTTATTATTTGTCATTAGCATAGCTATTCTTTTATTATCATGTCACATTTTACTGTTAACCCTATTTATGATGAGGCTACCATTACTGAACTTACATATTTATATAGTAATCCTATGACCTTACTCGATGTCACTCAACAACTCCTCCTAGAAGGTCAAAAACATGTGCCCACCAATCCTGCTAACTCTCCTATCAGCATATACCTTGTTGATGACCATATTTATTTTACTCATTGTACACCATGCCATCCGGTGGCCTGTGATCCTTCTTATTCTTCTTCTGATATGCCACCTAATGTTTTAGATCCTTCTATAATTGATTATCTATTAGGAATTTATTCCCATCCTGCCTTCTTCCGACCTCTTTTCCGACCACTCCTATTGCTACTCCCATGTCTCCTACCACTTCTCATTGTGTTTTTGTGACATCCCAAGCTCATCTCAAGTAGTAATAGATGAGGGTCTTAGGCCATGGTAAAACTAGAGAACTTAACCTTTGAATGAGGTCAAGGATCCCGACCACTACACCATTGTGCATGATCAAATAGACAAAGCATATATTTTCTATGTCTTGGATGTGCTTAATAGAGTGACTTGATTCTCTCCCATGACGTATGGAATTCTCTTGAGTGTGAATTTTGACATATCATGTTGTGTATTGATATTGAGTGCACTTCCACTAGTAAAGCTTCGCAAAGATCCTTGGAGGAGGAGGTTGTTGAATTGCCATAACAAGGTGCGTAGATCTGCTATGAGGAGGAGTAGAGTGTGTGCGCGACGCACTAGAGATGAGTATGCACATGCATAAGTTCTATTTTGTGTCTTCTTGGTGAAATTTGGAGATATTTGAGTGATCCTTTAGCTACAACACTTTGACCGTGATATGCACTCTTATCATAAAAGGCATTCTAGATACTAAAATAGTAGATCCGAGTGTTGGGAGTCATCGGATGTTGAAACAAGCCTCCAAAGGCTAGAAATTGCTAAATCACACACCAAACTTAGAAATGTTAAATTTAATATTTCAATGTTGGTCCCACTGGGTGTTCCTAAAACTGTTGGTGGTCAAACATGCACCCGTGTCTCGGATCTCATAGAACCGATTTGTTTATGTAGTCACAAAATCACACATTTACTATTACATTTATACCACCGGGTATGTTAATTTATATATGGATCTTGCATGATAAAATTATTCACTAGTGACCTATTTCTAGGGTTTTTTTGGTTAGTGAGTCAGTCATCCTAGTTGTTTTTCTAGTTCAGTTGTCAATTGTCTCTGTAGTTTTGGCCATCTTTTAGAGTGTCTCAGATGTCATAGTTAGCTTAGTTTTCATCTTTTAGTCTACATCAGGGCACCTAGGGTTACATTGGGGAACCCTAGTCCATGATTTTAGGCACATCATAATTTGTGGTCTTAATTTATTTATTTGAGGTTGGTCCTAATGGTCACCCTATGTATTCCCCTAGGTCATAGTCGGTAGTTTCAGGTCACTAGTGTCAAAATTTGAGCAAGAGATCCCTATATAAATAAATCATACTCACTATAGTATGAGTGGACATCATACACATCAAAGGAAGCTATCTACTAAGGAAAGAGAGTACATTTGGGCTTCTTTTACATTTGCATCACATCTGCATCACACAAGCACAAGGGGAAAGGGTTCTTATCCACCCATCCGGAGAATCCAATGTGACAGATAAGAAGGATTTCATATTTCCTTGTGACAACACCGAACATATATCCCGAGATTTTTCATAGTTCCCAAAGACTTCGAATCCGCACTGTGGTACCTGGGGTGCTCCAAAGACACTCCTAGGTGCCTCTATACAGAAATAAAATCAACTCCTACCCTTCCCGAAGTCATTCGGTCGTAGATTGCTCGATCCGCATACCAATCTGCTATAGTCCAATGCACGCTTAGGTAAGTTATTTACAGTTAGTAACATATCCCTCTCATTTCTATTATTAAAATACAAAAGAAAAATATTTAGATCTAGCACTTCGATATAGCACTTAGTTTCTATTTAGATTAACTTATAAAATAGTTAAAAAAACTCTATTTTTAGTTAATCATTTTGGTGAACCCGTCATTTCAAACATTGTTTCTTTTTGATTATCTGTCATTAGCATAGCTCTTATTTTATTATCATGTCGCATTTTAGTGTCAACCCTATTTATGATGAGGCTACCATCACTGAACTTACAACTTTATATAGTACTCCTATGACCTTACCCGATGCCACTCAACAACTCCTCCTAGAAGGTCAAAAACATGTGCCCACCAATCTTGTTGACTCTCCTATTGGCATATGCCTTGTTGATGACCCTATTTATTTTACTCATTGTACACCATGCCATCCAGTGGCTTGTGATCCTTCTTATTCTTCTTTTGATATGCCACCTAATGTTTTAGATCCTTCTATCATTGATTATCTGTTAGGAATTGATTCCTAACTTGGTCTTCCTCCTACCTCTCCTCCGACCACTCCCATCACTATTCCCATGTCTTTTAACACTTCCGATTGTGTTTCCCTGGCATCCCATTCTAGTTCATCAAAGACATTCTTATTACCTTAATGATCCCATTGATAGTAGTGTTTCGGCTAGCATTGACCATTCCACTTGTCTCTTGTTCCTAAGGAGTATTCTTCTTTTTCACTTCCGAGAGTGTTTCACCTCTTCCATCTTCCTCTTCTCTTGAGATTTCTTCTACCATAGTGCATGAGTCTCGCCTCTATTATTGCTTCTCATTCTACTCTTATTTTATCGATACTTCCTTCTTCCACTTCACCCATGCCACATGTTCCTTCTCTTGCTGTTATTGAAAATTCCCTTCATCATCTCATGTGGCTCCTTCGACACACACTCCTCACTTGTCTTTCGCTTTGGAATGTACTCTCTCACCTCTTGATATACATATGATCACACACAATGGAAATATTCAACCTCTTAATACATTGTTTCCATATTATTCTATTCCATCATAGGACATCCTCTCCCTCATGCATTTTATAGGACAAATTTAGTCTTAGGTTCAATATTATCTATTTGAAAATGGATTTTTATGGAAATAATATGTGCTTCAAGTTTCGAACCAAGTGGTAGTTTGGGTTTTTAGAAGGTAAATGAATACCCTTCGTTGTCGCTTCTTTGTTTTGTGGAAGTTATGATTCTCCTGTTGGAATTGTATGAATATGCATGCTTGGATTCTGAGTTGTGTGAGCTCAAATTTTGTTTAGAGAAACAGTAATTATGTGCCTTCTTCTTGAACTCTCTGTATACTCTATCTGTTCTTTGGATTTGGTATGCGATGGAAGCTAGGCAGTTATTGGATGTTTGGAATCTTTGTTTTTGTGGGTTCTTCTTGTATAGAAACAAGAGTGAAGGTTTTATTACTTCTTTAAACTTTTTAGTTTAAACTGAGTACTCGAATTAGGTTCTTTTAAGGAAACTATGGGTTATTTGTTTCCTAGGAACTTTGATTTTGAGGCTATCTTGATGGGGATTCCCATGTTTGAAGTCTTTCTTTTGATCTTATATGTATACTATGTTTCTTAAGTTCTTGAGTATTGAACTAAAGGTTACATAGGTGAGGCCCTATTGGTTGGGGACATTATGAGGGTCGGATTTGTCAGAGTCGATGTTGGGTTACTCTTGTAGCTCTGTTTGAGCTTTCTTTATTTTTTTATGTTGTCTTCTTCCTGGTCGAAGTAGATGTTGTTGGTTTTTGTTTAACTAGTCCCTGAACTGGGTTAATCTCTTGAGTATCTTGCTTGAGTAAACTTGTTAAACCCCTCCTGATTGGGATATCATGAACTTTAAGGATGCTTTTTGAACTTGTGGTTGTCGTTTCTTGATTTTTGAACTATCTAAATCAGTTCTGAATAAGGGGTTTTCTGGACTCTTCCATTTCTTGATCTCTGAGAAAGATTGGAGGGAATAATTTTGTTGATAGTTTGTACGCCTGTAGCTAAGCTATGTTAATCTTGGGCTGTACCTTCTTGGAATCGAATCATGAAGGAACCTTCTCTGTCCTTTCATAAGATATATTTTTCTCACCTCTATGAGGATTTGATTGAGATTCTGTCTCGCTGATTGTTTTACTTCCGTCTTGAAGGAATTGGTCAGTCTGTGGATCTTTGACTAAAACTTTGATGTTCTTAAGTGACTGTTGAGACTGTAATTACCCGCATGGTATTTTGTAACTTTTTCATTGCATCTCCTTTTTGATATGGGTATAATATCACTTTCATTGGATGTCCATGATAGGAAACCTTTCTTAAGTCTATTTCAACTACAACAATCACACATTCTACTTAATCTTGTCTTATATACATTTTCTTTTATAAAGGAGTTTGGAAATGTAGCGCATGGGTATGCATTGTCCTTTGCGACCTTCTTCCCGTGTGATTGAATGTTGGAATTCCCTTCTGATCATGAAATTTGACTCCTTCTCTTTTAGTATTTGAGGTGAAGTCTGACCACTGCCCCTTTGGAAATAATAGGATGTTATGGGTTGTGTTCTCTTCTCTGAAGTTGTGTATGGGGATTCGGGCTAACCAAATTATATAGGAATCTCTTACTATTTCATCATAGTCATCCTTCTTCTTTTGGGTAAATCTGGTCATTAGATTTAATTGGATCAGTTGCACTACTATCCTTAATGCCTTGAGTAGTCATCATTGCTACTTGCTTGTTCTCTTGACTTGTGTTAAGGATTTTAATATTTGTGATAGAAGACTAATGTGAGATGTTGTACATTGAGTAAATTCTATCTTAATGTTGATATATGGTCTAACTTGATAAATTAGGCTATGCCTTGCATTTGGGATTAGGATGCCACATCTGATGTGTGAGACTCTTATTTACATTTGTATTTCTAATTAAGATGATTTGTGAAGGAAATAATTAGAAGGTACTTTTATTTGATATGGATAAGTGTATTGGATGGAATTGTATTTATCTGATAACATGTTGTAGATTGTTGATTACATCATGAAATTTCTTTGAATGTTATTCAAATTGATTAATTGTTCTTCTTTTATGGTTGTTATTACTATGATTTATTTGTCTGCTTGACTTCATTGTTTCATTAAAGCAGAGTTGGTTTAATGAAATAGTTAGTTGAAAGAATTTCATTTTAATGCTTAGTGCTTATCATGCTCAATTCAATGAACTAGACTCGTGCTAGAAATTTTTGTAGATGGACTTTGTAAGTGATAAAGGAAGGCAATAACTTTTATGATGTATTGGTTGAATTAAAATTTTGGACCATTATAGAGAATTTTGATTTATTATTGAAATGTACTAAAGGAAGAAAATTTGTATTCCTAAATGACCTTGATGCTGATTGACATGAAATATGTCAGTAATGCATAAATTTTTGTAAGGTGTATTTTATTTTGATGAATTTAAAAGACTTAAATTACTTAAATTGATTAAGTCTATTCTCTTGTTCATAATAAGAAGGAAAATCTGTAATCATATCCTTGATGTTGTTATTCATATCTGATTGGATCCTTATTTCTGATGTCATTGAATTGGCTGGATGAATGGGAATTAGTACAATTTCCCTTACTTAAATGCAACTTACTAAGTTGTATGTATTGATGTTCTTTACTTAATCTTGAATGGTTGATTATGATGTTATGAACGTATAGTTATAATGTCAGGATGTGTAAATTGGATATGGGTATAATAAATCCTAATACCTAACCATAATGAGGAAGGTTCTCCTCTTCTCAAAAGGATGTAAAATAAACGAATGATATATGAGTTTGATAACCATTTAGACTTCATATTTATGAAGTATTTTATAACATAACCTGTTTTGGTTCTTATACATTCCTTGAATGGTTGAGACACATTAATTAAATCTTATGATAGATGTTGATTCTATTTTCAATTAATTACACGTTAAGCAAAAATTTAATTGAACATAAAGTAATCATTAGTCTATGAAGTTCCATATTAGTTAACCAACTCAAATAAGGATGGAAACCTTAAAGGTTGTTGGAATTAAGATTATGTAAGGTTTCTATAATCTGAATCTTAATCCTAAACTAAGTGGAAATGACCTCTTTGAGGTGTGTACGTCATGATGAAGTAGTTCTGTTGGATGTTGGCACATGCCAACTATATAAATGTACCTTCGTGAAGACTTGGGTTTTCACGAGGATGCAGGGTTATAGTTGACATGTTCCAACACCCTTTAGCATTGGTTCATCAAGACCTACCTGCATTTGTACTTGAACTTAGTTTCTCTCTAGGTCATATTAGAGTTATGATTTAGCATGGGAAGTGAGTCATAATGACTTAGGATAACTAGGCACATCCAATCAACTTAGGTCGATAGGGTATGTCTATATACCCTAGGTCATTGTGAGTGATTCCCTATTCTAAATTATGTTACTAACCTATGTTAGGGTCAAACCTTGGACAAGTGGACTGATTGAGAAGACCATTCTAGATAACTTGATTGAGTGGGGTGAAGGACGTATTCCAATTAGATGAGTATGTCGTCTAGGAATAGTAACATGAACAATATGTTGGAAATATTTGGCCAAAGTATCGCAAGCTACTGGTTGTGTTGTCCTATGTCACCTAGTTTAAGGAATGTGATTTCAGATGAATATTGGTAACAAATATTCAGATAGGTTTCTTAAACAGAACACTCAATACTAGAAAAGGGTAAGAGAACCAAGTATACTTGGTATACATTAAGTATTAAATACTTAAGTTAACATGAGAGATTGGTTGTTAATTGAGTCATGAAATGAGAGATCGGTAGCTCACCAAGTCATTTACAATTGCATATGGTTATCTATTATGAGATTGATTGGCATGGAATGTGTGTTCTAAGTTATGATTATTTAGAATAGAGAACATTATGTATAATTTTTTCCCCTTGTTTCTAAAGTCTTAAAATGGGAATGTTACACTTGATATACCTATGATCACACACAATGGAAAGCTTCAACCTCTTAATACATTGTTTCCATCTTCTTCTATTCCATCATAGGACATCCTCTCCCTCATGCATGTTATAGGATAACTTTAGTCTTAGGTTCACTCTCTCACCTTAGAAAGTAGGGCTTACTATGCATCTATAGATAACAATTCCTTGCATGGTAATATTGTTCCCAAAAAAATCCATAACTCAACCTTTCCTAAGGATTTCACCATGCCCACATTTACATGCTTTAATGGTACCAATGACCCTCATACTCATATTACACATTATCACACTCTTATGACCTCTTATTCCAATGATTGACTATTACTTAAGGCCTTTCAGTTTAGTCTAGTTGATGATGCACTTAAATGGTATACCCATCTCCCTTTTGGTTCTATTAGCACTTTCTACGACATGGAGGATTCCTATGTTGGTCCTAGGGTCACATACGATCATATTCCCACTCTCCATTAGGGCTCTTCTAAACCTATTTAGGATTACATCTTATGCTTTAATGCATGCATACATCAACTTATCTTTCATCCTAGTGACTTTGAAAAGTAGTTCCTCTTATGTCATGGTCTTATTAATCCTCTAAAACAACACTTAAAGTATGATACTTTTGAGTCCTTTATACTTTTATGTTACAAGGTTATTGATCTCAAACATGACCTTCTTACTTCTTCTCTAGCAGAGCCTTCCCACATTTCTCTCGATTACTAGGCCCTCTTCTCTCCCCCTACACCTCCAATTCTACATCCTCAAAAACCTCCACCATTAGCTAAAACTCAAACAAACCATGCTACTCCTACTCCACCTCCTAGAAACAATCCAAAGCAACCCCTATCTCAACCCAAAGTGCAAAGGAAACAACCTCAGTCTCCTCCTCCATCTCCTACACATGTCTCTCCACCTCTGCAACCAATTACTACTACTACTACTTCACCTCGCATCGTGAGCCTCTGTGTTTTTCACCTAATGCTCAACCTCATGATGTCTTGCGTATATTACTTACTTGAGTGATTAATTCAGCTTCCTTCCAATCACCACCACCCTCCACACCATTTACAACGCCAACATGATCAATATTACTGTAATTACCACCGTATTAGTGGCCATCATGACAATGATTGTCTTGCTTTACGTGAGTGGTTACAACATTTAGAGGAAACTAGTGTCATATCTTTTTCCTCTTGTGAGAAATCATTATCTCCTTCACCATGAAAACATATGCATACACCTCCTAGGTCTCCTAATCCTGGTACTTAGTTTTTCATCAATCACCACCATCATTTTCTTGTTATCCACCACCTCCATTGCTTCCACCTCCATATTCATTACATTTTCCTCACTCACACTATCCATGCATCCCATGGGTTTCCACCAGTCTTTGCATATCCCATGGTCACTCCATATGACACACACATTGGTCCATACACTCATGCTCCATCTATTCCATATGCATCCACCTCCACCCATTATCTTGGTCATTGGTAGGTGATCATTATCACCTTACCCCGATGATGCACTTGTGTTCTTACGGTTCTTACACAATTGTTGAGGGATTAGTTTTAAGAACCTTTCACCATGCACTCCATCATTCATCTAGTGCACCTCAATCATTTCTTGATGATGCACTCTTGTTTATGTGGCTCATACTTAACTACTGAGGGGTCTTATTACATGAGCCTATTCATCCATACATTAGGGGGCATCATTAATCCCCCTCCTATTTTTTTCACCTTATCATATTACCATTATATTAAATTTTCACTATGACACACTTATCTATTTTCACATTTATTCTATTATCACCATTACATTGCCTACGCGCTACATACTTTATTCATCTCATCAATTACATTACATTAGTTATCTACATCATCATTTACCATGCATATTTTATCTACCATTACTAACATCATCATACAAATTTATATTCATCACATACACAACAATACACATGCTAGAACACTAACCATACAACCATATGATATCCATTACATCATAATAAAAAAATATCTCAAATATTGATCACATACATATCCAAAATAGGTGTCCATACATATATCGTTCATACCAATCCTTACAACAAAAAATGTTTCATCACTGGGGAAAGGCCCCCTACATCATATACAATCATCACTATCAAATATCATCATCACTATCACTCTCATGTATCATAAGAGCCCTAGAAATTGACACCTCGCTACTAACATGATGCCGTATTTCGTGACCCCAAAACTTCTCCACATATTTGTGCAACATGGAAATCTCCATGTTTTTCTCCAAGAACTGATGGTTCAAATCCACATAATGGTAAAACATGTCTTGAGCCAAGGGACCACCACCTACTACCTCTCGGGCATGATGAGTCTCCTCATGTGCCTCGTCCCTCTCGCTAGGTGGCACCGTACATGTTGTCACTGCTATGGGTACTAGATCAAATAGAGGGGCATGTTCTCTAGTATCCCTCCACATAGTACATCACTAGGCACATTCCGTGTCAATGTGTGGATATAAGTGTCTACTATCAATGACCAATAGGCATCTCCTGCACACACAACATACAACCTCATATAAAATAAAACATAAAACAATTCATTCACCACATTAGCATACAAAAATATTTACAATCTTCCACTGTCACCACTATAGGGTCAGGGATGCCTCCCTCACCCACTCCTCCTACTAGCACACCCATAGTACCCACAAATATTAGATATAGCAATACCTATCAAATCATCGATGCACTTCCCACCACACTCAATAATCCTTTGTACTCCCCACATCATCACCATCCATAGCCACTATCACTTGGTCTACCACATATAACCCTGGTGGTACTAACTTCTCCACCATATGCCCCGGCCTAAAAGGTACCTTCCTCGAAGATCTAACAGTCCGTAGCCATATATATGGCTTTGGGATAACATCTTGTGCCATCCTAAACTATCTCGATACTCTCTCCACCTAAAATAGATCAACTACACCTAGAAAGCGGTTCTCTAACCACATGGTTCTCCAAATACATTGCAACTCTTTCATAATCTCGAGCCATCCCCTATAATCATTATATGGCCTCCATATCACCAACTCAGATCTCATCCTATCTATCAAGGCCTTGAAGCTATCAATGTCCATCTTCCTACCGCAAATATCCACCCACCATTGAGAAAATATCTCTAGCAGAGCCCACTCCCCTTATGTCCATGCAACTGGTCTAAATATGGCTATGTTCTCATATGCCCATACATGTAGTAGTGTGGTGGCCCCTATAACTCCGCCATGCTCATCTTGTGTGAACCGATACAAGTCCCTGTACATGTGGGCCAACACACATTGCTCCCATGCATATCTCATCCCATCCTCCTCTATCCACTAAAATATGTCATGCATCTTATATAAGATGTCAAAACCCCCTTCATCCACTGCTATACATGACGTGGAACCCTCATCTACAATATCACATCCAAACTAATATGGGCCTCCATCAAAACCTAGCCCCATGTAAAATATTGTCTATCTGAGTGCATCTGCCACTCCATATCCACTCCTGCCATCACTTGTACTCTCTACCTAACCATTAGTTACCACGGTTTGTGATACATAACCACCAATGTCACTCTGTCATCTCTCCCATAGGAAACCAAAATGTGCATGTTTTTGCACACCATCTCTCACACAATGTAGTCAACATAGGTATATTATGGGGCACATCCCCCATCCATGCTATATGTTGTAGGCCAGCACGGTCTAACAAATCCCACTCATCATCCAATAAACCCAATACCAAAGAGTGTACTCAGATTTCGACCACCGTGGAACTTCCTCGAGTGGATATCCCTTTACACAACACAAACAACAACAAACACAATGATTAGAATAATTTCCATGATCAATAATAACTACTCAACTTATTATAAACGCATTCCATAAAAGTACCCTCAAAATAAACAATTTTTACTAGGGTACCCGGCTAATGAATAGGATTGGAGCACCCAGAGTAGGACACTAGTGCTAGGATTTGGATGCTTTAGTCCCAAGGATCACTAGCACCCTCATCACTCTTGTCTAGGTCCTAAATGCCGAGAAAATAAAAATCTCAAAAATACAAAAATTCACCTCAATGGCCTATTCCACCCTACATTTAAGAAAAATAACGCACTCACCAACTCCGAAGTAGTACACGATGCTCTGGCGGTTGATACTCTCTCAAACCACATCAAAAACAAATGAAGTGATAAGTTACCTTTTCACTTTCCTATTTATAATCCCATTATAAATGCCACCTTTACTATGGCCTATATTTCATGCTTATAATTGCAACGTATACATGCGACACCATTTCAATCATATCTTAAGCGTTTTTCCTCTAATTTACACCATATTTATGGCATTATTTTTATAATTCTACCTACCACCATACTACACATGTTTTGCACACGTTATACACCTTATCACTATTTTCTATTCCTTACAACCGCGTTTTAACCTCTTTCGTTACTTTCAGCTTAGAGTCTATTCCACTCACCACTCCCTCTTTCATCGAAAGGGGGCATATCATTAGGGGTCCCCCTATAATCCTCATTTTTGCACAACGACTTCCAAGATTGTGAATCCAACACCTCACAACTTATACCATGACACTTCACCATCAATCTCCCCTAATGACCTAATCTGGGGGCAACAATCATTTAACATTTTCTAAAACACCTTCACATATCATAACTTATCAATTCCCCCTAATGACCTAACTTGGGGGAAACAAGTGAATAAAAACCATCTTATGCAACATATTACCAATTCCTAGCAACCTTCCCCTAATGACCTAACCTAGGGAAATTAATGAAAAACCTCGCCATGAGTAACAAACCAAAATAATCAATCAACCAATCAAAATCAATGCATTCAAATCAGACCATTCAAATTCATGAGTAGTCTCCCAGATGACCTAACTTGGAGTCACATTCACCATTCCATTCCCAGATGACATAACTTGGGATTTTATTCTATACTCCGCATTCACTTCTAGATGACCTAATATGGAATCCATCTCATTTTCTATCGTGCTTGCTTCTAGATGACCTAACTTGGAATCCATCTCATTCTCTATCATATTTTCTTCCTCATGACCTAACTTGGAATCCTTTACATTGCAATGATACCCATGAAGTGGGGAAAGAGTTCCTTTCCCCTTATCAATCCTATATGGGTCAATTATTTAAATTGAATTCATGTAGATCCAAAATCACCACTTTCTAATCTAAGTCCATTTGTAGTGGCTAGATATTGGGTATGTAGTCATATCTTGGAGAATAAAAAACTTTTCTCCCTACACTCATCCTCTAGAAACATGATTCCCAAATCCTCCCATCATTCCATTCATATACAAGCATTCGGGTTGGGAACTGATCAATCCCTACCCACCTATTCGATATTTAACCACATTTAAAATCATTGCATCATCATTTTCATTTTCCACACTTCATCACAACATTTACACTTTTACGTTACATGGATCAACTCATTGATCCATGGTTTGACATGCTTCTACTACACATATTTGTGTTCTTCTACAGTTTGGGCTTCTCCATATTTTTCTCAAGTACACATCTCTATCTACTTTATGTTACCAAGATTTCTACTCACCAACATAAAGTGAGGGAAAATGTAGTCACAAAATCACACATTTACTATTACATTTATATTGTTGGGTATGTTAATTTATATATGGATCTTCTCGTGATAAAAGTATTCACTAGTTACCTATTTCTAGGGTTTTGTGGTCAGTGAGTCATTCATCCTAGTTTTTTTTATAGTTCATTCGTTAGTTGTCTCTGTAGTTTTGGCCATTTTTTAGAATGTCTCAGATGTCGTAGTTAGCTCAATTGTCAACTTTTAGTCTACATCCGGGTACCTAGGGTTACACTGGGGTACCCCGGGGCACCCCAATCTATGATTTTAGGTTCCAGTGTCATCATAATTTGTGGTATTAATTTTTTATTTGAGGCCGGTCCTAACAGTCACCCCGTGTATTCCCCTAGGTCACAATCGGTAGTTTCGGGTCACTAGTGTCAAAATTTGAGCAAGAGATCCATATATAAACAAATCATACTCACTACATTATGGGAAGACATCACACACATCAAGGGAATCTATCTACTAAGGCAATGGAATACATTTGAGCTTCTTTCTACATTTGCATCACACAATCACAAGGGGAAAGGGTAATTATCCAGTCCATCCAGTGAATCCAACGTGAAAGATAGATAGGGTTTTAGATTTCCTTGCGATACTACCAAACACAAATCCTAAGATTTTTCATAGTTCCTAGCACCCAAAATCTAGACCAAGGTGCCTCAGGGCTCCACAATACACTCCTAGGTGCCTCAAGATAGACAGAGATAGTCGATCCTACCCTTCCTTAAGTCATTTAGTCATAGCATGCCCACCTGCATGTAAGTATGCTACATTCCAACACACAAAGGAGGTAATTTATTTATAAGTTAGTAACATATCCCTCTCATTTTTATTATTCAAATACAAAAATAAAAATATTTAGATTTATCACTTCGATATAACAATTAGTTTCTATTTAGATTAACTCATAAAATAATTTTAAAAACTCTATTTTTAGTTAATGAGTCTAAGACAATAATGGAACCATATCCAAGTTGTTGGGCCTTATGTGTTTCAAATGGATCTTCAGAGAAGGTCAGTTCCTCTACCTATTTCTACTGCTACTACTACTCATTATACTAGAAGGGAAATCTAAGCTAACAATGCCAAGGGACCAGGGATAGAAGGATAACAGAAAGGAAAACTAATACTAAAAGGGAGGTGATAACACCATAAAAAGTGGAATGAACATTATCCATTCTGAGTGAAAATGAAGGAGAAAGAATTAGGGAAGGCTAGGCACATGTAGCACAAACAAAAACACATTTACACCATTGATTTCATGAAACACAACTAGAACATAAAGTTGCAAAGAACTTAAAGTGACACAACAAGCATACAATGTAAAAGAGAGGAAAGGAAGAAGAATATAACATGTTAAGACAATGAATAGCCATAAAATGATACTTCTATTACTTCTAGGTATTCACAATCAGTTATAATGGTGTTTTAAGGCCGATATTCACATGCATAAACCAGATCTAGAGGTGTAAGACTTAGAATGCAGAGATACAAAATCCTAGCAAACAATAAAGGATGTAAAATATCCAACCCTTTACAATGAGTTGAACTCTTACATTTATAGATAGATCGAAGAGATAAAAGAGTAAAAATGGGGAAAATCCAATTTAAAAACTCAACCATCAGTAATAAATTCCTAGAAATCGATCCGAAAAAACCTATCAAGTACACTTCTCCATGTTTTTTTGGCATGTGGAAGAAGAAAGGGATGAATATCCATATCAAATCAGGTGGTTGAATAAATCAGGTTTTCTCATTAATGGCATGAGAGATGTTTTCCAACTTCTCACCTGCTAAATCCCGTTGAAATTTGAATTTGAATGGTCTAGCATGTAGCACATGTTAGCAACTTTTTGAAAATTCTGGGTGCACAAGAATCTAAGAAGTGGAATAAAAGTTATGACTATTAGAGGATTTGTAGTGCAAACCAAGCTTGACAGGACATGTGGAACGCATAGATTGACTAGAAGAGTTGGCAAACTATACAAAAGTTTTGTAATTTTTGCCATGTGTCATGCACTCGATTTGTTGCAAGGATTCAAAGGCCCTATTAGCATTTTGATTAGTTATGTGTAACACACTCAATATTTTTAGGTGATGACATGGCATAAGATAATGCGAGAATAAGGTGCAAAGGTAGGTGCATGGAAGAATGAGGCATGGAAAGAAGATAGAGGGAAGGAGCACAAAAAGGTAATGTGTGTGTGAGGAAATGGAAGAAATACTCGAGGAAGGAACATATGGTCAAGGAACAACTATTACAAAGTAATGTGCGGGGCGTGTGAGGGTACTTGATACTTAGATGATTTTGAAGCAAGTTCAGGGTGTGCACGCAGGGTGTATGAACTGTAGGGAAGAAGGTGAATGTGCAGAGGGTGCACATAAGGGAAAATGGAATGAAGAGTAAAATTAAAATGAAAGTATGAAGCAAAAGAGGATCACGTAAGGGCGCGTGAGGAATCTGCAACCAAGATAATGTGCCGAAGGAGAAAATGAGATGCGTACAACCTATAATATAGAACCATAGAGCCAGAATGTAAATACAAGTTGTCCAAATAACTAGGGAAGTTATTTGGATAAAAATAATTAAAGAGTAAAAGGGATAAAAAGTAAAAATGATATCATTCAAAGTATTCATGATGTTCAACACAAGGAAATAAGACTATGACATCATTTCCATGCATGCTGAAATGACGTGAAGTTACATTCATTAATTCGTGTGTCGAAATGTGTCACATAACTACAGGGATTAATTATTAGTGGGATATAATCATTTCTATAATTAATATTGTTGGGTTCCCACCTAAGTAAAGGAAGTGATAATTAAAGATATTACTTGCTTTGGAAAAAGTCTTTTTAAGACCTTACTTTGTGTATTTCTACAAAAAGGGTAAAAATAAGAAATCGAACTGAGTTAGTGGTATCACTCCTATAAAATTATGAAATTTCATAAATCTTCCATGATGTAGGTTGGTTGGACTTCATTAAAAAATTTCAAGGGTTTGATCCTCAGTTTGTACAAGAGTTTGTTTTGAACTTTAAAAAAAAATCACATAAAGGCTAGAGGGATGAAATTTGAGTCAATAGAACTTTCATAGGTTACATATACGGCCTCCTAACTTTGGCATCAAGGTAACATGTCACTCTTTAATAAATTACCTCATTCAACTCTTTCCCGAAGAAGGTGAACCTCTCCATGAAATCATACTCGACCTCTAAGGGATTTAGAAAGGTATAAAGATGGAAAGCTTTCTGAGCCTTGGAAGAATGTAGCTTCTTTTGTTATGAAATATTTTACATGCAAGGGGAAATAATTTACATTAAGGGGATTCTATGAAGAATTTAATCCACTTGAATTAGGGAGGAGAAATCCCGAACTAAGAGTTAACATCCCATGTTTCTTATTTGACGCCATCAATGTCAAAGTGCGATCTTTTCACAACAAATAATATTATATTCAACATTCGACAAGATTACAATATATAAGAACTTCATCTCCTAAATATGAAAATTTTAAGTACAATAACTCACAATCCCTAAAATGTCACCTAATAAAAACTCCTCTAAGTTAAGTGAGTTGTTGAAACAACTCACATAACCATATAAAAACACGATACATTATATTTCTCACTATTATTAATTTCTATAATATGTGAGCACTAAATTTATTCCTAGCATTCCCCATCTTAGTGCGAACATGGGGAAAAACACCATCATCAACCAAGCAGCATGTCGCTCCGTAGCCTACACATGGTCTCGATCCTTAATACTTTATCTATCGGAACTACATCATCCATGTATCGATCAACCTATTCGGTGAATACATGAATTGGGACCATTCAACCAATTCACATCAACCATCAAGTCAATTTAATCAAGAAAACTTCTTGCTATAGTATCAATGGTACAAATATCCACATCATCATCATCATCACAGGGGAAACACAAACACTATATTGCACACAGGAACATGGATCCTCATATGTTCTTATTTAGCACTCACAAAGTAAATAAATGTCACTAAAGTAGTATGTGACCTCTAAGGTAGTGATGAACTTGAGGATGTTGATTATATTCCTACTTTTGTTTCCTTCATCCTTCAATGTACTTGCTGCTAACCCAATAGGATACGAACATGAAGCACATTTTTTCCACATTGAGCTTATTCATGTATTCCCTCCCGTAATGTGAAACACTCTATTTTTCTAGACATCCGATAACACCGAAAATGCATATGTAAGGAATTTATTAATTTTTAGACTTTTGAATCTAAATCACAATGAAATTTTGACGTCATGATAACATTTTAATGACACAAATGATTTTATTTTGATGAAAATTGACAATGTAATTGAACCACTTCTTATGATACTAAATATAAACAACTAAACTTGAAGACGATTCGTTATAACCTAAACTAATATAGATCAAATCATACTTTAAACTTTGACACATTGGTGGTAAACACATATATAGACTCAAATGTCACAATAAAAACTTAAAACATAAACATTAATGACTATTGACAAAACAAATTACTATATAAACTACAAAACTTTATATCAAACAATTGACTCTACAAAATTAAACTTATAAAATCGACTCTAAATTTACTTAAAACTTGACTAAACACAAAGATATACTAATACATAGTGAGTACCTAAAACCACGGGTTGGGATGAATCAATATTTTGATCAATTATCCATTCTGAGCAATACACCATATATGCATACACATGTAAAGCCATGAGAAATAAAGTGTGACTAATGCAAAGATCTGAAAATAAGGGTCGATGCCAGGACCACATATTTAACCAGAAAACACAAAAATCATGGTCAACTATTTTGAGCTTAGATCTATGTAGATAAATGATATTAACACATGGTTCTTGCTATGAATGGATGAATGTAGAGAGATATAGTTCTCAACGATGAGATTACATGCGTCTTGTTGGCCACCTCCTTGGGAAATGTTCAATGTGACCAACCATGCAATCTTGGTAAGTGAAGTATGGGGATTGATTTCCAATGTTATGCAACGCTGATATCATCCAACTATCATCAAAATGTTATCTTGGTAAGTTTTTTCAACTATCATCCAAATACACACTATTCAATTAGATACAAACTTCCATAATATCCAAAACAAATATGTGGCTTTGAGTCATGGGTATATAAATACCATAATCCAATTCACAACATGCATTAGAATTTGAATGGAAGATATGGTGATTGAATAAGTTAAAATTACATGCTTAGATTATATTTTTCTTATTCCCGTGTTGCTTGGTCACCGGTGTTAATACATATAGTAACACACTTTTAAACACCTCGCAATGTGGTCTATTCACTGCACTTTTAATGTTTTGTAATTTATGAAGGCTGGATGTGGCTTGCTTCTCTTGCTGCAGGTTGCGCTTCAATCCTCTGATTAGCACTTCATTGTTATGCTTCTCTTTCTTCCACACTTAGAACAACCTAAACACACTTCAACATATGATCTAGAAACCATAAACCAGGGCAGTATAAAGACATTGACTGCCACTATTTATTTTTATTCCCCCATTACAATCACCTAGCTTTGATGCTAACTGATAGGTACACACTTTTGATAGAAAATAATATTATATTTAGCATTTAGATGAGATTACAATATATAAGAACTTCATCTCCTAAATATGAGAAGTCAAGTCCAACAACTCACAATCCCTAAAATGTCACCTAATAACAACTCCTCTAAGTTAAGTGAGTTGTTGAAATAACTCACGTAACCATATAAAAACATGATACATTATATTTCTCACTATTATTAATTTCTATAATATGTGAGCACTAAATATATTCCTAAATACCAAGTCGAAAAAAGTATCTATGGGATAGACCTCACTAAAACACCATGGACTAATATAAGTGATTTCCAAGCATCATTTCTTAAAGAAACCAAAAGGGGAGAAGGCATAAGAAACCATTAGGGAAAAATTAAAACATACATAAATTATTAAGGCTATTATTACATACTTCTACCACCTTAGGTATGCTTCAAAAGTTGTTGTTACCCACCACTAAACTAGTCTTGAGATTTTGAGACCTACAATTGATAAACCTAGTGAAAGTTCTGTGAAATCCAAAAAACATGTACCTTATCATGTGTGAATAATGATAATAGATTTATAAGGATAATAAATAAGGGAGGGACCCTATTACAAATCCTTAAAAGAAAATAACCAAAACAACATCTTCTCATGCCCCAACACTAAAGAGAAGAAGACCTATACTAACTGATGAAGGAGCTACATTTTTTTGAAGAGTTGGATCAAGTTGAAATACCATCAGTTACCAAAAATACACTGAAGCTCTAGATTCAAGGTATAAATATCTATAAATAGAATAGAAATATCTAGAAATGATAGAACATGCACCTGAAATGAAGGAGAAATATCTAGAAATGACAAAACATGCACCAAAAATTAAAGAGCATGCTCGGAAATGACATAAAAAGAACCAAAAATAAAATAGAGCTCATGAAATGGAAGATAAATATCCATAAATGGAAGAGAAAGCTCCAAAAATTAGGGAAGAACAACACAGATAACAAGAAGAATTCCTTCCTCTTCTACACCCAAACTTTTTGTCTCAAAAGATAAAGAACTACCTTTTCTTAAAGATTATATTAGCTCCTCCTCTCATGAAGAAGATAAGGAAGTGATTTAATCTAAATTGAATTAAATATTATTTTGGAGTAACTTAGTACACAAAATTATATTAAGATGATTAAATACAATAATTTGCAAGCACTAAGCATTCAACAATGTAAAACCCTAAGAAAATGAGAGAGGGATGATGACTTAGCTGATTTTGTGCAACCTGAGAGTGATCATAACTATGCATCTATTGGAATAGGATGGAAACTATATGAAAATGAATGATGAGGGTTCAAAACCTTAGGAATGTATAGGACATAAGTTCCCATAAAAGAAGATGAGCACCCTAGATGCTAATGACTAATCTAGGCACTTGTGTCTACTCAAATGTTAAAAATCTAGTATTTTTTTGGGTTAGAAGATATTTGTTGTTGTTCACTTTATCTCTCTATTTTGATTTTTAGGTCACCAATTGCACTTGTAACATGCAAAACAAATGACTACCCACACATGCCCAAATATCACATCAAATCTAATAAAAATATGCAAAATGTGGAGTCGACCGACCCTAGTAGTCACTCGAAGACTAAAATTATGACTGAGTACTACACTACATCTTAGACTCCATGTAGTTATTTATGTGTTTGTGTATCCATGTTTCATGCCCTAGGTTTCCCTTGTGTAACTTACACGATGATAGTGGGATAAATATATATTTTCCCAAATATGTAAAATGTGTGTGATGGAATAGAATAGACTCCCTTCCTATGGAGTGTATGTAGATTAATGTAGCCCTTGTACCTTTTTATGAATGTCCTAGATGTATGTTTTTAAATTCTCTTGTTCCTTTGTGCAATCTTAGGTGGTGATATATAATCTTATATTTTGTGTCCCCTTATTTAGATGAAGTAACTAAGTATATATATGATTCCCTTATTTGAATTTCATAATTGAAAATTGAAAGGCTGATATAAAGTATTAAAAGGTGAAAAAGAAGTGAAAGTGACCTAAAAGAGTAAGAAGAATAAAGAGAGGGACAAGAGCATATGAGAGGAACATGAGTGCCTGGGAATTTCTATCCTAACCTGGGCACTAGTGTGCGAGGCCATAAAAAGGTAAATAAGTCAAGTTATAGCACAACTATAAGATGTGTAAAGCCAAAAGGATGGTCAATCATGTAAATTAAAAATATAAAGAAACCACAAGGTCAAAAGGAGTTGTCAACCACTATTTTTCTTACTTAGAAATCATGAATACATTAGTATGATTTAGGACCTAGAAATATACACAAGTGAATAGATTTTTGTGTCTACATTTACCCCCACTTTATGTTGTTGAGTGAATACTTGATATAATAAGTAAATAGAATATGTGTACCTTGTAATCTAGAGAGGAGTATGGCTGATAGCATACCGAGTGTACAAGTATCCATGTGAAGTGATTGTAATGTGAAGCATGGAAACTAGGAAAGGGAGGTAGATCCTAGGGGTAAATCGTATGTGTAGTACGGTGTTATTGGATATTACACTTGTTGATGTGAGATAATTATTTTTATTATAAGGATGGACCTACAAAAGAAGATCAATAGAGTAGTCAAAGTATTATATATGAAAACTAGAGTAATGTATTTATAAGTATGTAAATTGGTAGTTAAGAAAAGAGTGCACATGATGTATGAGAGAGTATATGATAGAATTTTTTTCTTGTTTTTTTTTGGAGGTGTTACTGATGCGAGCTTAGGAGTGATCAATTCCCAACCAATAAAGTCTCAGGCCAAAAATTTGTGCATCATGCCACTAAGGATGAGGTTTTTGGGTTATCTCATGCCAAGAGTGAGGTTTTTTGGCAATCTCATGCCAAAGATGAGTTTTTGGGTGATCTCACACCAAGGATGATTTTTTTGGGTGATATCACCCAAGAGAAGAGTTTTTAGGAGAGAGGTTTGTCTTTCTCACCATTCATGATGCTTTTCAAATGATAAGTGCCACAACATATTGACATGTCTCGATTTGTAACTAATTTGTAACCAAACTATAATTGAATTATAGCTAAATTGTAACCAAATTGTAACTTAAGTATAGATGAATTATATCTGAATTATAACTGAATTGTAGTTTAATGAATGAATTATTTAACTAAGGAAAAGTGTCTAATACTGCAGATATGTACTTTGTAAACTACTGGAAATTGTGTTGAACTAAAAATCGTGTGAATTTCCCCCAGATACAAGAACCTAGGTGGGACACAAGAACCCACTATTCCCGTGAGATACTTGGGTGCTAGTTTGTTCTCTTTATTTGTGATCCAAGTCTGATTTTAGACCACTCTATAATTGTGTTATTTTTCCAATTCTATATTGTGTCGTTTCTATTCTAGAGATTTGTGTTGTTAGAAGGGTTATTTGTTCACCCAATAGTTTCCCCCTCATTTGGGGTGTATGTGATGAAGGTAGGATTAGGTAATCTAAATGATAAGACCTAAAAATGATATGTATATCATAGATTGGATACCTATATGGGGTAGGGGATGTGCATTGTAGAAACCAAGGCACATACAAAAACGAGAGACTACAAAACAAGTGTTAGGGTAAAACAACTAGGATGGAATAAAATACATTGTAGTAAAAAATATGAAGACAAGTGGTACCGCGTAAATTGGTTTTCATACATGGGAAATAAAATCCAAAGTGGCCATAAAAAAATAATGATCAAGCATGAAATATGGAATAGCCCAAAAATAATAGGAAACAATAGTCAACAAGTAATACGAGACAATCATGAGTTGTATAGAATCTTGTAAGGAAAATGCTACACATGCAACACCCGTTATCATGTTAGAGAGATAAATATTATATAAAATCATGTATAGATCGGTGAAAAGTAAGTGACAAGTAATGAAAGTAGTAACTACTATAACTATAGGACCTATTATGTGGAGTACAAGAATAGTAAAGGTACATGCCCTAGGAGCCTTAACGGGACTATTAAAGAGTAGTGTCGAGCATCATGCATTGTGTAAGAATCTATTAAATTCATGCATTCACCTTAATGTACCATGTGCATATATATTTGTGTATAGAAATTATAAGCTAACAAGGGTAAATACAACCAAGATAGGTAGATTTCATGTGAACATGATGGTGTGATGCAATATGAAAGATGTACGATGAGAGGGGTCATGTTTCATCCCAATAGATGTGTGTGACATGAGGTTAATTTAGGAAATGCACCCTCAAAAGTCAAGTATGAACTGTAAAACAAGAGTGTGTCATCGAGTAACAAGATATAGTATGTAGTAGTAAAATTTAATTGTATAAATAGGAAGAAGTAATGGTATAATAAGTAAGTGAGGAGGGGGGAAGTATGATTCCCACTAGTTGAATGAGGAGAAAAGCATGTATGGAGTGACATAGGAGTGGAAAGGAAAGGCATAATCATAGATAAATGTTACAAGGTGTGCTCATATTGTAGATAAGAGAAAGTGATTCTAGAAAGATTGAATTGAAGTGCAAAGAAAAGTAAGGTATATATGTTTAGGTGAGTAGTATGGATAGGAAATCTTGATTATAATGAGAAACTATGGGGGAAGTTTACTACCCCCAAGTGTGTGAGTGATGTTGATAAATATTATGATGGTAGAGAGGCCATGTCATGGAGGAAAATGTTGAAATGTGTCCCATTTATCGACATAGGAATTATCTAGATCAAAAGGAGGAATTCTGAGTTTAATTTTAGGATGTTGACGAGGGATTTCAACTTGTGAGGAGGGAATTAGTTGTTTTTCCTTTGATGGTTTGGCCTTAGATGGGGCTTTTAGTGATCCTTGCATTACTCAAGAATTAGTAGAAGTGAATATGGTGTGATGCTTGCTAGACATAGAAGGATAAAATTTAGGAACCCATTGGGGTTTGGTAATTGAAGATTAGCATATAATGGAATGTTGTGTAGAAAATGAAATAAAGTCTCGATGATCAAATTGCTTGATTTTTCATTCTAAAACATAACAATCATTGTCATGATCTTGATTAATTCTATGATAATTACAAAACATATGACCTTTGTATTTTGTAATCTGGTAAGGAGGGTAGTAATAAGTATGTGACAAAGTAATTAATAGGTGGAGGAGCTCGAGAGAGAATATTGTGTTTCCTAAAATTTTGATCAAAATTGAGAGGTGATTTTTATGATAAGACCTTGACCTTTCCTGTATGAGCATATGTAATAGACATGGGATTAGGATGAGGTGTAGAATAAGAACTATAATGGGCATGAGAAAAATCCTTGAGATGTTTGATTTCAGCTGTGAGGGATGTAATCGTGGTTTCCATAACTTGAAATTTTTCTTTAAAAAAGTTGTAAAGCTAGAATTGACTCGAGATGGATTGTTTGGTTTTTTTTTATTAGGAATAATAGGGGGTCAAAGTATTACAAGGAGGTACATTTTATGGATGACATTTTTGAGAGAATAGTTTTAAAATGGGTTCTTTTGAAGTAATTGTGCAAGGAGATTTGAGGAATTCTAAAGGCCATTATATGAAAGAAAATGTAGTTTACAAAAAAATATTCCTAGAAAGTGACCCAAAGGATAAGACAAAGGATTAAACCCTAGGAAGAACTATGTATATCATATGTATGATGGGTAATATATGGAAATATGAACTCTGATGCAAATAGGATTTGGGGTTAGGGAAAGAAAAATATGATAGAATAGGAAAAATAAGGATCTAAGTGGTCGATCACGAGTTGGGGTTCACCAAATGATTTAATCTAAATTGAATTAAATCTTATTTCAAATTAACTTACTATACAAAAATGATATTAAGATGATTATAATAATTTATGAGTGGTAAGCATTCAAAATGTAAAACCCTAAGTAAATGAGAGAGGGGTGATGACTTAGCTAATTCAGGCAACCTTAGACTGATCATGAAAGTGTATTTTTGGAACAAGATTAAAATAATGTCATAAATCCTTGATGATGGGTTGAAACATCATGAATGTATAGGGCATAAAGGGATATAGAATAACATAGTGGAAATATTATTATATTAGTTTTGTTGTTTTAAATATAGGTACTAATATGAATGCAATCGAATAAAAACAAAGTCTCATGGTGCAGAGATCTACAAGAGATAAAAAAACCAACAAGAAAAAAATATTTCTCAACCAATATTTTTATTGATTAGGAATCATGGGTATATTAGTATGCTTTAGTACCTATAAATTTACCCAAGTGCATATATTTTGTGTCTACATGAAGAAAAAGATAGGAAATTTCAACAAGTAATCATGATATCAAGAGTTGAAGCCACCAACCAAGAACAAAAAAAGGAGACATAATTTATAAAGATGAAGTTATAAGGTATGGAAGAAGCTATATATTCTTCAAAAACAAATCCACAAAATGTAAATAAAAATAAGGTCATTTTTGAATTGTACCTAGAAGTTTCTAGTTTAAGAAAACAAAGAAATATTAAACATTTGACAAGAAAACAAAAGGATATTGGATAAAAATAACAAGATGAGAGAATAAAATGAATAAATTAAAGATTAAAACACAAAATTAGAATCCATTCTTGGTACTATTTATGAAATAGATAGAAAACTTCTAGCTTGTAAGAGGCCAACTTTTGTGTATAGTATGTTTCTTTAAGAACATTTTTTTCTTAGCTCACAAGAATCTTCTATGGCCTACCTCATGAAGTAGGTGATGCAAATATTTTTATGGATATTTACAAGACATATGCCAAAGAACACCAAAATCTATTCCATGAATTATTTTTGTGTAATATGGTTGTTCCTAATGTACCATATTTTCTACTCAATTTGTATGTGGGATAATTTCAGTTAAAATATTTTCAATCTTTGCTACATAACCAAATTTATGGAATAAAAAAATTGATGTTTTTATGAATAGGGAAAGGAACATTGGGTTATTCATAAGGCCTCAACATGTAAGTGCAAACCAGATGAGGAAAAATTTCAGAGCTTACTATTACCAATCTGAGCTTCTCAATATATAGCCATAAATTAGGGAGGAATAAATAAAAATTTCAAATCTTATATCTAGGAACATTATGAGGAATATCTTTCCGCATGCAACATAATATGGGAAAATTTAAACATTCCATTAAAAATAAGGGAGGAAATCTCTCCCATAAATATTACATGGAGCATGAGGAGAGAAAGAATAATTGTAAAAATCATTCACCATATGGCACAAGAAGAAAATGATGAATGGATGGAAATAAGAACTATAACACATTTGGTTCTCACTCTTATGACATCATGGTAAAATACTACACCACTTTTGGTTGGAAAATTTGTAAGTGTCGTGGGCAAGTAAAACCAACAATTCGAGGGACCACATTCCCTTCTCCTTTGATGTGGAGGTTCCCTTACAAAAACAAAATTATTCCTAAAATATTTACAAATTTACCATTGATAAAAATAATTATGAGGAAAATATCCTCATTTTGTAAGGATGATGTGACTAAATACATAGGATTTTAGAAAAACAAGAAGCTCAAGATGGTATTGATAAGAAGGAGAAGAAAACAAAAGAATTCAAATAAGGAGGAATTAGATATTATTATACCATTGCATGTTCATGATATCTAAGAATTCATACATTCACATAACATAGAGATTTTCCCCTTTAAATTTACACATAATTCTATGATTCTTAATAAAGAGGAGTGAACACAAAGTTTCACAATTCCATAATATGCAAATGATGTCAAAATGAGACCATAAAAGAGAAAGGAGAATAGGAGAGAAAATATAGGTGTTCTTATTTATTCAATAATATCTTGCTCTTACATTAGTCTATTGGAATCCCCCAACATCTTACAATTACAAAATGAAGCCTTTTATAGGCACATTGGCCCAAAAGTAGTTGTTTATACTATTTTCACCTTCACTCACCCAAAATCTAGTTTACATAGCTCGAGTTTAAAAATATATATTATTTAATCATTACATTACAAAAAATAAAGTATGAAACCTTTATTAATATATCTCCTTGGCATATTTTGATAGTTGTGAAATCTACAATGAAAATTGGTCCAGTTGGGTTTTCAGAGAACAAGTGGAATTGAGCAATGGTCCTTTTGTGTCTTCATTTACCGACTTGCCAAATTCCTTTGTTGTTGGTGGTCTAGGTGGATTTTCAATGAATAAATGGAATGAGGGAACTATAACCTTTGTTTCCTCTTAGGATGAATTAACCGACACTTACACTTCTTCTATTTTCTTGTTGGCATAATCAGTTTTGCAGAGAATGCGTTAAACAAAGGAACTAAAAATCATTCCTTGAGTACCTAAGAAGGATGAATTTTCTAACTATAACTCCTAGCTTCCATCCTTTCATTGTCAACTTGTGTAGGTATGCAAGGAACATACAAAATTTGAGAGTTTCTATATGGGTGCGTGTTTGGTTTGATATCACTAATCATTTTTTATAGGGAATATCATCGAATCAAAGAACCCAGAGGAATCGTAGAATGGATCCGTAGTTCCTTAAACATCTCGATGAGGTGAAAAGTTAAATTTGTGGAAGAGATGTGGAGAATTCATAAAACATAAGAATTGTTCCCAAGGTTCTTTCAATGTATGATATGACAATGATGAATTTCACTAATTTGGTGATGGTGGAGTTCTAGGGAACAAGTGGAACAAAGGAATAGTTTCACATGTTTCTCAATAAGCCTATTTTTTCCAAATTTCCCAAAAATTGTAAAATTTGACTGACTATTCCTCATAAAAGGTTTAGTAAGAGGGGGAAAGAATACCAGAACATGAAGTTTTTTCCACGAGTTCAATTTTTTTGAATTCTCAATAATCTTGTGACAACAACTACCTCTTTCTCTGGGGACATGACTTGGATTGGGCGAAGCACAACAAAGGCATAGTTTTGAACTTTAGAATCTCAAAGTTTAGCCCAGTGTTGTTATCCTTTGTAAAAGGGGAATAAGATACAAAAGAATACCAACAATGGTCTCAATAATAATAAATGGAAAACAACAATGGATAAATAAGAGAAGTAATAGGGAAGACAAGCCAAAATTGGGAAAGTATGTACAATGGAGAAAAGAGTATTTACAAAGGAGAGAGAAGGAAGTAAAAAGTTTACACAAAACTAGAAACATGTTGAGAAAATTAGTTACCTTTGTGAAATAATACATTGAGATTATAATGTGTCCACAAATTGAAGATGATCAAATTCTTAAGATAAAATTTTGTGGGAGCATTACATGGATGTAGGAGAAGGATAGAAATAAGTTATCCATCCACAAATAGATATTTCACTATGAAGTTTTCCAATTCTAGTGAAGAGCTTGATGTATGTTTTATGATCTAAAGGATCCTCACCGAGAAATGATGATCTATAATATTCTCAAAATCAATTACAATCAGTTGCATTGCATAGAAAAATATTAGAGCTTTTGGCAGATCTTGTTTGCAAAAAATGGAGCATGTATATAAAATTTATGACCCTCTAAAATTTTTGGCCAATTGGTAAAAATATGGATTGTGCGCAGTGACATGGACACTTTAACATCCAAGTGGAATGATGAGATGTATTAATTTCTTTCATAACAAATCATATTTTTATTTTTATAAGACCATTATAGCCATGTCTATGTATTTCCTAAGTACATTGTTGAACATCACTATTACAACCATGAACTTTTGACATAATGACTAATTGATATAGTTATATCTAATTGTCTTTATTTTGTGATATTATGTGTGCATTTATTCTTGTTATTCCAATAAATTGTTTGGATGATTATATGTGTTGATGCCACTCTTGGTTGTAATCAATTTTTCATATGCAACAAAGGAACTGTCTGTAGCAACTCATCCATAGCCAAAGAACTTGTCCGCAACATAAGGAAATAATTCACAACAAAGAACCCACATTTATGAAGATATTTTGAAACATGAAGTGATGGAACTTAAGTCCTTATGCACCATTGGAGAATTAGTTACAACAGAAATGTGGAAAATTGAGAAACAAATCAATCTTTGATTTGGTCATTGATTAAGAAATAATGAATAACTGATTGTTAATTGAACACTTTTTGTGTGTTTCAAACATGTGTCGAATATCTCACTTGTTCTGTTGAATAATCCTTGTTGTATTATTCTTCTTCTCACATGTTGTAAATGATAAGATATAAAGGAAAGGGTTGGTGCCTTGTAACAAGTTAGTCAGATTTGGAATTAGAGAAAAGAGTGAACAAAGTTAGAAGAGAATCAAAGTAATCTTTTTTGTTCCTAGATGTAATGTTTTATGCAAATCAATAAAGAAATATGAGTTCTGTCATTTATTTTTAGTTACAGAGTTAGGAAGGGATTAACACACAAGTTAGGGCCCACTTGAGGTCTACTAAATCCCCTTCATTGTTTCATTTCATGCATATTTCCTTAGGAAAATCTTCTTTTGAATATGCAATTTTGTTTTAGTAATAACATTTAGTAATAGTCCATTTTCAAGTTTGAGTTTTATTTTACTTTCAACATTGTTATGTGACAATTATTTCCTTTCCAACCTCTTAGATCAACTATAACTATGCATACAACACATGTAATATTTCAAGTCTACACTCCTTGGTCTGATAAATAAATGAATGTAACCCAATGTACAACATATTAATTACTGACCCACCATTTTTGGTGCTATTGCTGGGGATATTGCCAAAGTTATAGGAGTTTGTGAGGTTTTACATTTCTGAATTTCTTAGAACATATTAGGTTGTAGAAATTCCACCTTCAAACCCCTCACTAATGAATGTTGATTCAGTTGAGTCATTTTATGTAAGCACCGTCATAAATATTACTATAGTAGATTCTTACCCAATCCTTAAATAACATAAATTACTTCTAATAATGAAGAAGAAACATCTTTTTCTATGCATGTTTTGCTAATAGAAAAAACCCTCACAAGTGAGATTTTTGAGGCTATTCCTAAATAGTATAACATGGCCAAAGAGGAGGTGAATCAAAACATGGAATAAGAGGAAAGGGAACCAAGCACATTTGAGTTTCCTATCTCTAATAAAAATCAACATGCTCAAATGAATACCATCTATCCATCAGATCTTCCTAATTTTCATATATCTATGACTGAAGACTCAAACACTTTTTTGTTTGAGTTTGATGTCTTATGCAAGAGTTATGACTACATAAATGATGCACACAAGCTGGAGTTTTTTCCTGATACACTCAAGGATGCATCCTTGAGATGGTTTATGGGCCTAGGAAGAGATGTCATTGCTACCTAACAGGGGATGAAAGACAAGTTTCTGACCAATTTCTAAGACTACTGTAGGCCAAGTAGTAGAGGAGGAAATGAACTCTTCAATATGGCAGAAAGGGAACATGGGCCACTACAAGATTACCTAGAGAGATTCCTATTTTATGTTCAAAAGTAAAGACATATAAGGTTGCTTCCTAAGTCTCTAGAGTTACTTTTCTTATAAGGACTTAGTGAGGAAGATATGGATGCTTTGGACTTAATATGAGCTAGATAAATCTCCAAAACCACATTTGAGGATATTTGTCAATCCTACAAGAACTATTTGATAAACCATAAAAATAATAATAAGTACCGATAAAAGGGTGGAGAAACTTCCAAAGGAATTGGGGAAATATATAAATAAGAAATTGCAAACATGTTTTTAAGGACATGAAATGAGAAATAGTTAATGGCATGGCCACCCAACTTGATGCTCTACATACAAAAACAAGAGAGAGAATGTAGAGGAAAAAATACATAATTCTTCCATTATTGTAGAAGAAAGAAAGTTGATTGTACATGAAGGGGACTAACCAATATTACAGAAGGAAAAGAGGCTGCAGCAGAGTTCAAAATGATAGAAATAGAGAATGGAAAAAAATTCTACGTTGCACAATGAAAACCATGGTTGGCAAGACAAGGAGGTATGTTACAAGATCCCATGCCATATTTTAAAAATTGGGATAGTAGTTCATATAACAATATGTAACCCCCACCTTGGGCTAATACTTAGTAAGGATGGGCTCCTTACTCTAGCCAATACCAACATCATGAAAATCTTATTTCTTAGGCCAACAAAAAGGAAACTTCCCCCTTATTCATGGTATCAACCTTGGAGGAGGGTAGAAATGGAGAAATTTACCTTATAACTACCAAAGAACCTACTAACAACCTCCCTATACACAACAACAAGATTTAATGCCAAACCTACAATCTAGCTCTCAACCAAAAACTATTCAATTACTAGCTCAACTAATAGCTAACCCCAATAATAAAGCTACTTAGCCAACCTATAACACTTGAATCAACCCAATACTATGATTATTCAGTTGATGTAAATAATATCCATCTTCATTTAGGAAGAGAACGTGTGCCACCAAGTAAACATACAATCACAGAGATACCAAATGAACCACAGTTGTTCAAGATTATTTGAAGAAAATCCAAAGATGCTTGCAAGCTGATTCGTAGTAACATGAATATAATTCTAGAAAAAGTAAGATGTAATTCAATGGACCCCCATTTCTAGAAAGATTGCAAGAGAGAAAACTTACCCTAAATCAGATTTAGATTATAATTTTGTCAATCAGTTAAAGGACATTTGTGTAAAAATTTCACTCATTCAAGCCATCAAGGATGTGCCTATTTACAAAAAGTTGATCAAGGATATATGTATAAAAATACAAGAATAAAAATAAAAACCTATCCAATGTACAAGTCATTAGATAGTTGGCTAACATCGTGCTTGAAATTTTTACTACTTTAGTACATATATCTAATAGTCCTTTGGTTAATGTTACTATCAATGGAACTACAATAAAAATACCTTGATTGACTTAGTGTCAGTAATCAATGTCATGACTAAGAAAATCATGGATGAATTGAATTTGGAAGTACTAAGGCCAACAACTACAATATTGGAGCTAGAGGATAGATGAACAATAAGGCCTTAAGGATTCCTTGAGGACATTATTGTGGTGGTAGAATCTTGGGAAAAACCTACGCATTTCATTTCGTATAACCAAAGGCAAGTCTAGTAGGTTACTCTCCTATACTAGGATGTCCATGGCTGGCTAGTGCTGATGTATTTATAGAGAGAAAGTATAGAAAATGATCATCTCAAATGGAAATGGTACCAAGAAACTTATACTCTATCCTCTTTCCCAACCATTGAATGATGAGGATAAAACAATTTGGGTTGAAGAACCAAAAATTGATCAATGTTATTTCCAACAATTGATGATGTTGGAAAAGTCTTGCACTATTGAATATCAGGAGGAAGATGTTGTTCTCTCTAATATTTTGCAGAATAAATATGGAATAAATGAAGAAATTGATGACAAATTGAGGTGTTTGAGTTATCCTTTGAACCAAGTCTTACCACAACAAAGCACCATGAGTATTCCAAGTAAAAATTATATTTTTCACCAACTTCTTACTCATTCTTGCATATTAAATTATGTTAATAACAACATGTGTTCAATTTTGGACCTCTCTATGCAAGTAGAAATAACATAAGGGAGGTCACTAAATGTAAGTAAGATGCTAAATATACAACAGAGCAATTGTTGATTTCTCTTCTTCAAGAACATAATACAAAATTTTCTTGGGATTATAGTGATATATGTGGGATTAATCCTAGGATTTGTACTCATGAATTTATATTAAAGAAGAATTTTAACCAATTAGACAAACACCGAGGCACATGAACCTGTAGTAAGAGAAATTATGAGCGATGAACTACAAAAGTTGCTAGATGCTAGATTCATATATCCCATATCAGAAATCCAAAGGGGTATAACCTTTGTTGATTATACTAAATAAGAATGGGAAATGGAGAATTTTTGTGGAAGAATTGAATTCAGTCATAAAGAAAGACCACTTCCCATTTCCCTTCATTGATCAAGTGTTTGATACCCTAGTTGGTAAAAATTACTTCTCCTTTCTTGATGGATACAATGGTTACAATTAGATATAGATTGCACCAGAGGACTAAGATAAGACTAAATTCACATGTCCATGTGGAAAATTTTCCTATTCAATTCTCCCATTTGGCTTGTGTAATGCACCTACTACATTCTAGAGGGTAGTCTTGAGTATCTTCTCGATTTGAAAATGACTGCATGGAAGTCTATATGGATGACTTCACTATTCATGACAGTACTTTTGAGGAGGCTATGCAAAATATGGATAAGGTATTAAGAATATGTAAGGATCAAAATTTGTCTCGAGCAATGAGAAGTGCTATATGATGATGTCGAGGGTATAGTGCTAGGAAATTACCTTTCCTTAGTAGGAATTCAAGTAGATCTAGCAAAAGTGTCTTTTATAGTAAACATACCCACACTAATAAAACAAAAAGATGTTAGAAGTTTTTAGGAGATATTCGATATTAAAAAGGTTTATACATGACTTCAGATAAAATTACAAAGCACCACTATTTACATTCTTTGGGAAAGGATGTTGATTTTTTATGGATTGAATGTTGTGAAAGTGATTTTCAAACTTTAAAAGAGATGCTAACTACTGCTCATGTGTTGAGAGGACCTGACTAGAACCTACCTTTTCACATCCACATAGATACATTAGATCATGTTATTGGAGCTTTCCTAGGTAAAAATATGGTAGTCTAAATTATGTAATATACTATGTCAACAAGAATTTGTAACATGTAGAATTGAACTGTACATAAATAGAAAAAGATTTCCGAGAAGTAGTATATTCCATAAACAAATTAAGAAATTATATCTCCAGATACCCAATTTTTATTTAAATTGATCATTTTACAATCAAGTATTTGGTAAAAATAAATCATAAGAAGTAAAATCATAAGTAGGATTCTCCTCTTTCAAGAATTTGATGTCACCATAGTGGAAAATCTTGACAAAGATAATGTGGTGGCAGATTTCCTCTCAAGGATGGAGACCAAAAGGGAAGAACAAGTAGTTGATGATTAATTTCCAAATGAGCACCTATTTTTTATTTCAACAAGAACACCCTGATATGCATAAATAACTAACTACTTGGTCTCAGGAAAAACACCTCCACATTATTCATCTTATGAGAAAAGGTATTTAGTTGAAAATATTTTAACCTTTTTTTTGGATAGATAGACTTCTATTTTATATAGGTCAAGATAAAATAATGATAAGGTATATACATGATGTGATATTTTATTTCCTCATAGCCTACCATAATGAACCTTGTGGAGGGAATTTTTCTACAAATAGAACAACACAGAAGGTGTTGACTACTAGATACTATTGGACAACTTTACATAAAGATGCAACACTATACACTAAGATATGTGAAAAATGCCAGAGAATGGGAAATCCCACTAAGTCTGATGAGATGCCATTGTAACCTCAATTGGTTATGCAACCTTTTGATAAGTGGGGCTTATATTTTTTGGCCATATAGACCCTCCATCTCAGTAGAAAGAGTATATCCTGGTCTATACAGATTACCTAACCAAGTGGACAGAGGTAAAAGCATTTCCAAACTAAACCAGTGAGAAGGTGGCTAAATTCTTGTATGAGAACATATTTACCGATATGGATTCCTAAGGGAGATTGTGATAGACTAGGGTACACATTTTACTATTGATGTGATTATTGATTTGGTCAGTGAATATGAAATCAAGCATATAAAGTATACACCATACCATACCCAGTCTAATGACCAAGTTGAGGTTACAAAAAGAGACATAAATTCCATATTGAAAAAGAATATAACACTCCAAAAAATAGAATGGTTAGATAGGATTCTAGAAAGTAGTTTGGGAATTCAATATAACATAGAAGACCACAACTAAATTCACACCATTTGAACTATTATATGGAAATACTATCATTTTATGAATAGAAGTTGAACATAAAACATTGAGAACTACACTTGAGATGGGAATAGACTTATCGAAGCTTCAAGAAAAATAATTATCCAACTCAATGAGTTGGATGAATTGAGAAAGAAATAATTTCATAACACATATATAGTGCAAAAACAAAGAATCAAATGATATGATTGGTATATTAAAACAAGAGAGTTCCATTAAGGTGTCTGGGAACTTTTGTTTTACTCAAAATACAATGATCACATAGGGAAGATTAGAAAAAGGTGGCTAGGCCCCTATGAAATTGAGAATATCTTCCCTAATGGAGTTGTGAAGCTTACTACTATTGATCTTGTGAGATTCAAGTTGTTGGTGAATGGCCACATGTTAAGATTGTATAAAAATCTAGTTGATAAAGGCTCATTTATGGAATTTTTCAGAGGATATTAGAGAATAATGGAGAAAGAAACATCATAATTAACCTCATAGGTTGATCCTATTAGCTCACCTTCTAGGATTGCAAAGAATTGATGAGATTTCAGTAGCCTTGGAGAATTCATCTTGTTGAATACTTCAAGGCTAAATAAAAGTGTTGAGATCTACATTTTTGGGTGATCATCAACATTTTACTAACCCATTTTTTATATAAGTTTTTATTTTGCAGGTTTTATTGATAAGTGATTACAAGAGAGAATGATCTCCATCACAAGGAGAGAGTGCAATGACCAAGAGTTCAACTTGCAGCCATAAGAAATAAGATCTTGTTTGTTTGAAGCATCTAGAAGAACTCATAGTTATATGTTGGACATCAAGAAGCACACATAAGTGGATGATATAAAATAATGATTTTCACCCCAACCAATTGGAGTTCCCTCTCTAGGAAGCATCTATTTGCAATAAGGAGAAGTCAACACAAGTGAAACCCATGCCCAAAACATCGCAGAAGCTTGCATGCAACTAAGATTCTAGTGCAATAAGGCATACACATCAATCATTTCAAGCCACAATGAGATAAGTGTATACATATGTGTATGAGTATATCACATATGTGCTTAATGGATCTTGAAGTGGTCAAGGCAAAGGAAGTGTGCTTAGGAGTGAATGATAGAGTTCATCACATCACAATGGTCAAGAAGAGGAAAAAAAAACCTCTTCCCAAAATTAGTAAGTCTCCCATCCGGGAACTTTCTACTAATAGTAAGTCACACTCAAAGGACTGTTTTGACACAATGGGACATAGAGGGATGATCATATAGGTCAATATCATTGTTTTGGATCATCATAGTAATTTCTCACAGGGCATTCGAGATCCATCTCATGGAACGCGATAGTTTTTTTCAACACTCACTACATGGTTTGGGTCACAGGTATATCGTGTGCAAGGTGGAAGTTGTGGTCATCAGAAAAACCATTCAATAGTTTTTTTAAACACTCATTCCAAACCATCTATTAGCCAATTTGAAGAATTTTCACATGAGTTTGAAGATTTACAGTTTCATCGTATTGGATCTTTCCATCAACAAGGATATGAGGACTTCCTCAAAGGTAGGTTCTTCTTCATTGGCATTCCTCCTTAGTTCTCTCTCTCCTTCTTCTCTCTATCTATTCTAATTCTTTGTTGGGGTTTCACTTTTTCATAATGCATTTAATAAATTTAAAATGACTTTTTTTTAATGTAACGAGTCACCCTTAAGTCATAAAAGGGGACTTAATATTTTCCTAAGAATGTAAATGGTCATAAGTTGTAATAAGGCATATGAAAAGGCATTGGGGGTAGGAGAGTCATCTCTCATTCTATAAATTGTAAAGTTTTTCCCATTTCAAAGGGTTAGTGATTAATTTTGTAAAATCAAGAGTGCATTGAGAGAACAAAAGAGATAGCAAAATTCTTCCATTCCCCTCATTCTCAAATTTCCTCCATTTCCCCACTATGTACAACTTTGGTTTGAGAAATCAATACAAGAAGAAGGAGTTTCTAGCTTTCTTTGACTAAGGGATTTCTTGATACTTTGTGCTCATCAAATTCTATTTGGTCTTATTGCTACTTGTAGAGTTGTTTCCTCTTAATTTAGTGCATGTGATGAAACTTATAACTAGTGTGTGCAGGAATCTGATTTTCTACTTGCAACATTAGTTCTCCTACCTCTTTTCTCACTCCCCTTTTCTACTCTTCAGACAAAGTAGTCCCTAGAAAGATATTGTTAGCTTTTCCATAGGGTTATTGGAGTTCCCTTATTAGATCCCTGACTATAAGGCCATCTGGAGAAAACCCACTTTCACTCATGCATGCATATATGATGGTTTCACCGATAATGTAGAGGAACTTATATTCCAAGAGCATTGGCAAGAAACCCAAAAAAAATTCCCCCGACAAATTTTCTCACCAACACCCCCTTTAGCGCTTTTTTTTTTCTTTGTGAGATAATATCCCACATTACGCATGGGGCAGGTTGGTAAGTTTTTTCAATGGGGTGGCAATAGATTAATTATCTTATGATCCATTTTGCTGGTTGGAATGTGTGTTTGTTTGGATATATTTTCTAAGTTGGGCATGAGGTCTGGGCTTGGTTGGAGAGATAAGTGGATGTGTTATGTGTTGATTTGGAAGGATTTAGGTAGTTAGAAAGGATATAAGGTGGCATGCATGGAAGATAATAGTGAGTTGTGTCGGTTAGGTGATAAGGATGTGAGGTTGGTGGGCGGGTTGACTCAAGACCAAGTCAGCTTGGCTTGCACGCTTTGGGTTGTCTACCAAGCCATCAATCCATAGTATTTGAAATGCAATACAAATAGTCCCACATATATCCTATTAATTCAATAAAGAAAATATATATATCAAATCTCTATAATGGTAATATGAATATTAGAGGCCGAAGCACCCCTCCACAAATGAGTGTGTTGAACCGAGTGTGTCGAAGATAGACATTATAAATAAAATATTTACTTCATACCCATTGTGACACATGTCATAATTTCATTGGTCTACTTGGATGAGCACACATCCATGTCACCTGTGTGTAGTCCATATTTTTACCAGTTGGTCAAACATTTCATTTTTCCATAACTTCTGCATATGTGCTCCATTTTATACAAACAAGATACTACCAAAAATATCTAAGTTTTCTTTATGCAATGCAACTTCCTGTAATTGATTTTGAGAATATTATATATTAATGTTTCTCGGAAGGATCCTCTAGATCACTCCTCCCCACTGACAAACTTTTGGACCTCCAAAATTTATTTTAATTGGTAAATAGGTGAGGGTAATTATCCCTCACATTTCCACCCCATCCATTTCTAGTTGTTCGAGTTTCATGCCTTTAAAACCCAAAAGAATATATTTAACATCACCCCTTCATGAGGTTCTAAACTTCCTATCCAAAATGATATCATCCTGCAACTCATCTAGATACTTAGGTGCAAAATCATCAACAAAAGGTACAACATTAACATCATGATCAATAATCATAGGTGGTTCATACAACTTCAAATTTTCATTGTGTACAATCTAATAAATTTTCGGTATGGAGGTAAATCAAACCGAAAATCATTATTACTAATTTTCTCCAATATTCGAATGGACCATACCGAATTGGTTTTAACTTTTTACCTTCACCTATTAGCTTTTCTTTACTGATGTGAAGCCAAACTGAATCACCAACTTGAAACTTGTGATCAGTTCTATGTTTATAATTCCTTTCTTTATATTTCTCTTGCCTTTTCTCCATTTGTTTTTGGACATACCGATAGACCTATTATATTTTCTGCATAAATTTTTTAGCTTTTTTAGTATCACTAAGTCCACTAACAACAATTTCTTGTCCAAAAGATAAATCTAATGGATATTTAGTCTGGATAACTAAAAAAGTCTCGAAAGGAGACTTCATAGTAGCAGAATGTAAGGCACGGTTATAAGCATGTTACATATAATATAATTTTTCATCCCACAATTTAGGATGTTTACCACAATATCCCCTAAGCAAATGTACCACTGTGTAGTTCACAACCTCTATTTAACCATCATTATGTGGATGGAAATCAATGCTTTTATTTAGTTTAGTATCCATCAAACCCCACAAAGTTGACCAAAATTCCCCAAGAAACTTGGAATCTTGATCTAAAATAATACAAGTAGGCAAACCAAAATGAACCCATATAAACTGAAAGAATAAATGTGTAGTCCCTTCACTAGTTATTTTTTAGTACAAGGAATCAACACACACATCTTGCTAAATTTTTCCACAACCACATATAAATAGTCATGTTTCCTTCGTGACATGGGAAAACCTCCTAAAAATCCATGTAAATACTTTCCCATGGATGTTTAGGGACAGGAAGAGGAGTGTAAAGTCCTAACTTCCTATTTTTAGTCTTACTCATGACACAAATAACACATCCTTTTATATACCTGGTTACATGTTCATGCATTCTAGGACAATAGCAATAAAGTTTTAAATGTGAAACTACTTTACCAATACCAAAATGTATAGATATAAGAGAAGTATGAGATTCGCTAATAATATGCACTTTCATTCTATGGAATGCAAAATTTACCAGAATGATATAAAATTCCATCATGCACGTGATATTCCAATTCTCCTACTTGTTTTCCACTCATTAAGTATTCATACACTTATTTTAAATCAACATCATAAACATATTATTATTTATAACTATCATGATCCAAAGAACTATGTTGTAAAGAATAGATGCACCAATTACTTTGGAGGTCTAAATAGTATATCTAAAAATTTGTTTTGTATACCTTTCTTATACCTAATCATGAGGTGAAATTACTACAATAATCCCATCCAATGGAAGTGTCTAGACTGTTGTAGTTTGGTTTGTGTTTGTAAGTACTGGAGGGGATGATGATTTATATGTATTATTATTTCCTTACCGATCAAGTAATGTTTTCATTTCTTTACTTTGTACCAACTCTTTATCATAATTTGGAAAATTTCTTACCGCACTCATGAAGGTCTCAGAATGGTAACAAATAGGTTTTATGTGCTGCATCAAGACTACCCCCATTGCATAATCATTGGCATCCATCTCAATATCAAATGACTACTAAAAATATGGAAGGACCAAGACTGAGACGTAATAATTTTCTCTTTTAGTGTATCAAAATATCTTTGATGTTTTCCTCCCCACTAGAAGAATTATTTGATACTAGTCAAATCATGCAAAGGAGATACAATAAACGAGAAGTTAGCAATAAATTTTCTCTAGTATTGTCTTACCAATAAATATTCTAACTTCATTTACATTATTTTGTCTAGGTCAGTTAATAATGAACTCAAATTTTACAAGATCTATTTTTAATTCACCATTTCCCACAACATAACCCAAATAAAGAAATTTTTTTCCCAAATTCATATTTAGAAATCTTCATAAATAATTTGTCCTTTCTTAAAGAATCTAATACTTTTTGAATATGAATGATATGATCATCCCATGATTTACTGAAAATCATAATATCATCTAAGTATACTATGACAAAATCATCAATGAATGGCCTAAATACATCATTCATAACACACATGAATGTTTTCGGTGCATTTCACAATCCAAAAGTCATAACAAACCATTCAAATAATCCTTGTTTTGTTTTGAAATCAGTTTTCCACACATCACCTTCATTAATTCTTACTTGGTGATAACCACTTCTTAAGTCTAACTTAGTGAAATAAATAGCATTCTTTAATTGATCCAATAAATCATCAATACGAGGAAGAGGGTAATAATTTTTCACCGTGATTTTGTTTAAGGAACAAAAATCAACACACATTTTCCATGTGCCATCTTTCTTGGGAAAAAATATAATTGGAAAACCACAAGGAGATGAAATTAGATAGATAATTATTTTGCCAAAAGTTCCATCACTTGTTTCTTGATTTCCTCATTTTCAACAAAGGACAATCTATACATAACAAAGGTGGGAAGGGATGCATCTTGTAGTAACTATATCTCATGTTGAACCTATCTTTTGGGAGGTAGACCTTGTGGATCCTAAAAACATCATCATAAATAGAAAAATGTTTAACCAAGTCATTACGATGTTTAGGATCAAAATCCTTTTTGTGATATTTATCTTTGGCTTTGATCACCATGAGTACAATTTTTTTTCTTGAATTTACAAGCCTTTTCATCTGCCTTACAGTAACCAAGGAAAGACTTGTTTTCATATGATTATCTATAATAATATATTCAATCCCATCCTTAACAAGTAATTATTTATTCTCTTTCCTATAAAATATTGCTTTACGATAATATAGATAAGGAATTCCCAAAATATACCACAAATATCTAAAGGAACAACATCTAGATCAACCTCATAAATAAACTTGTCTATAATAGAAAATTTTAATCTACAAGTTTTAATTACTCCGCAACTTTGCATCATCACAAAATCATCCCAAAGGATAAGGCTTAGGATGTGGCTTGGTTTTGAGTCCTAATTTTTTCACAACCTCCTCTGAAATCAAATTAGCTTGAGATCCACTATCAAATAGAGTGTCAATTTTTTTATGTTGTGAAACAACTCTAAGGTGGAAAATCTCATTTCTTTTACTTTTATCATGCATAGATTATTGTTTATAATAAGATGCAACATTTGATGAACTAGTGTTAGAAGAAGAGGAAGAATGAATACCTTGAAAACTAATGGTCATGTTCTGGTTTCATCTCCTGAATCAGACCCAAGATCATGGACCACAATATTCATTTTCTTCTCTTTTCCCTTCTTATTAGTCATCCATTTAGGATTCATTTCCGGATGTAATTTACAACACTTAGATTCATCATTATTATTTTTACAATGATTGAAAAATGGTTTTTCATATTCTTTCTTAACAATAGAATTTGTATTTTTCTTACCCTTTCCTTTTCCTTGTTCTTTCGAACATTTTTCTTTACCTTCTGATTACTTGTTATTACGTTTTGAGGAGGAATACTCCTTAGTATTTTTCCATCTTTCTTCCAAATGTGTAGCTTGCACACACACCACATCAATATTAGTAGGATTAAAAATGAGAATCATATGTCTCAAATAACTATGTAATCCACCAATATATTTAAGCAATGCTTATTATGTATGGGGGAAAGATACCAAGAATAAGAGCCCTTTTCCTAAACTCTTGTGTATAATCTTGAACACTTTGTCCCTTAGTTTGTCTCAATGTTTTCCAATCCATCATAGCTTGTTGCATGTATCCTAGAGTGTAAAATTGTTGTCTAACATAAGAAACAAAATAATACTAAGAAGTGATTACCTTACCCTTTTTCTCATTATCTTATTGAATCTTACTCTCTTACCATATGAGTGTTATACGACCCATTTGAAGATTTTCCAAATACATTTTTGATTCATCATCAAAAACACTTTTAAACCTTACGTGATATACCTCAATATTCTTGATCCAATTATCCAACTTCTCTGCATTAAGCTCCCCATCATACATTGAGAATTCAAACTTTATATCTAGTTTTAATGAAGTAAAATCACATTTTTGAGTTTCACCTTTAGGAATATCATAATCAAAACTAGAGATTTCTTCCTTTGTACCTTTTGTAGTTTCTCTTTCCCTTTTTCTTTGCCTATCTCGATCTAATTATTCCACCATTTCTTTCATCTGAAGGAATGATTTACAAAACTATTTTTCATGTTATTTTGACATCATTGGGCTTCAATATCCTCTTGTACCAATTTCGGGATCAACTTCTATTAATTCTCCTTCACTCTTTATAGAACATGACCTTGTTAACATTCAACATAACTTGCAATCCAAACACTTTTAATCTAATCATAGACCATCTCTGATACCAAACGATCCCAAATCATATGTAAAATTGTAACATTTTTCCAAAACTTTTCTTTAAACAATGATTTTATGGAATAATTTCAATATTACAAATTTCTTGTATTTTTAATTAAAATTAAAATACTTTTGAGTATTGTGTAAATTAAATAATAAACCAGGAATTTGACACAATGCATGATAACAGAGTTCGGTGTTTATAGCCTACATATTTGGGTCCAATTAAAGGGACTGATATATATAAATCATAACAAAATAACACTTAAAAAGGTATTACATGATTTATATCTTCTCTATGTGTTCCTCCTTCCAAAATAAGCCTAGTCTCCTTTGGAATTTTCAAAATTCCCCTCTTATCTCCCATAATAAGTCATTCAAAAAGTACACACTCTCGTTAATTACCCTTCAAATAACACATATCCCTTTTATATAATGTTTAGACCTCCATGTGTAATGGCCAAGCCCCTATCTTTTATCCAACCCACCAATGTTTGAGATCCCTTAAGTGCTTTTAATTTTTCATTTGTGGTCAAATATCCGGCAAAGATGCATGCGGAGCAAGTTGGTAATTTGTTTAAATTGGGAGGCAATGGATTTTGTTAATTCTATTATGAGCCATTTTGTTATCCGAATGTGGGGTCACTTAGATATATGTGCTAAGTTGGGCATGAGGTTAGTTTGTGCTTGGTTAAGGAGATAAGTGGATGCACTATACACTAAGTTGGAAGGAGTTAGGTGGCTAGCAGGGGATTAGTTAGCATGCGTGGAAGATAATGGTGAGCTATGGTGGTTATGTAATAAGGATGTGAGTTTGGTGGGTAGGTCGAATCATTAGTTAAAGTCATCTTGGCTTGTTGAGTTAGGTTGTCCCCGAGCCACCAATGCATAGTATTTACAATGTAATACATATAGTCCCACATGCATCCTCTTAATACGATCAAGAATATATATATATATATATATATATATATATATATAATCTCTATAGTGGTAATATGAATATTTAAGGGAAATATACCCTCCACAATCGAGTGTGTCGAACCTAGATGAGGGACCTCATCCGGAAAATAATGGGGCCCACCTGTCGCATATGAGTGTCAAAGATCAACTGTTATAAACCAAAATTTGTACTTCATACCCATTGTGCCACGTGTCACGATTTCATTGGTCCATGATGGTGTAAATCAACTTGCAAAAATTAATATGTTGTACATTGGGTTACATTCATTTAGTTGTCGACCAAGGAGTGTAGAATTGAAATATTGCTTGTGTTGTATGCATAGTTATAGTTTATCTAAGAGGTTGAAAAGAAATAATTGTCACATAACAATGCTGAAAGTAAAATAAAACTCAGACTTGAAAATGGACTATTGTTAAATGTTATTACTGAAACAAAGTTGTATATTCAGAGAGAAGATTGTTCCTAAGTAAATATGCATGAAATGAAACAATGGAGGGGATTTAGCAGACCTCAAGTGGGCCCTAACTTGGGTGTTAATCCCTTCCTAACTCTGTGACTAAAAATAAATGATAGAACTTATATTTCTTTATTGATTTGCATAAAACATTACATCTAGGAACAAAAGAGATTACTTTGATTCTCTTCTAACTTTATTCACTCTTTTCTCTAATTCCAAATTTGACTGACTTGTTACATGGAACCAGCCATTTCCTTTATATCTTATCATTTATAGCACATGAGAATAAGAATAATAAAACAAGGACTCTTCAACTAAACAAGTGAGAGATTCAACACATGTTTGAAATACACAAGTGTTCAACTAACAATCAGTTCTTCACTAGTTCTTAATCAATGACCAAATCAAATATTGATTTGTTTCTCAAATTTTCATGTTTTTGTTGTAACTACTTCTCCAATGGAACGTAAGGAATTAAGTTTCATCACTTCATGTTTCAAAATATCTTCATAAATGTGGGTTCTTTGTTGTGAATGATTTCCTTATGCTATAAACGAGTTCTTATGCAGACAAAGTTCTTTGGTTGCAGATAAGTTCTATGGACAAGTTCTTTTGTTGCATATGAAAAATTACTTACAACCAAGAGTGTCATCAAAACATATAATCATATAAAAAATTTATTTTAATAACAAGAATAAATTCATGCATAATATCATAAAATAAAAAAATTACATATAACTATATCAATTAGTCATTGTGCCAAAAGTTCATTGTTGTAATTATGATGTTCAACAATGTACTTAGGAAATACATATACATGGCTACAATGGTCTTATCAAAATAAAAAGTATGAGTTATATGAAAGTAATTAATACATCTCATCACACTCATAGACGTAAATGATTGAATGTCCTCATTCAAGATCTTCACACACTTTGTCCTAGAAAATACATTATCACCTAAAATCTATGGGTGTTCCTGTTCCTTCCTCTTCTGATAAGAAATATCCAAAAATTATAGTGCCCACTTCCCTTTGACACTATTTAAATACTGATCTGACTACCGTTGACCTCATTTTGGACATTACTATACTTTGATTTAGTATGATGTGTAGATGTTAGATCATGGATTATTATGGACCTTGATTCAGTTAGCATGCATGATGATTATTAGAGACATTATTATATATGGATGATGATATACTGCTAACATGGATATAGTATTGATATTGATTTTAGACATGTGACATTTGATATTAAGAGTAACTCTAGTATAGAGATTCATTGGATGATGATATAGTTACAAATTGAATTTAAATGATGATGTTGAATTCTTGATGTTGTTGTGATTTGGATTTGATATTTATATGTTATTTATATCATTTTGGATGTTCTAATATGGCCACGAGGCTGAGGAGGTATTGTTATTTTGCAGGTTAAAATATCACAACAATGTTGGGGGACTAGAGACTAACCATATTAGAATTCTAGATGAATTCAACAAGGTCACCATGGTAACTGTAATTATTTGTGTGTTGTGTTATGTTAGGATTTCCCATGGTGGGGATTTCCATTATTTGTTACCATGGGATATGTTTGTTATTTATGTGTTCCTTTTAATTATTGTTGTATTTATTTTAATTTTATTGTGAACTACCCCTTTCATTAGTTGTTAATTAATTTGGGTTTATGTATTTTAACCATGTGCTATATAAGTAAATCATTACGTTGTAAGAATGTGAGAGTCACATAGTTAAACTTTATTTAAATTTAATTGGGACATGGAATGTAATTAATAATTTTTTTGAGTTTAAATAATAATGTTGGAAGACCGTGTAAGTTAATTTGTAAGGATGTGTAAGAAATATGTAAGCATATGTAAGGCTGATTTTGGAAGGTCAAACACTCCATCTTTTATAGAATTAGAATTTGACCTTGGAGGCCAAATTTGGAGGCTTGTGGGACAAGTTAAACTTGTCCCACACCTCTTAAAATCATCCACCAACCATACCTATGGTTTTGGAGTCAAAATTAATCTTTTTAATTGTATTTTGAAATGACTATGTGTAAGTTTTTATTGCACTTTTCTTACAAGTTTTTAATTCAGTCCTTGTTAAAGTATGGGTTAAATTTGAGTGTGGAAGTTGATTTTCATCTCCATTTATTGTGTTTAGTTGTGAAGTTGATTTTCTCCTTTGGGGTTGAGTAAGAATGATGTGGCATCCCACTTGGAATCCACAAATCGTCTCCTCTCCCTCTCCTTTGAAAATTTGAATTCTTCACTTGTTGAAGGTTGTTGAAACTTTGTTCCTCCTCCTTGGGTCAAATTTTATTGTTGTTGGAGTCTTCCTTGTGGAGAGATTTTGGAAATTGATTTGCATGCTTGGTGTTGCTATTTTAGACTACATATTTGAGCATCAAAGGAACTGTTGTTTGGGAAACATCTCCACTATGGAGAGGTAGGATCTTATCCTTATCATATGTTGTTTTCCTCTTTCCTTGCATGAATGAAATGGTGAATGTGTTTTTATTCATAGCTTGTTGGCTAGATTTCTTAGGGAAAGGTGTAGGAGAAGACTATGGGGTCTTATATGGGTGGGGCATAAGGGATTGCCAATGGCACTTATTCTATTGTGGAGGGAGTTTTGGATTGGCATCCACCTAGGAAAAAAATTGGTTTCATTTCTTACTATTGGGGGGCATAAGGAGGGGTTGGGAGATATAAGGTTTATGGTATTGGATATTTTTATTGGTAGTATGATTTAGGTGGATTCCCAATTCCAACTTGGGAGGCATAAGGAGTTACCCATAGTTATTTCTTTAGATGACTTGCTTGATCAAGCCTCTGTATTGTGTGAATGATTCTTATTGCAGTTGTGAACTATTGTCTTTGTTTGGACTGTATTTCTTGTTGTGTTATGCATGTGAAAAGAATGATGTTTGTTGTGATAGAAGAATTGTTACCATATGTTGATGTTCATACTATTTTCCAATATGTTTGGGGCTTAGGGGCCAATAAGGAAGGATGGCTTATCCTTTCCCATTGGATGTATTGGTTGGGTGGAGAGTGTTGTCTTTCCCCCTTCCTTGTTGTGATCAAATGAAAAGATGAAGAAATCAGCATGTTGTTGTTTTGGAGCTTGGAGAAAATGCAGTTTTCCAATCCCTTCCTTAGAGAAAATTTCATTGTTATCTTCCCACTTGGAGTGGATGAATTATATCATTATTTTAAAATGTGAAGTTACTTGTAATGCAAAGGAAAAGATAGAGATTCATTTGTGAAATGCAATGAGTTTTTATTTCATACTCTATTTTGAAAGTAACGTGAAAGAATGAGACATGTATTATGTTTTGTAAGTTGAAGCTCAAGGAAAGAAGGAAGTTGTAATGTTGTTGTTTGAAATCAATAAAAGGAATACATTCCTTTCTCAAAATTGTATTGTTGTATTGAGTTGGAGTATTGTTTTTGAAATGACATCTCTGTGTAAAAAGAAAATGCGTATGAGAGGAAAAGACAACATTTTGTTCTTTGCATTTATTTAAAATTTGAAATATCAAATGTTTTTGTGCTCTTGAATGATCAGATAAATCAATTAATTGTTTTAGACAAGAATTGAATGTCTTAGAACAGATTTTAGACATGCTTTCCACATTTGAAAGTTGCAAATTAATTTACAACTCATTAGTAGAGATCTCTGTTTCATGTATAAATCACAATTAATTTTATCAAATAAATGTATAGTTCAGAATTGTAACTTGTAATAAGATATGAAATATTATAATTTAGATGTAATAAGTCCTAATGAACTCAATTTGACCTCAACATTTAAGAAAGACATTTTAGAACTTCATAAAAATCAATTTTAGAACTTGCTCAACCATTTTCTGTCAAAAGATGTAAAATATATAAATCGTAACTCAATCCACAAATTGAACCTTGAAAACACTCCTAAACCTATCCAAGATCAATTCTCCATGCTCAATTGACATGTTGAGAAGAAGAAAACCAAAAATTGAACAAAATTTTATAAGTTGGAAAATTGCCAATTTTGAATGTCAAACCCTACAGATCGATTTCTTAAAATTTAAATTTTTTGAAACTTCATCAAAATCCAAAATTTATGATTTCTGTGCAAAGAGGACTCTGAGAGCTTTTTGAAAGTCCTTGTTTTCCCAAAACTAACTTTTCTGTCAAAAGTTATGGCCATTTGAAGTTTTACTTCAAAATGGCCATCCAAAATTAATCTAACTATATAAAAATCAAAATTTAACTTTGGAAAAATTTCCCCAAAAAGTCCGTGGCCCCGCAACACTCCTAACCAATCATATGTCACCACGTGGCACTTTGGAGGGGTGGATCTTTTTGAAACTTAACATTTTGAAAATTTGACCTTTGGAAAATTTTCCCATTTTTCCCCACGTCCCCACAACCAATCACGTGCTGACACATGGCATGGATGGCACGCGGATTAAATTTGAAAACTTAACCATTTGACTCTTTTGGAAAAATTTCACTTTTTCTCCACGGCCCCACACCCCCATCCCAATCAGGAGCTTGACACACGTGTCCTAATAGGATGTGCAGTGGCCCGCAAGTCTTTTTGTTTTAAACTCTTTTGGCACAAAACCCTAAATCGCTCCGCCACTCCGTAGACCCACGTCCAATCATAGGATGCCATGTGGCCTTTTTCGTCGAAGTCGGAGGTATGAAGGAAAATTTTCCTTTGGGAAATTGGGTTTTGGACCTTGGGAAAAATTTCTAATTTTCCCCATGACCCACTAGCCCCCATCCAATCACGTGTTGACATGTGGCATGGGTTTCTCCTTGCGGAGGCACGCGTCCATTTCCGCCTTTGGGATTTTGGTCTAAAATCTCCAAAACCTAAAGTTTCTCATCACTCCACATTTCCCCACACTAATCGAGAAGCCACATGTCTCCCCCATATGACCCGTGGGTGCACGGAGGCATTTTGCACTTTTGCGCTCAAAAGGGAAAATTCTCTATTTTCCTCCCCACTCCACCAACCCACTCGAGGGAAAATTTCACCCCAGAAATCCACCAGGCCATAACTTGCATTTTATAAGGAGTTAGAGGACTTATTTATATGGTTGGAAAGGTGAGAGAATTTCCTATCCAATGGGTATGATTTAGGAAAGTTTTGATGACTCTAAATGTGTGAAAAATCAAGTTGAACCCTATAATCCTGTTAGGGCGATAGAGAGATTTCACTCTCCTAACCTAAGTGATGAATTTAACCTCTTGTTGACCTTGTGCCTCATTGCTATTAGTTACTTAAGGTAATTATTACAAGTTAGTCTTGCTTGTTAACCCTTATCTATTTTGTGCTAACTGTGATCTTGTAACCCTCTTTGCAAACACTCTTAGTCAAAAAAATATTATTCCATAATTTTTCCTAGCTAATCCTAGTTTGTTTCTTGGTCTCAAGTGGTAGTTTGAAGCAGGAATTACACTTGGTATCAGAGTAGTGGTTCAAAATCTTGGACCATTGGGCACACTAGAAAATTGAGACTTGAAACCTTAAAACTAGCAAACCTGTTAATCTAGAAAACAAAACTATTTGAAAATTGTTCATGATAGTAAACTTAGAAACTAAAGAAGGCTTGAAGTAATGAACTAACTCTCACTTTGGTCTATGTAGATGCACAAACAGAGTGAGAGAAACATTCACAGAGACCCAGACTCACCACCACCACCACCACCACCACCGGATCAGGGTGTAGCAGCCATTCTACCTTCGTGATTCTACTGCAGCTTCAAGATGTTAATGCCGCTCTACATGGAGGATCAATAGGAGGGCATTCAAGAAGACATGACAGAGTTACTTCTATTGAGGGACATGCACCTCCTCCACTTAATGAGGAGCATAGAGGAGAGAACTCCCATGCGAGTCAGTCAGAGTGGATTCACCACCTAGGAGACAAGGTGACAGAGTTTTGGAGCATAGAGAGAGGTCTCGGAGCCCTAGGCTTAGGGATGAGCTTGCAGAGAGGCCTAGAGGCCGATAGACCATAGTAGTGGATCACATCAGGGAGATCTTGAAGCTTAGCCCTCACATTACTCAGGTGATATAGGTGGATTTTAGGCAGAGGCCTGGCTAGTGAGCTTGAGCGGTTGCTTCAAGCTTTGTCCTTGTTCTAGCAACATGAAAGCTCATGTTGCGATCCATCTACTAAGGGATGGAGCAGGAGTGTGGTGGAGGATAAAGGAGTAGAAGCTCCATGTAGATTCAGAGATAGTGACTTGGGAGCTATTTGAGGAGAGATTTAGGAGTAGGTACCTATCACGGAGGTTCATCCAGCAGAGGATTGACGAGTTCCATGACCTTTGATAGGCTACTCTTTTTAGTAGTAGAGTATGAGAGTAGATTTCTAGATCTACTTTAGTATGTAGAGTATATGCAGGATGAGTAGGTGTGATTCACAGGTTCATCTGGGGCCTTGAATTTGGACATTGGAGGGGCAGTATGGATTCACTACCCATAGACTTTAGCAGAGGCCATCGAGAAGGCCTATATTACAGAGGAGACTCGGGGTAAAACCCAACAAGCTAGAGATCGAGTCAAGAGCCACATTCAGTAGATGTAGGATGGTAGATCAAGAGGTTCAACCTCTCCCTCATGGTGGCCAGCATTCAGCATAGTCATCCTTTAGGCCACAACAAAGCAAAGTCCCACCCACCATATAGACCTCCTCAGAGAGGATGCACAGAGAGGTCAGAGCATGGGGCCTCCTCCTGAGGGTCCCATCGACACAAGGTGGACCTAGAGCTCAATCACTGAGCTCGCTAGCAGAGAGCCATAAACCCACAGTGGATCATCAAGATCCACACCATAGGCTTCTAAGGCACCTCCTATAGGTGTTTCTCCTTGGAGAGGATCAGGTGGTTGCTTTGGATGTGGAGTAGATGCATATTTTTGGAGAGATTGCCCTCAGAACCCTAACAAGGTAAGGCACTAGTTTTTGAGCCGATAGTTGGTGACATGGGACATAGCCATAAGATTTATACAATGGTTGAGAACTGCCAGGTAGAGCACTAGAGCATAGTCATTGAGACCACATGTAGCATTGGTAGTATTCCTACCTTTGTATTGTTTGATTCTGGTTCTTCTGATTCTTTCATTGCACCATCTTTAGTAGAGCGATGCAGGCTGGTGATAGTTAGGTAGGGTCTTAGTTGGGATGTTGAGATGGCTTCTAGAGCTAAGATCTCTATGGACTCCTTAGTTAAGGAGTGTGTAGTGGATTTGGGACCTTTCACCACCACCTCAGATCTTCGTATTCTTCCTTTGGGCTCGTATGGAGTTATATTAGGCATGGATTGGTTATCTGCACATAGGGCCAGGATGGATTGCTATCACAAGACTATATCTTGTGCAGATGATCTTGGAGTTGAGTCGGTGATTACAGGGGTCAGGAGACCCATTTCTATTCGTACCATTTCTGCTATGCAGCTTAAGCGGTGTGTGTGATGGGGTTGTCAGATGTATGCTATTATAGTCAGTGAGTGATAGGTCAGAGGATGGGTCTAGTGGACCATCGCTAGGTGACCATCCCATTCTAAGGGAGTATGCATATGTCTTTCCAGGGGAGCTACCAGGGATGCCACCCCACGTGAGATTGATTTCCATATAGACTTAGTCCCAGGAGCAGATCCTATCTCACGGGCACCTTATCGGATGACCACCCTAGAGCTCTATGAGCTCAAGTTTAGCTTGAGGGCCTTTTGGAGAAGGGCCTTATCCATCCTAGTGTATCCCCTTGGGGTGCACCAGTGATTTTCGTGAAGAAGAAGGATGGATCATTGCGGTTGTGTATTGATTACCGCTAGTTGAACAAAGTGACGATCAAGAATCATTACCCTCTTCCTCATATTGATGACTTGTTTGATCAGATGAAGGGAGCCACAATGTTCTCTAAGATTGATCTCAAGTCAGCTACCATCAGTTGAGGATTTTGGAGGCAGACATTCATAAGACCATTTTTTGCATGAGATATGGGCACTATGAGTTCACAGTGGTGCCTTTTGGTTTGATGAATGCCCCTGCAATGTTTATGAGTTTGATGAATGGGGTATTCAGAACCTTTTAGATCACTTCGTGCTCATCTTCCTTGATGACATTTTGATATACTCACATACACGTGAGGAGCACAAGGGGCACCTTCACAGGTTCTTCAATGTCTTTGTGAGCAGCAACTTTACTTTGAACTTGAGAGTGTGTGCTTTCTTCTAGATAGAGGTGCAATATTTGGGTCATATCATTTTTGGGGAAGGTATCATAGTTAATCCTTCCAAGATTAGAGCCATTATGGATTGGCCAACACCCACTATAGTGACCGAGGTGCGTAACTTCATGGGTTTAGCAGGATACTACCAGAGATTTGTTCAAGATTTCTCTCGATTACGCACCCTATCACTTCCCTTCAGAGGAAAGGGAAGAAGTTTGTTTGGATGGAAAGATGTGAGCAGGCCTTTAGACACTAAAGGAATGCCTCACTACAGCACCCATTCTTATAGTGCCAAATCCATAGGGTGAGTTATTTGTTTGCACAGATGCTTCTTTAGCAGGCTTGGAGGTGTGTTGATGCAGGATGGCAGGGTTGTAGCCTTTGAGTCTCGCAAACTCAAGGATCATGAGCTTAATTATCCTACCCATGATCTTGAGCTTGTAGTAGTTGTGCATGCTTTGGTTAGATGGAGACATTTTCTTCTTGGATGGAGATTCACACTCAGGATAGATCATTTGAGTCTTCACCACCTCTTCATGCGTAGCCCAATCTAAACACTCGTCAGTGGCATTGGATGGAGTTGCTTTGTGAGTATGACATGGAGATCAAGCATGTGAAGGGGAAAGAGAATGTGGTAGTAGATGCTCTCAGCAGATGGAGACATGTGGCTATGGCCACCACAATGAGCACATATTTGTGGAGCAGGATTCTTCAGCAACTTCCTCTTGACAACTTCTACATTGCAGGCTCAAGCAGAGATAGAGTCACGAGACCCCTTGAGGGGAAGTTTGATGGTTTCACCTTAGAGGTAGATGGTCTTCTCAGGCACAGAGGCAGGATATATGTTCCCAGAGATGGAGGTTTGAGGTAGGACATCTTGGTAGAGGCACATCGTGCACCCTATTCAACCCATCTCGGGGTGAAGAAGATGCACACCACTTTGCGACAGTTGTATCACTGGAGAGGACTTTGTCAAGACATGGCTCAGTTTGTGTCATGGTGTTTAGAGTGCCAGAGGGTTAAGGCTAAGCATCAACATCCAACAGGTCTTCTTTATCCTCATGCCATACCGAAATGGAAGTGGGACACCATTTCCATGGATTTCATTGTTGGGCTACCTATGTCGAGATATCACCACGATGCCATTATGGTCACGGTTGATAAATTGACAAAAGTGGCTCACTTTTCTCCGTAAAGACCACTTATACAACTAGAGTAGTGGCACAAGTATATTTGGATGAGATCGTCAGGTTGCACGGGATTCCACAGAAGATCATTTGTGACCGTGATCCTTTGTACACTTCACACTTTTGGACTACCATGCAGTATGTCCTCGGGATGAGGATTAATTTCAGCATAGCATATCATCTTGAGATAGATGGATAGACCAAGTGATTGAATCAGATTTTAGAGGATATGCTCAGGATGTACGTGATGGATCAGCAGTCTAAGTGGGAGGAGTACCTATACTTAGTGGAGTTTTCCTACAATAATAGTTTTCAGAGTTCTATAGGCATGGCTCCTTTTCAGGCTTTGTATGGTAGGGAGTGCAGACACCCCTTAGCTAGGATAGGTTGGAGGATAGAGTATCTCTTGGACCAGCTCTTTTATAGGACATGGAGTAGCAGGTAGTGTTGATCAGGCAGAGATTACAGGAGGCACAGAAAGGAAGAAGAAGTATGCGGATCAACATAAGACAAAACATAATTTTGATGTGGGCATGAAGGTTTTCCTTCATGTTAGGCCACACAAGAGCCCTATCCACTATGGAAAATGTTCTAAGTTAGCTCCTCAATTCATTGGTCCTTTTGAGATCTTGGAGCATATCGCCCTTTGGCCTACCGTCTAGCTTTTCCACCCATCTTGTCTCACGTACATGATGTGTTTCATGTTTATGTCCTTAGGAGGTACATAGTAGATCCTTCTCATGTGTTGGACTAGACATCATTGCATAGTGTAGGATCGGGGCAAGTGATGGTGGAGCCCATCCATATCATAGATCAAAGGACCTTGGGCCTTTGAGGCAGAGAGATTGATCAGGTACAGGATGCGGTGGGGACAGATATGATGAGACTGCAGCCACTTGGGAGGATGCCACAACACTATGAGTATAGTTTCCACATTTGTTCCATTGACTTCCAGAGGAAGTCAAGTCTAAGGGGAGGGGGATGTAGTGCCCACTTCCCTTTGACACTATTTAGATACTGATCTTGATATTGTTGATCTCATTTTGGACATTACTATGTTTTGATTTACTATGATGTGTAGATGTTAGATCATGGATTATTATGGACCTTGATTCAGTTAGCATGCATGATGATTATTAGAGACATTATTATATATGGATGATGATATACTTGTTGACATGGATATAGTATTGATGTTGATTTTAGACATGTGACATTTGATATTAAGAGTAACTCTAGTGTAGAGATTCATTGATGATGATATAGTTGCAAATTAAATTTAAATGATGATGTTGAATTCTTGATGTTGTTGTGATTTGGATTTGATCTTTATATGTTGTTTATATCATTTTGGATGTTCTGATATGGCCACGAGGCCGAAGGAGGTATTGTTATTTTGTAGGTTAAAATATCACAACAATGTTGGGGGACTGGAGACTAACCATATTAAAATTTTGGATGAATTCAATGAGGTCACCATGGCAACTGTAATTGTTTGTGTGTTGTGTTATGTTAGGATTTCCCATGGGGGGGATTTCCATTATTTGTGACCATGGGATATGTGTGTTATTTATGTGTTCCTTTTAATTATTGTTGTATGTATTTTAATTTTATTGTGTTACCCCTTTCATTAGTTGTTAATTAATTTGGGTTTATGTATTTTAACCATGTGTTATATAAATAAATCATTATGTTGTAAGAATGTGAGAGTCACATAGTTAAACTTTATTTAAATTTAATTGGGACATGGAATGTAATTAATAAAGTTGTTGAGTTTAAATAATAATGTTGGAAGAGTGTGTAAGTTAATTTGTAAGGATGTGTAAGAAATATGTAAGAGTATGTAAGGCTGATTTTGGAAGGTCAAACACTCCATCTTTTATAGAATTCGAATTTGACCTTGGAGGCCAAATTTGGAGGCTTGTGGGACAAGTTAAACTTGTCCCACACCTCTTAAAATCATCCACCAACCATACCTATGGTTTTGGAGTCAAAATTAATCTTTTTAATTGTATTTTGAAATGACTATGTGTAAGTTTTTATTGCACTTTTCTTACAAGTTTTTAATTCAGTCCTTGTTAAAGTATGGGTTAATTTTGAGTGTGTAAGTTGATTGTCATCTCCATTTATTGTGTTTAGTTGTGAAGTTGACTTTCTCCTTTGGGGTTGAGTAAGAATGATGTGGCATCCCACTTGGAATCCACATCATCCTCTCCTCTCCCTCTCCTTTAAAAATTTGAATTCTTCTCTTGTTGAAGGTTGTTGAAACTTTGTTCCTCCTCCTTGGGTTGAATTTTATTGTTGTTGGAGTCTTGCTTGTGGAGAGAGTTTGGAAATTGATTTGCATGCTTGGTGTTGCTGTTTTGGACTACATATTTGAGCATTGAAGGAACTGTTGTTTTGGAAACAATCTCCACTATGGAGAGGTAGGATCTTGTCCTTTTTATATGTTGTTTTTCCCTTTCTTGCATGAATGAAATGGTGAATGTGTTGTGTATTCATGGCTGGTTGGGTAGATTTCTTAGGGCAAGGTGTAGGAGAAGACTATGGGGTCTTATATGGGGGGCATAAGGGATTTCCAATGGCACTTATTCTATTGTGGAGGGAGTTTTGGATTGGCATCCACCTAGGAAAAGAAACTGCTTGCATTTCTTACTATTGGGGGGCATAAGGGAGAAACTTTGGGGGGCATAAGGAGGGGTTGGGAGATATAAGGTTTATGGGATTGATATGTTTATTGGTGGTATGATTTAGGTGGATGCCCAATTCCAAATAGGGAGGCATAAGTAGTTCCCATAGTTCTTGCTCTTGATGGCTTGCTTGATCAAGCCCATGTGTTGTGTGTATGATTCTTATTGCAGTTGTGAACTGCTATCTTTGTTTGGAATGTATTTTTTGTTGTGTTATGCATGTGAAAAGAATGTTGTTTGTTGTGATAGAAGCCTTGTTTCCATGTGTTGATGTTCATACTCTATTCCAATATGGTTGGGGCTCGGGGGCCAATGGGGAAGGATGGCTTCTCCTTTCCCATTGGATGTCTTGGTTGGGTGGAGAGTGTTTCCTTTCCCCCTTCCTTGTTGTGATCAAATGAAAAGATGAAGAAATCAACATCTGTTTTGGAGCTTGGAGAAAATGTAGTTTGCTAGTCCCTTCCTTAGAGAAAATTTCATTGTTATCTTCCCACTTGGAGTGGATGAATTGTATCATTATTTAAAAATGTGAAGTTACTTGTAATGCAAAGGAAAAGATAGAGATTCATTTGTGAAATGCAAAGAGTTATTATTTCATACTCTGTTTTGAAAATAACGTGAAAGAATGAGACATGTATTATGTTTTGTAAGTTGAAGCTCAAAGAAAGAAGGAAGTTGTAATGTTGTTGTTTGAAATCAATAAAAGGAATACATTCCTTTCTCAAAATTGTATTGTTGTATTGAATTGGAGTATTGTTTTTGAAATGACATCTCTGTGTGAAAAAAAAATGCGTATGAGAGGAAAAGACAACATTTTGTTCTTTGTATTTATTTAAAATTTGAAATATCAAATGTTTTTGTGCTCTTGAATGATCATATAAATCAATTAATTTTTTAGAAAATAATTGAATGTCTTAGAATAGATTTTAGACATGCTTTCCACATTTGAAAGTTGCAAATTAATTTGCAAACTCGTTAGTGAGAGATCTCTGTTTCATCTATAAATCTGTCAATTAAGTTTATCAAATAAATGTACAGTTCAGAATTGTAACTTGTAATAAGATATGAAATATTATAATTTAGATGTAATAAGTCCTAATGAACTCAATTTGACCTCAACATTTAAGAAAGACATTTTAGAACTTCATAAAAATCAATTTTAGAACTTGCTCAACCGTTTTCTATCAAAAGATGTAAAATATATAAATTGTAACTCAATCCACAAATTTAACCTTGAAAACACTCCTAAACCTATCCAAGATCAAGTCTCCATGCTCAATTGACATGTTGAGAAGAAGAAAACCAAAAATTGAACAAAATTTTATAAGTTGGAAAATTGCCAGTTTTGAATTTTAAACCCTGCAGATTTATTTCTTAAAATTTACCTTTGAAAATTCATAAAATCCAAAATTGATGATTTTGTGCAAAGAGGACTCCGAGAGATTTCTAGAAAGTCCTTTTTTCCCAAAACTGACTTTTCTATCAAAAGTTATGGCCATTTGAAGTTTTACTTCAAAATGGCCATCCAAAAATTAATCTAACTATATAAAAATCAAAATTTAAACTTTGGAAAAATTTCCCCAAAAATTCCACGGCCCCAACACTCTCAACCAATCATATGTTGCCACATGGCACTTTGAGAGGGCAAATCTTTTTGAAACTTAACATTTTGAAAATTTGACCTTGGGAAAATTTTCCCATTTTTCCCCGCGTCCCCGCAACCAATCACGTGCTGACATGTGGCATGGATGGCATGCGGATTAAATTTGAAAACTTAACCATTTGACTCTTTTGGAAAAATTTCACTTTTTCCTCCGTGGCCCCACACCCCCATAGCCAATCAGGTGCTGACACGTGTCCTAATGGACACGGGCCTGCGCAAGTCTTTTTGACTTTTAAACTCTTTTGGCACAAAACCCTAAATCACTTTGCCACTTCGTAGACTCGCGTCCAATCACAGGATGCCACATGTTATTTTGCACAAAAGTCGGAGGAATGAAGGAAAATTTTCCTTCAGAAATTGAGTTTTTGGACCTTGGGAAAAATTTCAATTTTTCCCCGTGACCCACCAGCCCCCATCCAATCACGTGCTGACATGTGGCATGGGTTTCTCCTTGGGAGGCACATGTCCATTTCCACCTTTGGGATTTTGGTCTAAAATCTCCAAAACCTAAAGTGCCCCACTGCTCCACATTTCCCCACACCAATTGGGAAGTGCCATATGTCTCCCCTGTATGATCCATGGGTGCATGGAGGCGTTTTGCGCTTTTGCGCTCAAAGAGGGAAAATTCTCTATTTTCCTCCCTGCTCCGCCGACCCACTCAAGGGAAAATTTCACCCCAGAACTCCATCGGGCCATAACTTGAATTTTATAAGGAGTTAGGAGGAATTATTTATATGGTTGGAAAGGTGAGAGAATTTCCTATCCAATGGGTATGATTTAGGAAATTTTTGATGACTCTAAGTGTGTGAAAAATCAAGTTTAACCCTAAGCATGTTAGGCAGAGAAGAGAGAGATTTCACTCTCCTAACCTAAGTGATGAATTTAACCTCTTGTTGACCTTGTGCCTCGTTGCTATTAGTTGCTTAAGGTAATTATTGCAAGTCATCTTACTTGTTAACCCTTATCTATTTTGTGCTAACCATGATCTTGTAACCCTCTTTGCAAACATTCTTAGTCAAAAAAATATTCCATAATTTTTCCTACCTAATCCTAGTTTGTTTCTTGGTCTCAAGTGGTAGTACTTTTTCACCCTCCATAATGTTGGAATTATATTTAGATGTGAGTAAATTTCTTTCCTTTGGAGTGCATGCGATAACTTTTTCCATCTATATTTGCATGTCATCATAGCTTTAACTACATGTTCTGACTTCGTGTGGGATTTCATCCTCATTCTCAACACTAAGTTTTTTATTGCATCCACTTTCATATATCTATCACATTCTTCTACAATTTCATATTTTGAGTTTGTCTCATCTATGATATATAGTGGTGTAACCTTCTCCAAATGCCTATATGCCTCCATTTTCTTAGATCTTTCCATTTCATTTGAAATATAAGAACATAATACCTTAACTTGTACACCCCTAATATACATAATTGGGATCCAATCTTTTTCATATGGAAGGGAATAATTATGCAAATATAGATCACATAATAAATTATTTAGTTCATGTGTAATATGTTAATACATATAAAAGAAATTCTTAGCTGATATAATTTTATATATCATATTAGAATTTATGAAAGTAAACTTGTGGTACAACATCTTTTCTTTTAAGTTTATGACATATAAATTTGATGGGGGTCTGCAACTCAACATGTCAAATGCTACCTGTATTATTTCCTCTTGTTTTTGTTTCAACCTTTTAATCTCATTATCTTTGTCTTCCATTTCCTCCTTATGTTTAGAGATAAGGTCTTCCTTCTCCTTTTCCCATTTCTTCTTGAGCCTATTAATGTAAGTGTCCTTTGCGGTGAAAATTTTTTTAATATTGGGCCCCAAAGTTTGTGTTCCCATCTTACTGTAAAATGGTTTTCCAAGTTCCTTTATGATTTCATGAATAATAGTTGGGGGTTGCATTGGTTCTACATTTGCTTCTTGCAGACTATCATTTTGTGATTTTTGAACAAATTTATTAATGACTTGTTCATTAATATCATCTGCAATCATTTTATCTTGGTCAATTCCTCCTTCCACTTTGCCTCTTCTAATTATCTCACTTCATGACTCTCTACTTCATTAACTATTTCCTCATTATGATTTAGTTCTTCTTATTATTCCATTGGTTTTTCATCGTATTCTAGCTCTTGAGCTAGTGTGGGAGAAGTATCTCTATACTCTTTTCCAATGGTTTAGGCTCAAGTTTATTCTGTGGCTTCCATATCACTATCCAATTATATGAGTTGATATTTTCTTGAACTAGAGGTTTTTTCCTCTTTTCCTAATCCTATAGGAGTTGCTATTTTGTTTTGGAGTAGAATTAGTAGAGTTCCTTTTGGTTTTGGAAGTGGAGGTTTCAGGGGAGGAAAATTCTAATAAAGTTTCAGTAATAAAGATTCTCTCTAGTGAAGTAGGTGCAAGTGTTTCTTATATAAAATGAAGACTTTGAAAATTTATTGGTTCTTGAGGTGGGGAAGATGGTGGTGCATCTTATAGCATTTGTGAAGTAAAAATTTTAATGTTGTTTCTACCTTTTCTCCTCTTTCTCAATAAGGTTTCAATATTTTTCACTCTCACAAAATTCATCCCATGATATCTTGAGGGTGATCCATCTACAAAGTGTGCTTGACCACTATGGTTATTAGATAGTGATGTGATAAGGATTCCCTACCACTATAAACATTTTTTCTCATTTTCTTAAGCATATAATGAAAGAAATTTGGAACATTCACTTGATGATTGTTTTTCAAATGATTTAACAATTTGAAATGCATTGTTTTTAACCTTGAATATCTCCCTTCACAAGTAAAATATTGAATGAAAAAATTGGTAGCTTGTTCCAAATTTTTTTGAGAGATGTTCTACAAGTACCTTGGCAGTTTGAGATAAAATTTTCCTAATTGTCTGTAAATTCTCTTCTTGCTTCTTCTAGGTCAAATTTTTCTAGAAATGGCTCTCCCTAAGTTGGTAAACTAGTGACCTATTATACAATCTCATCACTTTCCCGATTCTTAATCATTTTACCTTTTCCTCTCCATTATTTAGGTATTTTTAAACTCTTCCACAACAACCTCATCAAATCCTTGAAATTTTTTAATGTATTAGACATGATTCTCAAAGTCTTGCACAACCTCGAATGATTCGGAAGTTTAAAATGCACATAAGCTTCATATTTGATGAGGTCACCTCTCATGGAAGATACACATCTTCTCCCAGGTGCAATATGCAACCACATAATTTTTCTTGAAATAACTTTACAAAAATGAATTGTGTTATTGGGATTTTCATTGCTTTGAACTTTATTACCAAGGGGAAAAGAAATATGTTTAGGGCTGATTAATCATCAAGTGGATGTGACAACATTGAGTACATGAAGCAAAATGATGTGACATTTTAGCGTATATGGAGGGCTTAAGCTTACACATCATAACTGAAATGAAGTGGTCCTTTAATGTGTCATATTATTTATGACTTGGCATAGATCATAATTTAAAAATAATTAATCTAATAAAACTTTATTAAAGTAACTGATGTATACACTTATCTCATTGTGGCTTGAAATGATTGATGTGTATGCCTTATTGCACTAGAATCTATCATTCACTCCTAAGCACACTTCCTTTGCCTTGACCACTTCTTGGGGTGAATTACTATTTTTAGTAAGCACCCATATAGGGGGCTTACTATTTTTATTAAGTGGTCATTTTAACTATTTTTACTATTTTTTGCTCGGTTTCCCGGTGATCTTAAGTGCACACTGCCTTTACCATAGCAAATTTTGATGGCGACTTCCCAAACATAGCAAGTATGTATAGGAAAACTTACTATTTTTAGAAAGTGGAATTCCACTACTTGAATTGCGACGAAACATATTTTTTTTAGACTTGGCTCCTTTTCACATTCACGTCCTCTGAATTTCACTTGATATCACCCATTAGAATGCTTGGAAATAAAATATAATTTTTTTTCATGGTAGTGGCTTTGGGCAAGGAACTACCATTGTGGCCATTAATGGAGCTCAAAATTTGTGGGTCTAGTTTTTTTCTCTGATAATGATGAAATTATATCCATTGTGATAGGTTTTTCATTTGGATTTCATGTGTAATTTTCTAGCTTGTTTCCACTATTAGATTGATGCGAAATCGACCAATGTGAGCTAGGGGACAAAATGGGATTTTTGTTGGAATGAATGGTTCAGGGAACCATTCAACCTCCTATTTATTGCATCTTGATTGTCTTGAAAAATGAGAAATTTTGCAAAAGATGACATCTTAATCCAACTTGTATTTTTCAAGATATGAAGATTTTTCGATTGGGTGACTTTATGGTTATCTCGACAAAAATCTTCTTTTCTTCAACACTTTTGATCAATTATTCCTCTGAAACCTATGTATTTTCATGTATTTTAGGATTTTTGGCCATAATAGAGCTGGTTCGATTAGTAATAGTAGACTGGGTGTTTGGACAAGCATGAATAGAGCTATGACAGGGTGTGAAGCTATGAAGGAAAAATGGGGGGAAATAATGACTAAGCGCAGATGTAAATACATTCAAAAATCACATTAAGAGGGGGGATGTTAAAATTTTAATGTCCTTGATTTCCCCTAGGTCAAAGGGATATGAGATACATAAAATTGCACATGGTGCCTCACGATGACATGTGGCACTTGATCTGACGGCAGGGATGAAGGCTCCACTAGCTCCCATGATTGAAAAATTGGTCTTGAAGAGGTCACATGGGTGACCAGAAGTCTCCTTGGGGATGGGATAATTTTTTTACCCTGATTTCCCTCACGTAAAGGTACATGAGGGAAATCATTTTTCATGACGTGTCGTGTGATGACATGTGGCAATGATCCATCGGTGAAGGCTTTCGCCTCGCAAGCACCTAGGGGCTGAACTGGTGATCCTGGAGGTCGTATGTGTGTCCAGAGGGATTTTAGGGGATGGGAAAATTTTCTTGACCCTAATGTCCTTGATCTTGAGGGATGTAATGGACACAAAAATACACCATGCTTCCGTGCTTGACACACACGTCCTATTTAAAATTTAACTAAGTATGAGGTCTTGAGAACGAACTTGAAACGTTGACAACTTGAGCTCCCGATGGAATTTTTTGGTGAAATGTTATATGAATTAAACTATAATTTGTCTTATGAATCCAATGGTGGGGGTCTCAAATCTTTATTTTTCCATATATTCCCTGATAAATCAAAGTTTTGTTCTCGGTTCCATAGTGAGGCTTTAAAAAGCGATTGCAGACCTATTGTGCCAAAGTGTTGTGAAAAACATAATATCACCTTCTTGTATAAATTTTAATTCCATTTCCAATAGTTTTTTTAGATCTTAACTCCATCCAAAAATCCTGGAATCACTTCTCGAAGTGCATTTGCTTTTTCATCCCTATGCACTACCTAGGCTTGAGAGAAAACTGATTCTTTGACATATTACACCAAAGTTTTGTGAAAAAAATAATTTCACCATATCTTATTTATTGGAATTACCTTTCTGAAGATGTCTTGTTTTTATTCTAACTCAATATATAGCTCCCGGAATCACCTTTTGAAGCTCAACAACTTTTTTGGCTTGTGCACTACCTAGGCCTGTGAACCTTATTTTTTTATCAAACTGCTCCAAACTCTCAAGATCTTCCGTGAATCTTCCAAAATCACTTCCATGATGCTTCTAGACATTAAATTCACATATGTATTTATTTTTTCTCTGATGCTCTACTCCGTGGGTTGCACTCATTCGGGAAGACCAGTGATAGCCCTAATCATTACTACCTAAAATTTGCATTTTCCAAGAACACCTAAAATCACCTAGGGGGTTGAATTGAATTTCCTAAATCACCTAGGGAATTATTTAGCATCATATAAGAGGTCATTGGACTAGCTAAGTGGACCTAGGGTTCTTGGGAAGGATAGGACTTGAAAATTTTGGCACATGGGTATCGTTGTCATGTTGGAAAATTATCAATTTCCATGTTTCACATTTGCATGACAACTATTGGCTCTAGCTTGGGGACATGACATGGACTGAGAGAAGAAAATAAATGACCATTTCCTTATCCATTGGGCCCCACACAGTCATGTACAACTTATAACAAAGAGAGAGAGAGAGAGAGAGCAAAGAAGGAAACACACACACACCAAAAACAACGAAAGGAAACAAAAAACACACACGGAAAGGAAACAACAAAAACAAATGAAATTGAAACACACCTATCAATCACCTATGGTATAAGGTGGGGGAAAACCCACATTCACTGAAGCACTTTTCATTCCTCAAAAGCTACCCCCCTGTGGTCAACACTAAGTGATGTTGTTCTATGAAGCCATTGACTAGTTCTAGAAAGTAGCCTCCTTTACTTAACTATTTATGAAATCCAAGTGCTTCCATGATTTTTGTGTACTTGGTAGGAGTGAGTCAACATGAGCTTCTTGATGTTTAGGCCTTCACTTATAAATTCCATTTCCTTTACGCTCTTTGAAATCAGTTTCATAGTGTCAGATACCTTCCATGTTTATCCACATAGCTGATTCTTCATTAAGCATCTCATCACTACCCTGAAGTTGATTTTCATTCAAATTTCTTGAATATTCCAAATTAATTTATTTCTTGGATCCATGCACATTGAAATATTCTCCATAATAAACCTTAGATTCTTCCTTTATCTCTACTCCATTATGATGTTCTTGAAGATTGAATAGAGGATTAGAAGTAACCTCATACTTGTGATGTCTAGTCATGGCCCGAGCTAAGAGATAAAGAATAATCTCAAGGTCTTACCTACTTTCTATCGCATCTAGGATTTCTTGCATGGAGTTATAATTTGTTTCTTCCTATGGTTTTTCTTTGTACTTATTTGAATAATATTCATTTTGAAGCTCTAGGAAACTATCTAGATGGATTAATTCATTTCCCTTAAGCTTATTACATTATGCTACTTCTTTCTCAAGGGGATATTTTCCTTCAATGACCTCAACACCATCTATTTCATATTTTTCATCATGGAAAGAGTTTTCTTCTTCAAATGGGAAAGAAAATACCTCCATTTCATCATTGTATCCATCAACTATTGGCTTGGGAGAGACGTTGTATTCCTCATCTTGCTTTATTTCAACATGGCCAACCTTCACATTGGTTAAGGATTTCAAATCAAATTCACACTTGTCTTACAGATTCATGGCTTACATTAGGAGTTTGAGACTGAGCTCAGGGTCTTTTATTGTTTCCACGGCTCTTACTAGTTCTTGTACATATGTTTCTTTCCCACTTTTCAAGGGCTCATTGCATAATGGATTGGTATCTTCCTAGGTGACATGATGAAGGGATTCCTCATCTTTGAATGGGAATGAGAATATATCTTCATCATGGATAATCACATGAGCTTATTTTTCCATTTGAGATTTTCTAAGAAGTATTTCCTCTTCTTCATGGTTTGCATCATTTGGTAATTTGGGGCTTCCCTCTTGTAACTCAAATCTCCTAAATGCTTCTTCAAGGTCCATACCTCTCCAGGAAGGCATGTCTAGCCCTATCAAGATAGGAATATCATCTTCTTCTTTAGTCGTTATGAAAATATTCATCCTCCTACTATCTTGATTCAATGTGTTGGTTCCTAGACTTCCAGAATTTCTCATCATGTACCTCATCTTCTTTTCTGGAAGTAATTTCTCCATTTCCCCCTTCACTGGTATGGTTCTGGAAGACCAATTCATCTAAATTTTGCCACCCAATTATTGACATAAACCCCTTATTAGACTCATTCCAAATGAAGCCGGAATGTATGCTACCAAAATCATCACTGAAACTTTCTTGTCTAGAAATCTGGTGAGATCCACCTATGCATATTTGACCTTCCCTACAAGTGTGACCTCTTTTGACTCCAGGGAGTAACAAGATCCACTAGATGGAGTCATGGTGAGTTTGAGAGCCTTGGTGACCTTTATAGGTATTACATTGTCGAGGCACCAAAATCTATTATACAATTTTTCAATACATATTCTCCAATGAGAAGGGAGACATAGAAAGGTTCAACCTTATCAGCCTTGGATGCACTCAAAGAAATCACGTTACTGTGAGGGAGGTGTAGGTGGTTTGGTAGTATTCCTTTCAAACTAGGAGTTACAACAATGCATTAAACTACCACTCCCGATGTATTAAGAAAACCTCTTGAATTGTTCAAGGTGAGTCTACAAATATTTAGTTTGAGTAATTTGTACCTTGGCTCTATTTACATATTCTATGAAGTCAAAGGGAACATATATGTATAAGGGAAATGAAGGGACTGATTTTGGAGTTGGGGTAGGTTTGGAAGCAGGGTTTTATGCTTGGGGAACGAAGGGAATATTTAATGGCACACTATGAAATTTTAAAATGCTATTTTTTACATGAGAAGATTTAGATTTATAATTAGAAGAGGCATCAGAAGACTTACTTGGAATTTTGGGATCCTTCTTTCTTTCTACAAGATCAGGATTCAACAATACAGACTCTGCACAGGGGGTGGGAGAGGAGATCCTTGATTGATTATTTTGTTTTTGAAGTCACTACAGGAGGATCTTCAGTCTTCTTATTTTTAGTAGTGATGGAGGAAGAAGCTCCCTTCTCAAACTAATAATGATTGAATATTACACATGAGAAAATGGGTGCATATTCTTCATCATCTTCATCTCCTCCGATTTGTGTATCATTCACATGTTCATCAAATTTTATAAAATCACCACCTTCACTTTCTTGTTCAATCTCTTCTTCCTTTTCCTTACTCCTACAACTTGCATTGACTGGTGGGGCCTCCAAGGCAAGCCTTCAGGGTGCTCTTATAATTTTATTTGTGTTGCTTCTTTTTGTAAGATGTTCATTCAAAAATTCCCTCTTCAATGATGTTATCTCATTTGCTAGTTTTTGCAAACAATGGATCTATTCTTTCATCTCCCGGATGTTAAGAAGTACCCTTTGACGGATTCTTGATCTTTCTAGATAGGATGATATTGTCATCTATTTCAATGGCTAATATTTGTGCATCTCGCAATATCCCTCGGTTAAAATTTTCACAGGAAAAATCCCACCTTCGGTGATTAAGCATTGATGAAGAATCTCTTGGCATTGTTTTTAGATGGTGAATCTTCTTCCGGTATCCTACGAAGAAACCATTTAAAATGATCCATGAGGTTTCTCATAGTTTTAATTTTTTCTTTCTTTATTTGAGCCAACTGCACCAAGAGGCCTTGATAGTCCTAGGTAAATTTGAATCTTCCTTTGAACTTGATTTTGATGTCATTCCAACAAATGATGGATCGGGAAAGTAGGAGGTAGAACCATTCTCGCTACTTTTTCTTGGAGGGACTCCATGAACAGTCTCATGGAAACATATTTGTGTTCAACACCAAGGATTCTACATGATTTCATGAAATAAATGATGTGTTCTTTAGAAATCTAAGTGTCATCACCTTTGAAATTTGGAAATTTCTCAGGAACCTATTGGTAGATCGTGAAGAGGGGTTTAAGAGTAAGTGGGCATGTATTTCTTCCCCATGGAAAAATGGGTTGGGGTATTTCTTCTTCATCTTCCATTTTTGTTTCTACTTCTTCTTCTATGATTTATTCTTTTGTTTCTTGTTATCCTTTACTTGGGAATTCAATGTTTAATGGAGGCTATAAAATGGGAGAATTTGAAGGGGGTATCAATAGGAGTTTGGATGGGATTTCCAGTGAAATAATTGATGACCTGGATGTGGAGGCTTGAGAGAAGTAGTAGGGATTATCTCTAACTTGTTCTTTCTGATTTTACAAATCCTAGAAAATAGGTTCAACAGTTCCTCTTGATCTATTCAACTTCGGTGTATCTCCTCTCACCCGCCTTTTGGAAATTCTTGTAGTGGGAATATGAAAGGACAATATGAAAGGTCACATGTAGGAATTGATAGTGTATCTTTCACCAATGGATTTCCATGAACTCTTTTTTTTTTTTTTTTTTCAATGTTTTTTTTTTTGAACTTTTGACCTTGTGGTTGTATTTTGGGTGTAGATACTACTAAATTAACCCCACAAAGGTGAAAAACTGCATTCACGAGAAAAATTTTGGGGAAAATTTGTGGGTTTCTTACCAACACTATAGGAATCTAATTCCCTCTACTTAACTGATGTAGCTACCATACATGCATGCGCGAGAGAAAGTGAGTTTTCTACGGATGACATTATAGTTGGGGATCCAACATGGGCACTCCAACGATATTTTTGCAAAGATATCAATCTGCTTCTAGGAGGACTTTCTCTAGAACAGAAAGGGGAGTGAGAAAAGAGGTAGGATAACTAATGTTGCATGTAGAAAATCATATTCATGCACACAAGAGTTAGAATTTTCATCACATGTACTATATTAAGAGGAAAAAACTTTGCAAGTAGCAATAAGACCAAATATAATTTGATGAGCACAAACTATCAAGAAATAAATTAGTCAAATAAAGCTAGAAAATCCTTCTTCTTTATTGATTTTTCAAACAAAAGTTTCACATAGTGAGGAAATGGAGGAAATTTGAGAATGAGGGGAATGGAATAATTTGGCTATCTCCTTTGTTCTCTTAATACACTCTTGAGTTTACAAAATCAATCACCAACCCTTTGAAATTGGAATGGATTTATAATTTATAGAATGAGAGATGAATCTTTGTCTACCCTCCAATGCCTTTTCATATGCCTTATTACAACTTATGACCTTTTACATTCTTAGGAAAATATTAAGTCCCCTTTTATGAATTAAGGGTGACTTGTTACATTAAAAAAGTAATTTTAAATTAATTAAAGGAATTATGAAAAGTGTAACCCCAATGAAGAATTAGAATAGGGAGAGAGAAAATGGGGGAGGAGAAGAGAGAAGAAGGGGAGAGAGAACTAAGGAGGAATGCCAATGAATAATAACCCGCATCTCGAGGAATTCCTCACATTCTTGTTGATGGAAAGCTCTAATGTGATGAAACTTTGAATCTTCAAACTCGTGTGAAACTCCTTCAAATAATCTCATGAATGATTTGTAATGAGTGCTTAAAAACACCGCTGAATGGTTCTACCGATGATCGCAACTTCCACCTTGCACATGATATACCTGTGACCTAAACCATGTAGTGAGTGTTAAAAAACATTATCAAGTTCCCGAGATGGATCTTGAAGTCCCCGTGAAAAATGTATATGATGATCTCAAACAATGATGTTGACTGAATAATCATCCCTCTATGTCCCATTATGCCAAAACTTCCATTTGAGTGTGGCTTCCTATTAATAAAGCAAGTGCCCAAATTCATGCACACACTAGTTATGGGTTTCATCACATGCACTATATTAAGAGGAAAAAACTTTGCAAGTAGAAATAATACCAAATAGAATTTGATGAGCACAAACTATCAAGAAATACCTTAGTCAAATAAAGCTAGAAAATCCTTCTTATTTATTGATTTCTCAAACAAAAGTTGCACATAGTGGGGAAATGGAGGAAATTTGAGAATGAGGCGAATTGAATAATTTGGCTATCTCCTTCATTCTCTTAATACACTCTTGAGTTTACAAAATCAATCACCAACCCTTTGAAATTGGAATGGATTTACAATTTATAGAATGAGAGATGAATCTTTGTTTACCCTCCATGCCTTTTCATATGCCTTATTACAACTTATGACCTTTTAAATTCTTAGGAAAATATTAAGTCCCCTTTTTATGAATTAAGGGTGACTTGTTACATTAAAAAAACTAATTTTAAATTAATTAAAGGAATTATGAAAAAGTGCAACCCCAATGAATAATTAGAACATGGAGAGAGAAAATGGAGGAGGAGAAGAAAGAAGAAGGGGAGAGAGAACTAAGGAGGAATGCCAATGAATAATAACCCGCATATGAGGAATTCCTCAAATCCTCATTTATGGAAAGCTCTAATGTGATGAAACTCTGAATCTTGAAACTCGTGTGAAACTCCTTCAAATCATCTCATGGATGCTTTGTAATGAGTTCTTAAAAACACTACTGAATGGTTCTACTAATGACCACACCTTCCACCTTACACATGATATACATGTGACCTAAACCATGTAGTGAGTGTCAAAAAACACTATCAAGTTCCCTGAAATGGATCTTGAATTCCCTATGAAAAATGCATATGATGATCTTGAACAATGATGTTGACCTGAATAATCATCCCTCTATGTCCCATTGTGCCAAAACTTCCTTTGAGTTTGACTTCCTATTAATACCAAGTTCCCATATTCATGCACACACTAGTTATAAGTTTCATCACATGCACTATATTAAGAGAAGAAAACATTGCAAGTAAGTAGCAATAAGACCAAATATAATTTGATGAGCACAAACTATTAAGAAATACCTTATTAAAGTAAAGCTAGAAAATCCTTCTTCTTTATTGATTTCTCGGACAAAAGTTGCACATAGTGGGAAATGAAGGAAATTTGAGAATGATGGGAATTGAATAATTTGGCTATCTCCTTTGTTCTCTTAATACACTCTTGAGTTTACAAAATCAATCACCAACCCTTTGAAAATGGAATGGATTTAGAATTTATAGAATGAGAAATGAATCTTTGTTTACCCTCTAATTCCTTTTCATATGCCTTATTACAACTTATGACCTTTTACATTCTTAGGAAAATATTGAGTCCCCTTTTTATGACTTAAGGGTGACTTTTTACATTAAAAAAAAATTAAATTAATTAAAGGAATTATGAAAAAGTGCAACCCCAATGAAGAATTAGAATAGGAGAGAGAAAATGGGGGAGTAGAAGAGAGAAGAAGGGAGAGAGAAACTAAGGAGGAATGCCAATGAATAATAAGTCGTATTTGAGGAATTCCTCAAATCCTCGTTGATGGAAAGCTCTAATGTGATGAAACTCGAATCTTCAAACTCATGTGAAACTCCTTCAAATCATCTCATCGATTCTTTTTAATGAGTGCTTAAAAACACCGCTGAATGGTTCTACCGATGACCGCAACTTCCACCTTACACATGATATACCCGTGACCTAAACCATGTAGTGAGTGTCAAAAACAATATCAAGTTCCCTGAGATGGATCTTGAATTCCTGTGGAAAATGCATATGATGCTCTCGAACGATGATGTTGACCTAAATAATCATCCCTCTATGTCCCATTATGCCAAAATTCCCTTTGAGTGTGACTTCCTATTAATAGCAAGTGCCCGATTCATGCACACACTAGTTATAAGTTTCATCACATGCACTATATTAAGAGGAAAAAACTTTGCAAGTAGCAATAAGACCAAATATAATTTGATGAGCAAAAACTATCAAGAAATACCTTAGTCAAATAAAGCTAGAAAATCCTTCTTCTTTATTGATTTCTCAAACAAAAGTTGCACATAGTGGGGAAATGGAGGAAATTTGAGAATGAGGGAATTGAATAATTTGGCTATCTCCTTTGTTCTCTTAATACACTCTTGAGTTTACAAAATCAATCACCAAACATTTGAAATTGGAATGGATTTACAATTTATAGAATGAGAGATGAATCTTTGTTTACCCTTCAATGCCTTTTCATATGCCTTATTACAACTTATGACCTTTTACATTCTTAGGAAAATATTAGCCCCCTTTTTATGAATTAAGGGTGACTTGTTGTTACATTAAAAAAATTAATTTTAAATTAATTAAAGGAATTATGAAAAAGTGTAACCCCAACGAAGAATTAGAATAGGAGAGAGAAAATGGGGAGGAGAAGAGAGAAGAAGGGAAGAGAGAACTAAGGAGGAATGCCAATGAATAATAACCCGTATCGAGGAATTCCTCAAATCCTCGTTGATGGAAAGCTCTAATGTGATGAAACTCTAAATCTTGAAACTCGTGTGAAACTCCTTCAAATCGTCTCACAGATGCTTTATAATGAGTGCTTAAAAACACTGCTTTGAAATGGTTCTACCGATGACCGCAACTTCCACCTTGCACATGATATACCTGTGACCTAAACCATGTCGTGAGTGTATAAAAACACTATCAAGTTCCCTGAGATGGATCTTGAATTCCCTATGAAAAATTCATATGATGATCTCAAACGATGATGTTGACTTGAATGATCATCCCTCTATGTCCCATTATGCCAAAACTTCCCTTTGAGTGTGACTTACTATTAATAGCAAGTGCCCAGATGGGAGACTTACTATTTTTGGTAAGAGGTGATTTTTTCCTCTTCTTGACCATCATGATGTGATGAAATCCATCATTTGCTCCTATGCACACTACCTTCACCTTGACCACTTCTTGGGGTGACTTACTATTTTTAGTAAGCACCCATATAGGGGGCTTACTATTTTTAGTAAGTGGTCATTTTCACTATTTTCTACTCCGGACAATCATTCTGGCTTCCTGGTGATCTTTAGTGCACATTGCCTTTGCCATAGCCACTTTTGATGGTGACTTCCCAAACATAGCAAGTTTGTATAGGAAAACTTACTATTTTTAGAAAGTGGAATTCCACTACTTGGTTTACGATGGAACATATTTTTTTAGACTCAGCTCATCATCACAGTCATGTCCTCTAAATTTCACTTGATTTCGCCCATTAGAATGCTTGGAAATAAAATTTAAAATGCAAGTGGCTTTGGGCAGGGGAGTTGTCATGGTGTCCATTAATGAATTCAAAATTTGTAGGTTTAGTTTTTATCTCTGATAAATGAAATTAAATTCATTGTGATATGTTTTTCATTTGGAGTTCATGTGCAATTTTTTAGCTTGTTTCCATTGTCGGATTGATGGGAAATCAATAATGTGAGCTAGGGCACAAAATGGGATTTTTGTTGGAACAAATGATTCAGGGCACCATTCAACCTCCTATTTATTACATATTTATCATCTTGAAAAATGATAAAGTCTTCAAAAATGACATCTTAATTTGACTTTTATTTTGCAATATATGAATATTTTTCGATTGGGTGAGTTCATGGTTATCTAGCAAAAACTCTTTGTTTTCTCTTCGTTATTCATTTCTTAAACTCTTTTGATCAATACTTCCTCTAAAACCTATGTATTTTCATAGAGTGGAGGATTTTGTGGCCATGATGGAGCTGGTTTGGATTAGCCATGGTGGACTGGGTATCTGGACAAGCATGAAAAAAGTTATGGCAAGGTGTGAAGTTGTGAAGGAGAAATGGGGGGGAAATATTGACTAAATGCAAGATTTAAATACATTCAAAAATGCATTCCAAGGGGGTTGGGTGCATTTTATTATCCTTGATTTCCCCAGCTCAAAGGGACATGAGGGACATCAAATTGCACATGGCTCTTCATGATGACATGTGGCACTTGATATGACGGTAGAGGATGAAGGCTCCACTAGCTGCTGCAGGGTTGAAAAATTGGTCTTGACGAGGTCACATGGGTGACTAGGAGTATCCTTGGGGTTAGGCACATTTTTCTTGACCCTGATGTCCCCCACCTTAAAGGGACATGAGGGACATCAGTTTGTATGATGTGTCAGGTGATGACATGTGGCAATGATCCAATGGTGAAGGCTTTGATCTCCCACAAGCACACTGGGCTGAATTAGTGATCTGGAAGTCTTATGTGGATCTAGAGGGATTTTAGGGGCTAGAAAAAAATTTTGACCCTCATTTCCATGAGCTTGAGGTCGTAAGGGACACAAAAATGTGCCGACTCTTGATCTTTCGACACATGTCCCGTTAAAAATTGACTAAGTATGAGGTCTTGAGAATGAACTTGAAACAATGATAACTTGAGCTCCCGATGGAATGTTCTTGCTAAATTACATATGAATTTAACTATAATTTGTCTTTTGAAGCTAATGGTGGGGTCTCATCTCTTTAGTTTTCCATATATTCCCTAAAAAAGAGGATTTTTGTTCTAGTTCCATAGCCGAGCCTTAAAAACTGATTGCAGACCTATTGCACCAAAGTGTTGTGAAAAAAAAATCAGTATCTTGTAGGTATTTTAATTCCCTTTCCAATGATGTTTTTTTAGCTCTTAAATCCATCTAGAACTCTCGAGTCACTTCCCAAATTTCATTTTATTTTTCATCCATATGCACTTCCTAGGCTTGAGAATAACCTCGATTACATGACATATTGCAAGCCAAAGTTTTGTGTAAAAATTAATTTCACCATCCGTTATTTCTTATAATTACCTTTTCTAGGATGTCTTGTTTGTCTTCTAAATCCATCCAAAGCTCTCAAAATCACCTTCCTCGAAGGTCAGCAACATTTTTTGGCTTGTGCACTACTTAGGCTTGTGAACCATGTTTTTGATCAAACTACTCGAAACTCTCCAAATATTCACTGAATATTAAAAAATCACTTCGATGATGTTTCTATAAATTCAATTCACCTACACATTTATTTTTCTCCGATGCTTCACTCCAGGGGTTGCACTCATTTTGGGAAGACCAGTGATAACCCTTCCCATTACTACATGAAATTTGTATTTTCCAAGAACACCTAAAATCACCTAGGGGGGTTGAATTGACTTTCTTAAATCACCTAGTGGAATGATTTAATATCATATAGGAGGTCACTAGACTAACTAAGTGGACCTGGGGTTCTTGGAAGGATAAGGCTTGAAAATTTTGGCACAGGGGTATTGTTGTCATGCTAGAAAATTGTCAATTTTCCTATTGCACATTTACATGGAAACAGGAGACTCGAACATTAGTGGGTTAGATAAAAGATAGGAGTTTAGACATTACACATGGAAGTATAAACATTATATAAATGGGAAATGTTCTATTTGAAGGATAATTAGTAGTAGATTGGGTAATTTTTGAAAGGCTTATTATGGGAGCTAGGAGAGGAAATTATGAAAACTTCCAAAGGAGAATAGAATTATTTTGGAAGAGGAATATAGTGAGAAGTTCTAATTCATGTAATACTTTTATAAATGTTATGTTTTTAATGATTTTAATATATAGGTCCCTTTAATTAGACTTGGAGACGTGGGATATAAACTCAAAACTTTGTTATCATAGATGGTGTCGAATTCTTGTCAAATTTTGTTGGTTTATTCTCTCGCTTTACACAATACTCGTGGTTTTTAAATTTTAATTAAAAATAAAATAAATTCATTATGTGAAAATTATTCCATAAAATCATTGTTTAAAGAATTCTTTTTGGAAAAATGTTACAATTTTTCTTATTATTTTGGATCATTTGAAAATTGTGCTCTTTTGACAATAAGGAAGTGGGGTAGTGGAACGATGCACTAACTCGTGTGATCCTTGATTATTTCCTTACTGATTATATCTGAAAACCATTGATCTTGGAAGTCTTGACTCATGAGGAGTCTTGATCATTGTAGCACCATCTTCTTGCCCCAATGAAGCATTAACAACATATGTGTATGAGTTAGAGAAAACATCATAACACAGCTTGGGAGAATCAAGCACTTCCATAAAACCCTCTTTAAAATTTATTCCAAGAGAGGATAGGGTATGACCATTGAATGATTTTACATCATTATTTTCTTCCATTTATGTAATTCCTATCTTATCCTTAGATAAACCAAACTATTGTTTTTTTGCAAAATCAGCATTCTTACTAGCAATTTCTAAAAGATCGTGGTCTTTAAAAAAAAATCACATTGTTAATTTATCATTAGAATTAGCAGAGAAATAAGTAACTATGATAAAATATAGGAAATGATCAATTATAATATCACATTCCTGTTGATATTCTAGAGGATGGGAAGAAACAATATTGATGCAGTCCTCATTGTTGTGAGAAGGTTTCAGACATTCATTTCCATTTTCTGCATGTTTTGAGAGATTGCAAGAAGGATTATATGTTTTTGGCTCATGAATAAAAATTTTAGGTGGAACATTAAGATATTTAATCTCATTTTATTTGAAATTAAACACTTGTTAATCATCTAAAAATCAAAATCAATAGGAGAATCATCAACAATTGCCTTGTTCTTGGTGTCTTGAAGTCCTTCCAATAAAGGAGATATATTAACCTTTTCTATGTTTCCATGGCGAGAAAGAACCTCAACCAATATGGGATCACTTATTTAAAAATAAGGGATGTCACTTCCTCTATATGTTGTATCTTCCAAGAACTCCACTTTTAGATGAAAGGAAGCCTCAACTTTTTTGTCTTCTTCATCATCCAAATTAGTGTCAATTTTACGTTAAACATAGGAAACAATAAGAATACATTCACTAGTGAAGTTGAGATATCATCCTGGAATGAATACTTGACAATAGATAGAAACATCAGGAAATTCTTTTACAATTTTAATGTTCTCTTCCTCATTTTGGATTGTCCCTAATCTAAGGGTGTTTCTTCAGGCTATTTTAAATCTTTACATGCCTTCACTTTACTATTTATTTATGCTTTCGATCCAAGTTCATTCATGGCCTTATTTTATGGCATATTAGAACATTCATGAAATCTTCCTTATTTTTGTTGATTAGGGTGCACATATTTATCATCTAGATTCAATTTATCTCAGATTTGTTGAAGCTATTTGTGATAATGAAATTCATGTCTATGTTTGTATTATGGTATTCTTAGACCTCTTTTCTATGCAACTAACTTTTGTTTTTGTGATTTTAACTCTGCCACTTTTTATTTGGCCACTTTTTTGGTGTATTTTTCCTTTATTTTCATGTGAAACCTTTCTAGCCCACTCTCCATGTATTTTTTTGTATCCTTCAGCTTAATACTTTTAGCTAATTTATAATGTTCTTCCATGATTTATTTCTTCTCCTCGAACTCTTTCCTCTACTCTTCCTTCATTATCTCTTCTTCATGTTTTTAAGCCTCCACAACTCTCTACTTATTCTCTTCTTCTTTTAACTTTCTACATTTTTCTACCCATTATTGTTCCTTTAAGGTTGTTTTTCAAATGTCTGCTTGGGGTTTTTATTTCTATCCTTATAGAGAGTTTTCTAATAACTCCCTTTATTTGTGGGATTATTTCTCAACCTTATTCAAATATTTTATGTTCACTTGTTTTTGTATCTAATTTATGAAGGTTTCATGATATTATTTCATCCATAATTATACATGCTTTAATATCCATATTTTCATTTCCTTTTTTTGTGATATATGTTTTAGTAAAATTTTTGGCTAACTCTACATCTTGTTTCAAGTGTGCTTTTGTAGTATCTTCTTTCCTAATCTCTTGAATTATATTTTTAACTAAAGGCTAGTACTTCTTATATATCATTCATAGAGTATGCAAATTCTTTGATGTAAGCCATTATTGCTTCAATAGTAACCATTTTTCCTAGAGAGGGAACATCATCATATATTTTTCCCATTCTAACTAGCCCATGTTTTTATCAAAAATTTCTAATAAAGTACAAGTTTTTGGGTGGAAAATTCTTATTCTTCTTCCTTATCCTTAGGTTTCCATCCATCTCATTCCAAAATATAATCCTAATAGCTTTCCTACTATTCTTCCTAGAATTTTGGGATAATCTCCATCTTTGGTACTTGTTGTTTGACACTTTTTGTGTATTTTGGGGTGATAGTAACCCCTTCGTATTCCAATTTATTTTATTTATTGCTTTCTTCAAAATGTCTAAAAGGATATTCCTTTTTAATTTTTGATATTTCCATAGTTCAAAACTATCATCCATGAATAATTTTATTTTCTCTTTAAGATAAGATGGAGGTGTTTCAATTTATCGCATTTAAGAATCCTCTAATTTATCCACTATAACCATGGAAAAACCTCAAATTGGGGATATTTTCCCCACACCAGTTGATCCCAAAATTTAAATTCTATTGCAATTACTTTGTTGTAACTTGACCTTATTATAGGGGTTATTTTTTTACCAGACCATATGGTCTAGCCCCTATTTTACTTTATTTAATTTACTTCTACCAAGGTCCTTACATCCCCTATAATTTTACCACATGTTTCCCATGTCTCTAATATGATTTGGTTAATGTTGGGTTGACTTATTTTAGTGAGGTTAATAGGGAAATTTTATCTTGTAACCACCACACTAGAAATGTTTTCATCCAAAACTTCATATGGAAAGGGTGGGACTGGAGTGGTCTATGGAATAAATGGTTGAATATAGAGGTTATATATATCCACCATGAAAGTGACTTAGTTCTCATACTTGGCCACTACCTATTCATAAATGGTTTACCTCTATATAACCAAATCTCTAATGTTTCCCCCATTTGAGAAAATATAACCACATCCTCTATGGTCATTATATCTATATGATCTTTAATTTGTGCCCATACATGCTCGTGGAATTTTGTTGGATCCCTCATATCGTAGGAAGAGTGGTTATAAAAATACATGACTAAGAATATAAGTAGATATCTATAACATAAATCATGCTTAATGGACATCATCTAATGAATATCATAATTAAATTCTTCCATTAATATTTTTCTACATTTGTACTCAAATTAGTTGCATCCATTTCATACGAGACTATAGTACTCTAGATGTGAGTGACATTCTCATTTAGTATGGTAAACCTTCCATGTCACTTACTTCACTACATATCTTAAAGTAGAGTTGTGAATGTTTATAACTGAGATCCCCACCTTGTGAGAGTTATTTATAGTAAAATTGTGTTTGTTTTTCCTACCATGGTTCATTTTTTATTTAGGTAGTACTCATTATTCCATTATCTCATCAAAATAGTGAATCAATCAATTATGGATTCAGTAACTTTATAGGTATCTTCTAAGTATAACATCCCATTGTGGAGTCTCCTCAATATAATTTTGATGCGATTTTATGCTAGCCAAAAGAAAGGGAACTTTTGTCTTGCATCTAATTTCATGTATGTTATTTCTTGTACATGTTCCTTCCACTCATATAGAGTTATTAGTTTTATTTGGACCATGAGATTTGATCTACTTCTAGTCATTTTTGGTCAATATCTATGAGATTTGCATAAATTATGTTTGGTATTGTATTTTTCATCAAACTTGCACCCGTGTCTTAGATATGGAAGAACCGAGTCATTTGTGATAACAATGGAATTTCCCCAAGTTGTGGTACCTTGTGCACTTGGAATAGATATCTGGAAAAGGTTGGTTCCTCTATCTAATTCTACTACTCCTACTAATCCTAGTGTTGAAAGGGAAAGCTAAGTTAACAATGCCAAGGGACTAGGGATAGAAGGATAACATGAAAGGAAACCTACACTAAAATGAAATAACACCAGAAAGAGGGATGAACACTATATGTTCTAAGTGAAAATGAAGGGAAATACGTGAAAGAAGGATAGACACATGTAACACAACTTAAAACATATTTACTAGATCAATTTCATGGAGCACAACTTAATAAGGAGATGCAAGGGACATAGAATGGCACAACGAGCACACAATGCAAAAGAAAAGGAAAGAAGAAGGAATGTAAACATGTTAGGAAATTGAATAGTCACAAAATGATACTTTTATTGCTTCCATAAATGCACAGAGTTTTTATAATGGAGAAAGAGGTCGATATCCACATGCAAAAGCTAGATCTAGAGGTCTATAACTCAAAATATAGAAAATATGAAGTCCTTAGCAAAGTGTGTAAGGATCCAAAGTGTCCAACATTAATAATGAGCCCAACTCTTACATTTATAGATGAATCCATGGAAGAAGAAGAGAAGAAGGAGGAAAACCAAAATTTGAAAATGCAACCACCAACAAGAAACATTCAATGCCTGCAAATCCACCTGCAAATCTATCAAATACATTTCCCCAAGTCTGTTTGGCATGTTAGAGAAGGAAAGAGGGAAGATCATATCAAATCTAGTGGTTAAAGCGATAAGATCTTCTCATTAATGAACATAAATAAGTTTTCCCATTTCTTACCTACTAGATCCATTAAGAATTTGAATTTGAGTGTTTAGCATTGTAGCATATTTCAGCAACTATTGATTGAGACTAGGGACATGCCGATCATATCTCTGTAGCAAAAGGTATAGCTATTAGAAGATGCCAAAGTTTTTTGGGAAAAAAGACATGTGATACACATGGATTGGCTGAAAGGATGGATGACTATGTAAATGTTCTTATCATTTATACCATGTGTCATTCATTAGCTGGTTGTTTGGATTTGACATCCTATTGGCATGCTTTAATCGGTCATATGCAGCACACTTAAGGATGTCGAGAATGACTTGGAAAAAAAAGGTGCAAAGGAGGGTAAAAAGATAATACGCGTGGAAGAATAAAGCATGAGAGGAAGAAAAAGGAAGGCACACATAATGCGCATGAGGAAATAAGGAAAATGGTTGAGTAGAGAATGTATGGTTAAGGCACAACTATTACAAGATGACGTGCAGGGCGCGCGATAAGACTAGGGACTTGGTTGATTAAAGCAAGTCCAAGGTGTGCATGCAAGGTGAATAGCTGCTAGGTGGAAGGAAAATGTGCAAAGGATGCACGTAAGGGAGGAGTGGAATAAAGAGGAAAATGAAAGGTGAGAAGGGGAAGCACACGAGGAAATACAACCAAGGGAATGTGACAAGTGAACTTGAGTGTGCAAAACCTTACAATGAAGAGATCAGAGCTAGAAGATGTATATAAGTTGTCCAAATAACTAGGAGAGTTATTTGGATAACAATTTTGGTGACTTTTGGGGCCATATTCCTTATATATGAAGGAGATCAGTAGTCCTAAGCATCCATTGGGCATGGAGTCTGTTATGTAATCATGAAATTTTGATCTATGGCTTTGAAGAGTTACCCCTGAAGTTACTTGAAGGATCATTTCTTGACTCTATTATGAATCCTACAACTTCTGAAAATTGTTGGCATCCTGGAAGAAAAATAAGAGCACACATAGGAAGCACTCTAGAAAAAGGAACTATGTACAAACAAACAATGTGCGTACAACACACTTAGAGGAATTGAAAATACTCTATTATATAAAAAATGATGCAAACAACTTAATGGAAGGGTTTAAGATAGATCCCATTTACTGGAATTTTCAGCACGCCTCCATCAAGATGAGTTAACTAAAAAGATTTATCCTCTTTGCAAGATTTGATGATGTATGGGCCACTCCAAAGTGAATCAAAATTTGAATGGTTCCCTGGTTTAGCTTTGTTAGCATCCCATTTTAAAACTAAGTCCTCAATTTTGAAATCTTGAGGCCTAGCCTTTATGTCAAACCATTTATTTATCACCTAATAATTTTTTTATAGCTTGATCATAGAAAATTTCCTTGATTCTTCAAGATTAACTAGCTCTGTCATTCTGATTTCTCTCTAGTTTGTGCCTTCAAATTCTAGCTGTTGGGCAAACGCTAACTAGTTCAACTCTAGTGTCAAAGGAAGGGTGTCCTCCTTACCATAAACAAGATTGTAAGGAGAGGTTCCTATTAATTTTTAACTATGAATATATCTTCCCGAGCACCCATGAGACCTTTGTATGCCATTGTCTTTGGCTGATGTTCATTGTGTGTTTCATGATTCTGACTAGGTTCTTGTTTGTTGACTCTTTCATACCATTTCCTTGAGGCTAATAATTGGAAGAAGTCTTCAAATAGATGCCTATATTTAGAGTCCAATCAGTGATTTTTATTCCAAGGAAGGATTTTGCATTATCGAGAGATAATGGTTTGAGGAATGTCAATCCTTATGACTATAGCCTCGAGAAAGTCAAGGATGACCTGACTCGGTTGATTCTTTGAGTGTGGAAGCTTCAGTCCATATGGTGAAGTAGTCCATAGCTATCAACAACCACTTATTTCTAGTGTTAAAAAGTGGATTAATCATGCCTATGAAGTCAATACCCCATTGTGCAAAATTTTGATCCGTTTGGATTGGTCGAGGGGAAGCACTGCTAATATTTTCTTTCCTACAAAGAAAGTGCATTCCTTATATTTTGTTACCCACTTGTGTACATCTGCAAACAGGGTAGGCCAAAATATTCTTGCCACTATGATGCTCATTGTTTTAGTTTTGGAAAAAAGTGTTCACCAAAGAATCCATCGTGAAATTATGATAACACTTTTTTCGGTGTGCGCATCATTAAAAAAACTTAACAACACACCATCAAGATTTTTCTTAAGGATAATTCCATCAATCAAAACATAACGATAGATTGTAACTTTAGATTTCTTCTCTTTTATTTATTTAAACCATGAGGGTATGCAGCCTTGGAAAGGAATGTGATTATGTTCTTCATTCATCACGCTCATCAAGATCTGTATTTTCTCAAGTTTTGCGCATGGGATATCCTCATCTAGAAATAATGAAGCTTAGGGCTCATTTTTGTGTCCTTGGTAATATGATTGCAAATTTCACTTCCTCTTACTAGTTTTGTGGCTTTGATAGTCACATCATATTCCATGATTTTGGTCACCCATCATTCTCTCTTTTCACTAATCTCTTCTCCCATGATGAAGTCTTTGACAAAATATTGGGAGACTAACACCTTGATATGATTTTTGCAGAGAATACTTTTGAAATTCTTAAGCATGCACATGACAGAGAAGACCTACTTTTCTCTGTGTGACTATATTTTAATTCATAATCCTTCAACATCTGGCTGAATAAAGCTACTGGTTATTCCAGCCCTTATTCATTTTCTTGTGTTAGGACAAAAACAACACTCACATCAATGCCATAAGCATAAAGGATGAAATCCTTGGAATAATCTAGGTTGATGAGTGTTGGTGCACAAGAAATTTCTTACTTGATTTGTTGAAGCTCTCTCTTCCTTTTACTATCCATATGAAGGCTATGTCCTTCTTGAGCATGAGGGTGATGGGTCAAACCAATCCTACAAAGTTAGGGATAAAACACCTAAAAAAATTGATTTTTCCAAGGAAGGACTATAAGGATTTCTTATGCGCTAATAGGGAAAGAGCTAGGATGGATGAAATGTGCTCAGATCAATTATGATGCCATCCTTTGAAACCACATGGCCTAAAATCTTTCCCTATACCACTGCAAAATTACACTTCTTGGGGTTAAGAGACACCCCATACTTTTGTACCTCTCAAAAAATTTCTCCACTACACCATATGATCCACTCTTAGCTTTGATAAGATGGTAATTTCATCAAGGTAAACCAATATTAACTCATTGATATATCCTTTAAAGGTAATGTCTATGGCGCACTAAAATGTAGCACCTGTGTTTGATGCACTGTAAAGGGCATTTTATAATATGCATATGTTCCCCACTTGGTTTTAAACGATGTTTTGAATTGATCCTCTTCCTTGACCAAGATCTTATTGAAACCTGAATACCCATCTAACATTGAGAATCTATGTGCACCATCCACACTCTACAGAATCTATTCCATTGAAGGAAAAGGATAATGATCCTTTAGCGATGCCTTCTTAAAATATCTAAAATCAACACAAAGTCTAATTTCATCATTCTTCTTGTGCACTGTAACTAGATTCGCGACCCATGTAGAGTACTTGACGGAAAAATAATTTTTTCCTCAATAAGTTTGAATAATTCCTTTCTCATGAGGGGATCTATTTTTGGATTTTCTAGTTATTGCTTCTATCCGACAAGCTTGATACTAGGATCAAGGTCAATGGAGTGTTGAGAAACACTTGGATCAAAAAAATTGAGGTCTTCATACTCCCATGTGAAGATATCATTATATTTTTGATAGAGAAAGATGAAGGACTACTTTTCATCTTGCGCATAAGATTTACTGAGTAGCAACTCCTTTCCACATGCAATAGTGACTGGAGAGCAATCATCTTGTGTAGTGCACATATACTTCTCTTCACCCTTAAACTCATCATCAGGGATAAACATTTTCTCTAAGGTGACCAACCATTTAGGAAACTTGTTTGCCTTTAGCTATATTACTTGGTCTTTATAGTCATCATGCAATTCAGCTTGCATGCTTGACAAGAATTCAACTTCATTCTGGATGAACTGGACAATCTATGCATCATTGTCAAACACTTACCACTGGTGTTGTTTTCTGGAATGGATGGTTTGATCACCATCTTAATGTGCTGAGTGTTTCCTTTGAAAAAGTCCTCAACAGAGAGAATTGTGAACCAAGCATGGCCATTTGATCACCTTCCGTATTTATTTTGTGTGACACCACCTATATATTTAGAGCATCAAAAATCTTAAAGAGGTCCCAAACTTTGTGCGTATAATATTTGAGAAGCTTATTATTTTCTTGACACTTATTAGTAACCTAGTGAATAACCAAGCTCATGTCCCTAAATATTTGTAGTGCCTTAATCTTCTTCTTTTCAGTAATAAGTAGACCATGCACCAACGCACCTCATACTCTACCACATTATTAGAACAGTATATTTTAATTTGTGCACAAAGAATAATTTCTCATCCTTAGTCGAAATGATAATCGCTCCTACTCCCGTGACATTTCTACTGGATCCATCGAAATATAACTTACATAGACTAGGTTAAACTTATTCTTTCTTGAGTGCACATGGCAACATATCTTCTTCTTCAAGAATGTAGTAAAATCTTGAGCCCAGTTTCATAAGCTTCCAATTCTTCAACATATGGGTCAAATTTATGGTGCCTCTCTTCCCACTCATCAAGTACTAGATCAGGAATAGAAGGTGGAAGAGGATACTCTTCAGGAACTGAATCTTGTTCTTAGATTAAACATTTAGCTTAGAGAGGGGATGGGACATATGACTCTACATGATAGGAAAATATTGGCTTAGCTTTTATGGTAAACCAGTACCATACCTTTTCTTGAGTAACATATGGGACCAATCATAAGACAAGTAACCACCCACTTTTGCAGTAAATTATCTTAATATACATAGGGAAAACAAAGGAGGTAGGTCAATAATTGACACATCTTGACTTATTGTTAGATTTAGGCATGCATGAAGGCTCAACTCCAGATCCTTTATGATTCCTAGGGTAGTGATAGTTGAACCATCAAATTGCAGGACTCCTTTTATTAGGGGGTTATAATTAAGACCTAAGACATCAACAATCTTCTTAGGCATGACAAAAGTACTAGCACTTGAGTCAATCATACAGTTATGGACAAGATGTTTACCTATGATTAAGGACATATAGAAGGGTGGGGTTTTAAAAACTTTACTTACTTTCTTCTCCTCTTCTTGGAAGATGTTGATAGAAGTGCACGGCTTATGAGCAGTTGCATCAACACACGAAATTTGAGATAGGGCCTCATCTAATAGGTCATGCTTTGGGATGGAATGGTTAGAGCATCCCACATTATGATACTTATATTTATCTTATTCATCTGGTCCAAAATGCTAAATGGAAGACCCGATGACATGTGCATTTGGGGTACAATGATATCATTTATTGACTGCTCAGAATTAAAGTAGGGGCCTTAGCTGGTGCGAGGCTTGACCTACCAAAGGATGGACATGTGCCATTTATGGAGGATATTTCTGTAGAGCCTTAGGGATAGGCATTTGATAATTTTTACTACTAGATGCCTTGAATTCATCTATCTACTTCTGAGGGTTTTCTTGTGTTGCTAGAATTATGACCTACGCACTAGAATCAAGCATTATCTTATTGTATCTTGTGTTATCCACAACTTATTTTTGTGGTCTACTTGTGTCCTCTATAGCTTGGTTGATCGCACAAAAGTATTTAGCGCCAAAGAACATCAAATTGGAATTAGGAAGAACTTCAAGAATTTCTTGATTCTCTATTTCAGGTGCACTCGTTGATGGTTCAAAAGTTGAATAATTTTGGATCATAAAGTATTGCATGCACATAACACTGGCACAATGATGTTGACTATGAGGCATGTTACAAAGGAGGCACCATTCCGAATCCTGTGCCAAATTGTTCTAAACCGGAAAAAATTCTTGACTTGCATTGGGTATTGGAAGATAGTGCATGGGAGGAACAACTTGTAAAGGTATACATGCATTGGCATGTCATCCGTCATTCTACTAGTTTGATGTGTATATTTGATTTCTATATTGATTCTGCCAAGGGTGATTACTTTATCTATGCACCTAAGTAGAACCGCCTATATAATTTCACTTGTTGTTTCTCTAATGATATAACCTTGTTTGATAAATTCCTAATCAGGGTCTTCAATTCTTCATCTTCTTTCTGTTACGCTAGAGAGTAGGATGTTGATGGAACTTATTGCGCATTTCTCTCGGGACAAGAATAGGGGCAATTGAATGTTTGGGGTGCTTGTTACATTTCTAGGAATAAGGGCATATGTAGTTTAGGAGCTATTTTTCCCACCTGAATAAGACTATTTTCTACCCTTACTACAATATTATAAGTAGTTGGTAAAGTCCTACCTCCCATGGATTTAATCATGATTGAGATATCACCTTTCAATGCCTTTAGATAATAATGGAAAGCATACTTTGGGATGTAGAGGTAATCGTATTCTCACCAATAAAGTATGGAATAATTTTGAGTGCGACATGTGGAATATCATTTTGCACGACAAGAACCAGGGGGACTTCCTCTAGTGAATTTAGTAAAGTTCCTTAATGGAGGAGGTGGCCGATACACCATAACAGGGTGCACTAGTTATCTATTTTGAGGAGTTGAATGTGAATGATGTGCTGGATATGGAGATGTACATGTAGGATTTTTGGAACAAACTCTTCTTAGGGATAGATAGAGGTACTCGAAAGAATCTTCAACTATTGCACTTCTCCTTGTATGCACTCTTCTCATGAAAGGTGCTTAGGGATGCTAAAACAAAGATATGTAAATGTTGGGAGTCGTCGATGTGTTAAAATGAGCCTCTAAAGGTTGGAAATACTAAGTTCACACACCAGAACTTAACAATATGAAATTTAAGCTTTCAATTTTGTCCCACCGGGCATGCCAGAAATTGTTGGTCATCAAACTTGCACCCGTGTCTCGGATCTAGAAGAACCGAGTCATTTGTGATAACAATGGAACTGTCCCCAAGTTGTGGATCTTGTGCACTTAGGACGAATCTCCGAGAAAGGGTTGGTTCCTCTATCTAATTCTACTTGCTAATGCTACTCCTAGTGATGAAAGGGAAAGCTAAGTTAAAAATGCTAAGGAACCAGGGATAGAAGGATAACATGAAAGGAAACCTACGATAAAATTTGATAGTATCGAAAAGAGGGATGAACACTATTTGATCCGAGAAAAATGAAGGGAAATGCATGAAAGAAGGCTAGACACGTGTAGCACAACTTAAAATGTATTTACTAGTTCGGTTTCATGGAGAACAACTAAATAAGGAGTGAAAGGGATGTATAATGGCACAATGAGCACATAATACAAAATAAAATGAAAGAAGAAGGAATGCAAACATGTTAGGACAGTGAATAGTCATAAAACAATGCTTCTATTAATTCCATAAAAACATAGAGCTGTTATAATGGAGAAAGAGGCCAATATCCACATGCAAGATCCGATCCAAAGGTCTACAACTCAAAATAACGAAAATATGAAGTCCATAGCAAAGTGTGTAAGGATCCAAAGTTTCCAACATTAATAATGAGCCCAACTATTACATTTATAGATGAATCCATAGAATAAGAAGAGAAGAAGGATGGAAAACCTCAATTTGAAATTCAACCACCAATATGAAGCATTCATTTCCTGTAAATCCGCTTGTAAGTTTGTCAAATACATTTCCCCAAGTCTATTTGGCATGTTGGAGAAGGAATTAGGGTGGATCATATCAAATTGGGTGGTGAAGCAATCAGATCTACTCATTAATGCTCAGAAATAAATTTTCCCATTTCTTACCTACTAGATCTGCCAAGAATTTGAATTTGAATGTTTAAAAATGTAGTCTATGTCATAAGCTATTGATTGAGACTAGGAGTGCGCTGATCGGAGCTCTTTAGAAAAAGATATGGATGTTATAAGATGTCAGAGTTGTCTGGGCACACAAGACACATGATGCACGTGGATTGGATGAAAGGAGAACCAACTGTGCAAATGTTCTTGTCATTTATTCTATGTTTCTTTCATTGGCTAGTTGTCTAGATTCGGCACCCTATTGGTGTGTTTTTACTGGTCACATGTGACACACTTAAGCATGTTAGAGAATGACCTGACATAGAAAGGCATGAAGGAGGGTGCAAAGATAATGCACACGAAAGAATGAGGCATAGGCAGAAGACAAAAAGAAGGCACGCGCAACGCATCTAAGGAAATAAGGAGAATGGATGAGTGAAGAACACATGGTCAAGGAACAACTATTACAAGATGATGTGTGGGGATGTCCAAGAAGGCCGGGACTTGGATGATTGATGCAAGGGTGAGGCGCGTGTGTAGGTTTTATAGTTGCTAGGAAGAAGATGGATGTGTAGAGGATATGCACAAGGGAGGAGTGGAACAAAGAGGAAAATGAAAGGGAATAAGGGGAAGTGTGTTAGGAAATGCAACTCGAGGGAATGTGTAGAGTGAACTTGAGCATGTGTAGCCTTACAATGAAGATTTCAGAGCCGGAGATGTATACAAGTTGTCCAAATAACTAGGAGAGTTATTTGGATATCATATCCCATGCATGAACTAATTTGAATGCTATAGCAAAGAAATCCTCCATGAGATCCAAAAATAGTGACCTCATGGTTTTTTTCATGAGGATTGGTTTCTCAATTTTCTATTCCTGAACTATGTGAGATGTCACAATTACTCTATTTTTCTAACTCACAGATTACTAATAAATCTTGCTCCACTTTGTGCTCTAAAAATTCTGGAAGTCTTAATTTTAATTGTGATATCTTATGTGATGTGGCATGTATTTATAGATTTTAGAAAAATAATATCCTCTCTTATAATACTTAATGTTTTTCCTTCGAAACACTTAAATTTGGTAATTTATCACTTGATAATATCGTATTGATATAATCCCTAAATCATGACTTTTGTACCTATGCAAAGCCTAATTGTTACATCATTAGTCATAACACATGACATTATAACTCATTTAATTTCTAACATCATCAATAAGTAGCCCATTACTCATTATTATCACACACAAAAATTTACAATGTTGCACTTCCCTCCTAGACCAAACCATCCTACAATTTTGTAAAAATTAAAGGTCTCATCTAGAACCACCGAAAAGTAAATTTATCAATTTTATATATTTATACAGGTTGGTATTTCTCCTATGGGTCAATATTAATGAAAAATTATACCCATAAAACCATATGCAAGCAAGTCAAATGAAATAATTTACTTGCTTAGCACTTTCAAGAGTTACCTACAAAATATCACTCCAAAGGCATACAAATATCTCTTAAATATTCCTACGAAGTAGAATACATCAGAGTAACCCCACATAAGTATAAATCACTCCAAACCAATCTATAGAGTAAAGCTTCCCAATCCAAGGGAATTCAAATCCAAATCAAGGACAAACAAGTCAAGCCATTATAAAGCATTATCAAGTGATCTAGTTATATAATATAGTTACATCCATACAAAATTATATAATTATATATATATGTGGATAGCTATGTTTTGTTTGAGGCCTATTTAGCATGGTGCCAACATAGCTGGTGTACATATTTCATTTTAACCCAAATACTAATGTTTTTTTCTAGATTTTCATCCATGGTTAGGTATTGGGTCAAGTCACCCATTATAAATGGTTTCAAACTTTTACAACACCTAATACTTCATAATGAAGTATATTTTAGTCATTTTCAAAGGTTCTAGAAAATAGAAAGCTCCATTAGCATACCAAACCAAATTATCTTGTAAAATGAAACTACCAAATGGTTTGGTCGACAATAATAGTTTTGTATCAATAAATAGTGTAGATCCAAAATTAGAGATGAAGGATTTGTAGGACATCTCCAGCTAATCCATCCATATGTTACAACCATATCTATATATAGACCCATCAAATAGCTAATTATAACCATTCTCTCATGTCTTACTCTATTTAACACATATTTTAATTGATATTTCTTGATATTAATTTATATGTATATTATGATTTGAATGTTAATGCTAATTAATAATCTAAATATACATCATGTTTCTAATATTTATATGGAATTAAGAAAATTAATTCCTTCTCTTGCACACACTTTTTATATATTCATCTTGAATCATTATACAAAACCACTTATTGATTGAATCCTTAGCCTATTTTTCTTAGTTCACCATATATTAAACTCAATTTTTATTGTAAAACCCTATGGTTTAATTTTCACTTTATTCATGATATTCTTCAATTCCCTTCCAAAATAATAATAAGATCAATCATACACACTTTGAGCTTATCTAGCTCTCATATACAATTAGAGAGTATTATGTATACCATGGATTCCTCTTCTCCCCCTATTTTGGATTTACCACTTATTTATGAGAATATCCATAATGATGAACACAATTTGAGTTATAATATAGATTTATTTTGAAATAAAGTTGGCCTTGGTACTCCCATAGGATAAAATGAAATAAAATTATATGATATTAATGATGTTTATCACGATCAAGTTAAACGCTTATATGATTTCTTTCAAAAAAATTCCAACATCCACATAACCTTGATAAGATTATTAATGTGTTTCTTTCAGTTCAAAATTTTCCATTGATGTTGAATCAAAATAATATAATGAAGAGTATCCTTTTTAGGTGTTTATTCTTGCATCCACTATAACCACATCTAGTGATTAGGAGGTAATTTTGGGAATCACAAGTTCTCGAGATATCCTTAAACTAGTATAGTATAAAAGATAATTATAAGATATTTCCAACACCTATTAGAATGTGTGAAATGAATATTTTATGCTCAAGTTGTCATTCATCAAAGTTTGGATCAAAGTTATTCAATAGGAAGGCGTAGGTCAAACAAGACCTTGGTTCATTTCCTGAACCTATTTGCACGATTCAAGGTTTCTTGGGAAAAAAATTATACTTGGACGTGTTTATTTACTCCTTTAGTCAATTTGTAAAAGGCCAAGTGTGGTCCAATTTTGTGTTGGAGGGGGACCCTACCGCCGTGTGGTAATTAGTGTGAATTTAATTTTTGAATTACACTATAGTTTACCACATATTATTTTTGTGCCCTCTTGTCTTGATAGTGGCAAGTGAGAGGCTCATTTATTAGCTGATTCTCGAGAGGTCTATGTTGTGGGTCCTTAGGCCACCACATGTCCTACCACCTAATTGTCTACATTCAAGTTAAGTGCTTTACCACATTGCATACTTGCCACATGATCCAAACTATACTCCACATAATTCTCAAGATCTATCCACACTTACATATAAGAATTCCACATACTGCCACATGGAAACCAAATGCTAACCACCTAATCCCATGTGCATATCTATTTCCTAGCAAAAGCAACTTGTAAGCCACTAATAACATGCCACCCATTTATATTTAAAAACAAATCTATCTCCATCCTGCACCAAATGTGGGATAAAACATGTTTAACAAAGAATGTAAATGCTCTTTACATGAAATCAAGTTCTTCTAAGGGATTATGGTATTATGGTATTTGAAACCATCTGTCATGCCCTTTAAAACAATATAAAAGGGGAATTATGGTATTTGAAGGAATAATGTTCACATACTATGTTTTTTTTAAGGAAGAATTGTATTTTCAAGCTCCCAAGCCAATGTAATGGCATTTACGGGTAATGTGACAATTTGTTAAGCTTGTAGTAGTGTAAGGAGACTTACTCAAAGCTATTGTAGTCCTGAATAGAGTAATTTTTGCAATCTATGAAGGATATTTTTTGATATTTTGATTTTTGCACCCATCAAGAACAAGAAACCTCATGTGCACTCAAAGCATATCACCCAGTGGGTGCTAGGTGCTCACCTGAGGCACATGAGAGGGGGGGCGAGTCTCTCTTTTATGTGAGTTTAGTGGAAGGCATACTTCATAATCTTGACTTAGTGATTTAAAAGAAATGAAAAAGCTATAGAGCTCAAAATGACTTCTATACCCCTTCAGTCATAACAAAAGCAAAGCGCACAATAGAATTAATAGAACTAGGAAGTTGTAAATCCACAAATAGACTCAACATTCAAGTAAGGTTCATGATTATACAAGATCAAAAGCATAGTAGAAACATGTAGATAATACATGAAGGAAATCTTAATATAAACGCAGTGGTAACCTTATCATATTCATTCATAGTATTACTACAAAACATCACAGAGAGGTAGACCATGGTCATACACCATATCTTGGATCCATACATGTATGCTCACAAAACAAAATTTTCATTCCCCATTCCCTCATTACATTCTTCCTATAATCATCTACCCATTTTATCCCATAGTTCTCACAGTAATTCTACAGAGCTCCGCTACCTCACTTGTGTCCCCTTTTCTTTGCTAAGGGCGCACATATAAATAGGCATCTGATCTCTAACAAACTCCTCTGCAACCTCAGATCTGGCCCCAAGTGTCAAGGTGTGGGTCACCCCAGTGCATGCCTCTCCATGTCATGATTAGCTTTTTGGATCTTCTTATCGTAAGGTATATTCCTTCCAAGACACCCTGTTGCCAGGCTGGAACCTTATCCAAATGGAACATATTCTTCATGTGTTCTATCTAAAAGGCCAAAATGGCTAAGTCTTGAATTGTGCTTCACGGGCATGCATCCTTGGTTCTCCAAGAACCCTTTTGAATTCTTCCTTGCGTGCCTTCACTTGCGCTCCCTTCGACCGTGTGTGACTACGTGCTTTAAGATTTGGTAGCTACATTAGGGTCCCAACATTACCCCACACTTCACCTGTTCTCACCCTTGGGAACCTTTTCAAAGAATGCAGTACAAAAATGCAAGGCCTTGCCTTGGAAAAGAATGGAGGGAAAGAATAAAGAATGGGGGAGAGAAAGAATAGAAGGAAAACTTCCTAAAGAAGAAGAAGGGGAAAATTTTGCCACAGGTCGGCCTCCAGTGTATTCCAAGCGCTTGACTTCATCCTGCGCTCTTGTGCAGAGGTCACCAACCAATGTGCTCACCTCGTCGAAGGTTAACCCTTCCCCTTTTGTGTTATGGTCTCTACCACCATCTCCAGTTCCTTTGCATGATCTTCCAGGCATCCATCTTCCTCATAATGACCTTGTAGAGCTCTTTTAGCGGGTTTTGATTGAGACTCATAGGATCTCAATAGCTTCAACTTCTTTTCCACTTTGGCTAGGATATTTTCTCACTTGGCTCTATTACCTTTATTCTTTTCCTTGAAGTCCTTCAACTTGGCCTCATCACTTGGCAAGTAGCATGCTTGTCACCTTGTCTTGGTCCACGCAATGGTCATATGTGACCCCAATGGTTTGTGTAACTATTTTTATGTCAGCAAGCACCTTGTTGTATTCAGCTATGAGTGCGATGACTTTCAGCTTGTCCTCCTACTCCAAGCATGTAGCTACATCCTCTGCCGACTCCAAGGCCAAAGGCTTGCCTTTCCATAGTGAGGATCTGAGTCAAGTCCTCAAGACACTCTAGGGAGGAACCATATTTTTGTGTGGGAGGGTTGAGGTCTAGGTGCTTCATGATGATGGCTTGGGAGATGAGCTCCACCTTCTTGGAAACTTCACATGCACTTTAGCTTTCTCCTCTTGTAATTCTCATCTGTAGTTGAGCATTGATCAGCTTTTCAAGGCTAAGTTCCTTTGTTAGCTTAACTACTTCTTCCTTCCTCTTCTCCAATAGGTCCTCCAAGACTTTAACCCTGTCATTTCTATAGAAGAGCCTAGCCTCAATTTCCATGGAGACTTTGTTGAGCACGTTACACACTTGCTCATCTGATAGTTGTTGCGTGTTTATAATGGGGTTGTCCCCCTTTCCCTCGGACAACACTAGTACCACTCCTTGGTTAACCTCAAACTCGGGCTCATCGAGGTGGGAGTCGAATGCCCATGATAACATCTTCCTTGTGCGTGGGTATCCACCCTCAGGATCAAAGGACTCCATGGCGGTGAGCTCCTTGGTGGGCATGGTACTCTGGAAATGCACACACACACAAAAATTTGTTGGGGTCATCAACATATCCCATCATTATTCTTCCCCCTTCCACACATTTACTTCCCATGCACACGCCCTTGGGAATAGTTACTGAAAGAGTTGGGCCTTTTGTGCTACCCACACTCTTCTCCCTTTTCTCTTCCTTGAATTCACCAAGCACGAGCTCCGTGCTGCGCTCCAATTCCTCATCGACCAAGGTATTAATTATCTTCTCCACCTCCCTTGTCACTTTCTCATCCACCTCCTCCTGAGTGAGCTTGGGCATATCTAGCTCCTTAGTACTTGCCCCCTCACTCCTTTCTTCACTTTGCATGCCTTCCTCCCCTTGGGCCCTTCCTCCTTACAAAGATGAAAGCATCATTTGTATCTTCTGCTCCCTCTTCCCCCAAATCATGGACATCAATCGGCTCCTGATCCACCTCCAACTCTTCCTCTTCATCATCATCCTTTTCACCTATATAGGCATTCGGGTCATCTGTATCTTCAGACTCTTGTTCTTCCATCCCTTTTCTTCTTCCTCTTGCTGAAAAACTCTAGAGTCGGGATGTGGTCTTCTCTTCATCTGAGGGCTCCTCAGGGGATGGTGGCTTCACAGGTTCTAGGGTCTTCTCCTTGACCACCATTCTCTTCTTCTTCCGAGACATAGGTACTTGTCCCCATGGTATCTACATGTTCTACTTCTCCACCACCCTTTGTTCCTCTTTCTCTTCCCTCTCCTTACACTTTGGCATGGGCTTCTTTCTTCCCAATAGGGTCATCTAGGATGGATATCTCATTCTCCATGTATGCGCACCCTTTTCAAACTTTGGCCTTATGCACAGGTAAATCCTTGCGGCATTTCTCCCAGCAATAGGTAAGGTCAAAGGCCTTACAATATGCACATCCTGTGACATGTACCTTTCAACATACGCGTGCTTCTCTGGGTAGACCAGCTTCTTTCTCATTTCCCTGTGCTCTCTGTCAAGGGTGGACAACTCCAGGTTTAATTTCTTTGATTCCTTGTATGTTTACCCCCGCTTGGAAAAATTGGGTAGTAAATGAGAATGGGAGTTTGCACCATGGACTCCAACTACCATCCACCAAAATGAACCTGCCAATGCAGAAGTGTTGGTAGACCATGAACTCTACTTCTCCTTCGGTTGCCATGGGGGAGTTGTTCAGGGATCACCATTCAGCCCCGAATGCATTCCTAAGGCACTTATACCATTTGTCTAAGCATGCCTTGTGTACCCCTGTCATTGATTCACATGTGTATTTCTGAAATCTCTCCACAGGTGAGGGATCTTCAGCAGGGTACTCCCACATGAACTTGTCGGATGCATCCGGCACCCGATTTCTGAGAACACAATTATTAACAGAAATGTTTCCAAATAGGATCTTTCCTCCCTTCTCCATGTTGCTTATGATTTCATCTACTATGTATTGGGAGATGTTGTATATGGTGCCTTCCTGTGACCTTCCTATAGACATTCAGCCAGGGCTTGCTCACTTGGGTCCACCTCTCTTGTCCATTCATCTTGGAGACAAGGTGTGCGGCCATCTTCATCACCGATCTTGATATCTGAGAGATCATAGTACCTTGATCCCTTCTTCAATTCCTGGGATGCTATGGTTTCTTTATTGCCTCCTCATCTAGGAGGTCATCTATGAGCACGTCCCCTTTACAGTTTAGGCCTGTGAAGTGTGAAATTAGTTGGGGAGTTATGCACATTTTGCACCTGCCCTAGCGAAGTAGAAGAAGTCTTCGTGTATGCATGTCATCAACCATTGGTACAAGCACTCGGGCTTCCCAAAATATGGCAACTCAAAAGTTGGAGAAGCCCTACCTTCTCCATTTTCACCTTGACCACATCACTATAGATTGGACAACCCATCAGGTGTTCATTTATTTGTGGGGCACACCAGCTCCAGCGCCATTTCCTTCATGATTGTGCTTGACCGGTGATTATAGTTGATCATGGTCATCTATCTTATGTGGGACTCCCACTCTTGCCCTAGCAAAACCCCATCCAGGTATTGCATCTCCGAGTACCATTCCTCATTTGTATCCATGGGTATTTCTTCTTGTTTCTTCTTTCCTTTTCCTTTACCCTTTCCCTTCTTGGATTGTTCTACAGGTTTACCAACTAGTTTCATGGCCGTCATTTCACCCTTTTCTTTCATTCCCAGGTTATCTTGTGAGTTGTTTGAACATTTTCCTCATGCGCCCCATGCCCTAAAACACAAACCCTAATCTCATATTTTCTCCTTTGATCACGACGCTTCTTCACAACGTTCCTCACACCCGTGAATCACTTTTGCTCTAGTTTGTAGATCCAATGGACCGATTGCACTTAAGTTTTGGGATTTTCCTTCACACGAGTCAATTCTCAAAACCCTAGCTCTTGAAAGAAAATCACTCTTCTTGTGTTCATAAAGTGAAATAATGAAATGCCCACTCTTGTATTTATAGCTTTTCCCACTTTTACGCATTTAAGGCTAGGCTACCTACCACCGTATGACAATGTTTAATGTGGTGTTTTCAAATAAAACCCACTTGACACTTCTCCTTACGCTCCTCCTACATGCCCAATCCTTGCGTGAAAACTTTTCCACCTACCCAATCCTTGCAAAAAATTTTCCACCCGTGCCCAATCCTTGCGCAAAAAATTTTCCAACAACCTTACGCGCACAAAACAATCCATCTTGATAAGACTCTTTCGTGTGTGTTACCGCAGCCAAAAGCACTTCTTCCATCCTCATGATTCTTGCTTTCACCTACCTACCTTGTTTTTTGTGCTTTTCTCCTTTGTACGTGGATTTCCAATGTAACCTTATTTTGCCACCTATCTACCTTCTTTTCTCCTAATGCATCTTTTTAATAGGGCCAATTCAAATGGTCTACCAACCCAATCCTCCTGGTAGAATAACTCCATGCTTCTCTTCATCACTCACCCCACACTAAAACGATGTGTGGTCCTCTGCATTCATAAGTCAAAAATTAATAAGGTTACCGGTGCCCAAGGTGCAAAACAAAACAACAACGTGAAAGGGAAATACAAGAAAGGAAAAGCATAAAAGGAAATTCTAAACTAACTGGAAAAACTACCTTATTTACAAACACCAAGAAGCATTATTTATAGTAGGGCTTCAGCCTACTCCCATTGAAGTGTCCAGGTAATTTTGTTCCATCCAAACTTGTAACTGGCACATGCACCAATCAAGGATGTATGAAATTACATAAGGACCCAACCAATGCACCTTCAACTTTCTAGGATGGCGTAGAAATTTTGAATCATATAGCAATACCATCTGGCCAACCTCAAACTGTTTGTTCTTAATATGGTGGTCATGCCATGCCTTTTGCTTTTCCTTCTCAGTTGTTTGGCTCCATCTTGCTAGTGAGCACCTTTCATCCAACTTTATCAATTCATCTATTCTTTCTTCCAGTGCTTGCTCATCATCCAACCCTCCTGCACATGCTATACGTAGAGATGGTAGCATGAATTCACCGGAAAAACTACTTCCATGCGAACACCAATTGAAATGGTGTGGCCTTGTTCAATCTTTTATACGTTGTTCTATATGCCCAAAGAACTGCTGATACCTTTTCATCCCAATCCTACCTACCCACATCACATATCTTAGTCAATGTGTGACTAAGGATTTTGTTGAATGCCTCTGCAGTCCCATTTTCCTGAGGGTGATAAGGGGTAGTCTTGTGATGGGCTACCATGAATTCTACCAATAGAATCCTGATGGTTTCATTTAAGAAGTGAGTGCCCCTATCACTTGTTAAACTTAATGGGCACCCATACCTGCTGATAATGTTCTCCCACAAAAATCTAGTAGCCATGGCTATGGTGCAATCCTTAGTGGGCGCGGCCTCTGCCCACCTTGTCAGATAATCAGTATAGGTAATGATATACCATGAGTTAGTCCTTCATGCAGCTGGTGAGATTGGTCTGAAAAAATCTATTGCCCATTTCTCAAAAGGTTCCATGCTGGCGATGGGGCATAAGGGCATCTCATCCCTTCTCCCAGGTTTTCCAAGGCACTGGCAGTGGTCATAGGCCTTGCAAAACTCAATGCAATCCTAGTGAATCATCTCCCACCATAGTCCGGTGACTAGGATCTTGCACACGGTTGCATTCCCCGCATAGTGTCCTCTAGCAATCCCACCATGGGCTTCTTCTATTATGGCCACACGTTCATGTTCTAATACACACCGGTGCAAAACCTCATCACGGCCCATTTTATACAAATCCCCATTGATCAACATGAAGGGCATGGCACGTATGGCTAACCTTTTCCTTTCCAGTGCATTCATCCCTTTGGGTGCCACACCTTCCTTGAGAAAAATAGCAATGTCTTCTAACTCGAGGGCGTGCATGCATAACCTAAATAGTTACGCATCTAGGCATGGTTTCCTCGATACTTTACACATCCTCTCCCAATCAATCCTTGATAAATGATCTAGCCCACAATTGTTCTTTCTAGGTTTTACCACCACTTTGAATTCAAATTCCTAAAATAAAAGTACCCAATGATATATGCGCCCTTGCAACACTGCTTTGTTTACTAGATACTTCAAGGCCATATGGTCAGTGTAGAATATGAAGGGAGTCACCAGTAGATATTGTCTAAATTTTGGAGCACGTAGATCATTGACAATGCCTCGTGCTCGGTCGTTGTATAATTTTGTTTTGCTGGTGTCAACTTTCTACTTGTAAAACACAAGGGATGATCAATAATCCCCTCTCTGGTTGAGCAAGAATGGCTCCCATTGTTGTACTAGAGGCATCCACATGGACATGGAAAGGTTTATCCCATGATGGGAATCATAGAATAGGTGTGGTGATAAGCCTTTCTTTTAGAGTGTCAAATGCCCTCTGCTGCGCCTCTCCCCACTGAAAGGCACTCTTATGTCTAAGCAATATTTCCAAAGGTGCGGCGATCTTGGTATCCCTTAATGAACTTTCTGTAGTACCTAGTGTGTCCAAGAAATCCATGCATGGCACTTTGGCTGGTGGGCTCCCCTAATCCCACAATAACTACAACTTTCACGGGATCCACCAGTAAGCCCTCTTTGCATATGATATGCCCCAACAACATTCCAAAAGGAGTTGCAAAGACACATTTCTTGATGTTGAGGGAAATCCTCAACTACCGACATCTTTCAAACATCAATCTCAAGTTATCACAATGGTCCCTTACCAATCCATACACTATCCAATCATCCAAATATACTTGAAGGAACTTGTGGATGAAGTCCTTAAATGCTTGTACCACTATGCGTGAAAATACAATGGGTGCATTCCTCAATCCAAAGGGCATGACCATGTATGCAAAGCTTCCCCACTTGGTGGAAAAGTTGTCTTTTCTTGGTCTTCCTTGGAAATCCTTACTTGGTGATATCCCGAGAATCCATCCAGTAAAGGAATAGACCTCGCGCCCAACAACTCCTTCCAAAATCTCTTTAGTGAAGGGGTGGGAAAAGGATCTATGATACAAACAACATTCAACTCCCTGTAATCCACACATATCCTAATCCACCCATCCTTCTTTATGCTGATCACCATTGGACTTATCCATTCTGATTCCTCCATAGCCTTAATGATACGGATGCTATCATTTTGTCTAGCTCTTCTTTAACCCTTACGTGCATGTTGGGATTCATCCTGTAAGGCCTCTTCCTGACCGGGCACACACCATCTTTCAACTTTATCCTCATTTCCCCCAATGAATGGTGGATGCCTTTCAACTCATGGTATCCACATGGGAATAAATCCTCAAATTCACACAAGAGATCGATGATCTTTGATACTTCCTTGTCCGACCAGTAGTCCCCAATGATAGCTTCCTTGGGCTCCTTCTCAAGCCGATGTTAACTTTCTTGGTTTTGAGTGGTTCATGATACACGCGTGCACATGCATCCACACTATCAACTACTTTACACATCCCAACCGAATGGTCAACATTCAGGCTCTCCATCTCCTCTCCATCAATAACATATACCATCTTTCCTTTCTCCTTTTCAGCACACACACGTGCACTCGAATTGTATGTCTTTTGTTCCTCCTCTTCGAACCATGCTTCCAAGCTAGGTCCACCAAGTAAGTCTACTAATCTATCTTCCACCATGGTGCAATCCCCCAGAGTGAGGCACTTGATAGCTCTAATGCCTCATCAATTGGTTTTGGTACTTCGGTACTCGAATGTGTGAACCAGGTCAGCACCACTAATTCTGCCAATTTCCCATCTTGGTGGTGAGTTTCAGAATGGATGTACCAAGCATGTGCAACCTTGTAGTGTCGAATACAGCTTGTGCACCCAAAGGGAGGGTGGTAAAGCTTCCATGCCTTCTCCCCAGACCCTCTCACATGCCTAGATGTGGGAAGAGGTGGGTTCATTGCCATTGTAATCCTTGATAGCGGTGGGTATATTGCTCTTCGAGAATCAGACAGTGAGTGCAATTCTAACTTCATGCCATTCCAACAAGTTTTCACTATGCATGGCCCACCACCTTGTTTTGTGCCTATCAAAACATAACCTAACATACCTCGTCACTCATCCTCCCTCCATTGAGCTTCCATTTCTCTCAAAAAGACCTCGGGTATGCATCCCCAGAATACTTGGTTATTATCCTTTCCTCCCAGGTGCAAATATATGCACATGTGTGGTTACCTAGTCACCGATCCTTTCAGATGTCACCCAATCATTTCATAAGTCCCATGCACCCAATTATCACATGCTATACTGGTAGTATCACTAATAGATTGAGCATCATCAAACTAGATGACTCCTTCTATAGGGTGGATGGTCTCTGGATCTCTTATGGAGCACACATATATTCTATCCAGGACTTCCTCTCCAAGGGGTTCAGTATAGGGTGTGGACTTTCCATCAGCAAGTGGTATAATCACCCTCTCTTCCTTGTTTTCAAAGCTTATGTACCCCTTGTTAAACTAGAGATCTACATTATTCTTATAGCACCACGGGCACCCAAGTAACTTGGGAAATTATCTACCTCGGCAAAGTGCCAAGACTTCAAAATCCCCAGTGAACTTAGTCCCCTGAATGGTAATGGTCACATCCTTCAAGACACCTATGGGCATTGCCTTTGTCTTATTTTCCATATACAACACATTTGAAGATGGTTGTAATGCAAGTCTTCCCATTTGATGCCAGGCATCCAGTGAGAACATTAACCTCGTGCACTACCTATGTCAATGAGGATGTTGCTAAGCAGCCATCCATCCACTACTATGTTCAAGGTGATTTCTTTGTCATAATCAAGGTTGTGAGGTGGGAGGTTTGCATGCAGGATCTACCTTTCATGTTCTTCCCGGCACATGGTACCTTTTCTCTCAACCATGCTCCTAGCAGGGAATAATATTCTCTTACCTCAGCAGTTTACACACCTCCTTAACCTCATCCAAGTCATCCTTTGGTGCTTCTACTTGGTCTTCTTTGCTCATCTTTTCTAGTTTTCTCTTTTAAGCATTGGATCTCCCCTTGTAAACTTCAAATTACATCCATGGTTTCCTGGTAGACTTCTTTCTAGTGAGCCGGGTTTGGATACTTCCCATGTACTACTTCTTCCCTTGAAACCAGAGGTCTCTGCTAGGCACTTCCCTTGCACGCACGGACTCCACCCTTGTTGTTACCATAACAGGCTCTAGTTCTGATTCACGTATTACTCACGGGAGCCATTGCATGCATCAGCCTTCTTAATACTCACCATGGCAACACCCTTATCCTTCAGTATTCTGCTTGACTCATATGTTCGTATAACTCTGGGCACTCTTCATACTTATGTTTTTTCCACACCAGGAGCATTGTAGAAGATCTGGACATTCACGCTTATAATGGTCTGTGGCTCCACAATTAAAGCATGTTCCACATGGGAACTCACTTCTTCCCCGTGGTTACCATGACCATGAAATCCTCCATGAAAACCCTCTTCCACGCACACCTCCATCTCCATGCTCTTCATACCAACATTCATCTCCTTTGGAACTGCTTGGCAATGCCAGTCTGGCACACACCAAGATCAATTGCCTCATGAATCTGGTCAATCAATCTACAATCCTTGGTGTCATGTGTGGTTGAGGTACATATCTTGTAATAACAAGACATTTTTTACGGATCATGCTGCTTTGTAAAAGGGGCACCTACTTGCATCATGGTCCCCATGACATATTTCACAATTTACCGCTACGGTGCGTACATACCACCTTCCGAGTACATATCCCACCATTATCCTTTGTGTGCCCTTCTACATTACAATCTGTGCACCACATCCCACCACGAGTCTCTGGAACTATGTTGGTAGATAATTTCTCCAATTGCTTAGCCATGGCAGCGATCTGAGCCTCTAGAAATGGGCTAACACCAGTGTCAACACTACCAACTACCTCAGCGTGCAAAGTAGCTTCCAATGCTTCACGCGGGTCCATGAATGTTTTATGAGACAAATCCCTCCTAAAGGGTGTGATCAACCCTCTAAAAACCATTGAGCATGTTGTGAAGGGTGGATATCATAAGATAGTTTAGATAATAGAGTTTTAAAACATGCATCATATTCCCACATGCTCTCTACCATTCCTTGTTGGATTTCTTTGAGAGAGCTGATGCTCTTCTGTTCAAACTCAGGTATGTGGAATTCCACCAAGAATGCATTTCTCAGTGCGGTATAATCCACAACAGTTTGATGAGGGTCATACTTTCTATACCAACTATGCACACATCCTTGTAAAGTTGTCACAAATTGACTAGCCTTTCGATCTTGGGTCATGATCCCCTTCACGCGCCATAGCAGCTCACACTTATGCACATGCTCTGTGGCATCTTCTATCCCATTGTAATCTGGTAAGTGTAGAGACATCTCAAAAAATACTTGAGGAGGTGGTTGAGGCCCTTGTCCTCCCGACCCAGTCCCTTGATTTCCTCTGTGTTTCCTCCTCCACCGGATCCCACTAGATCCTGAGCCACCAACTCCACCACTTCCACCTCCAAATCCTCCTGTGTTAGGTACAGGGCCTATGTTTGTCATGCCAAATGCTCCCATCATCCCACTAAATTACACACGTTGACATTTTGTGAACTAGTGCCACTCCCAGTCATATTTCCTCCACCACTTCCTAATGCTTCCAAAACCAGCTATATATGTGCCTTGTCCAAACATTCCACCAAATACTGGAATAGTGTGTGAAGCCATAGAAGTCCCAAATGAGAAGTTGTATCTTCTGGGTGCGATCGGTTGCTTCTACTGATATCAAATGGATCAACTATACTTTTCCCTCATTCAAACAAACCAAGCACCAAGGTTTGGTCACTAGGTGGGGTTAGATGCATGCCAACGACTCTTCTTTCTCTATGCGATGGACTCTCATCAAAAGCCAGGGGTTTTCTCTCCACACTTTACCAAGATGGGGTATCACAGACTGTTCGGGTTCCACATCCTCCATGTGAACCTCAACTCCTTTCCACCATGTCTAGCTCCATAACCCACTTGTAATGCCCTCATTGTCTCTATCGATCTCCCTTTCACGCACTTCATTATACTTGAGCCGTCTCTCCTCCCTTTCCTTTTCAGTCGTTATATCAGCCATCCTTCCCCAACCTGGGCTTCCTCACCAAGTGCTCAAGTGGTTTAGCCGGCCATAGGAAATGCCTCTAAACCCATGGTTACCATCAAGATTTTGATTGCAAGGGGGATAACACACAGAAATGATCCTCTGGGCTCCTGCAAAAAACTCAAACTCAGCAACTTCTAGATAGGAATACATGGAAATTGCATATTCCAGTGTAGCTAGTCAATACTCCCTTCCACCAATGATCTATAGCACGGGTCCACGTTAGATCAGCATCTTGCAAGTTCTGATATGTTTCTTGGGTCCAAGGGTGTGACTTATAATACCACCTCGATCTAGATGTATAAGCGAGAGCCATTCAAATAACTCTACTTGGGAAACAACAGAAGAAGGTTTCATATAACTCATGATAAAGAGTGTCTTCCACCCATCTTCGCATGTCAAACCCAGGTCCAGTATTGAATCTCTGAGTGAATTCATCCTCCGTGCTTTTAAACCAATCTTCAACACCTTCTAGGGTTATTCTCTCCATCATCACTCTTTGCACAGATCATGATGTATGCCATGTTCCACTACAACTTCAAAAGAGGTCCCGACAATGGAACCAAGATGTAGTCATTTTTGCACCCACCAAGAACAAGGAAACCTCATGCATGCGCGGCCTATCACCCAGCGGGTGTTGGGTGCTCACCCGAGGCATGTGAGAGGGAGCCGAGTCTCTCTTTTATGTGAGTTCAGTGGAAGGCATACTTCATGATCTTGACTTAGTGATTTAAAAGAAATGAAAAATCTATAGAGCTCAGAATGACTTCTATACCCCTTCAATCATAACAAAAGCAAAGCGCATAATAGAATTAATAGAACTAGGAAGTTGTAAATCCACAAATAGACTTAACATTCAAGTAAGGTTCATGATTATACAAGATCAAAAGCATAGTAGAAACATGCAGATAATACAGGAAGGAGATCTTAATATAAACACAGTGGTAACCTTATCATATTCATTCATAGTATTACTACAAAACATCACAGAGAGGCAGACCACAGTCATACACCATATCTAGATCCATACATGTATGCTCACAAAACAAAATTTTCATTCCCCATTCCCTCATTACATTCTTCCTATAATCATCTACCCATTTTATCCCATAGTTCTCACAGTAATTCTGCAGAGCTCCGCTACCTCACTTGTGTCCCTTTTTTCTTTGCCAAGGGCACGCATATAAATAGGCATCTGAGCTCTAACAAAAACTCCTCTGCAACCTCAGATCTAGCCCCAAGTGTCAAGGTGTGGGTCACCCCAGGTGCATGCCTCTCCATGTCATGATTAGCTTTTTGGATCTTCTTATCGCAAGGTATATTCCTTCTAGGACACCTTGTTGCCAGGCTGGAACCTTATCCAAATGGAACACGTTCTTCATGTGTTCTATCCAAAAGGTCAAAATGGCTAAGTCCAAATTTTACTTTGCAAGCGCTGCCCTTTTTGAATTCTTCCTTGGCGCCTTCTCCCGAAAATTATCATTAAAATTTGTTCTCCAAATATTTTAAGAGGGCTAATTGAAGAGATTTTTTGAATTGGATTTGTATGATTTTCAGCCACTCACATTCAATTTCTATTCATATTTTAAATGTTGACATTTAGTTTTAAGATCATATTTTTAATAGGTTCTCAATTCACTTAAATCAGATTTGATAATTTGGTGGTTAAATGAAGGGGAAAAATAATTCCATTCTATAAAAAGGAATTTCCTCTCCCACAAGTGCACAAGAGGATTCAAAAGTATAATTATATCATCAATTGTTGAATCTTCCCATTCTAAATAATTTGAATTTTTTTTTAATTTTAACAACACACTAGAGGGATTGGCATTCTAATATCAGATTTAATGGAAAAATCCTTGGAAAAGAAGGCTAAGGTATTACTAACGCAATTCAAGTAGAGGACATACCTCACTTTGTGTGGTTTAGGATTCATTTATGGTGGTCAAAATGAAACAGGTGAATGCTCCAGGGACAGCTTGAGACTATGCATGGAGAAACCTTCACCACATCCCATGAAAGGTAAAAAAGTAATGTGAATTTTTTTAAAAGTGTTGATTACAAAAACACAAATATTCCAATGGTCCTTTTGATTATGTATTAGATACATATAATGTATGACACGTTTCTCCATGTAGTTTTTGTGGATTGACTAAACATTGTGTAGCTAAGTGTTGAAAAAGGAAATCATTGTTGGGTAATATTTTAAAAGACCATTTTCCTAAATAGGGTTCTAAAAATGGTAGTTTGTGTAATTTTGATAAGAAATTGGACAAACAATATTATACCCATAATAAAATAAAGGTCACGAGGTTTACAAGTGTTGGTATCTTCATCAGGAATAAAAATGGAAAGTTGTTAGGAAAGAAAGCAATGTAAAACTAGTGATTTTTGATCTAACCCATGCAGATACCCAAGTATTTACTAAGGAAATTAAACCACCTAAAAAGGAGAATTTGATAAAGTGGGTTGGTAAATGATTCCTTAGTTTCATCTTTGTATAACTATGATTGATAAATCAATTACAATTATTCAAAGTAATTTTGTGGTATTCTGTAGACACAAAATCATGTACTTTAGGTATTATTTATCCCAGTTTTGTACTAATATTTAGAAGGTTCTTGAGTGAATAAATTACTAATCAACCCCCATATTTTTTCCATATATTTTTATTATTTCTTCATTACCAACCTTTTACATCCACATGCCCAATCAACCTTCTGTCATCCCACGTCCTAGTCTATTTTTGCACTTTTCGCCACTTTTTGGGATCTTTCTAGGTAATTGAGATCTTTATATTTTTGGTGGTTGGCCATTTGGAGGTTAATTAAAAATTAGATCAAGAGAACAATATAAATATAAATTTATGAGACCATAATTAGGAACCTAGTATCATTCACTACTATCATCCATCTAGATTTACATTCATCTATTGCATTAGAGATCACTTGCATCCATATAGCTCCATCACAAGGCACAAGGCTAGGACATCTGCATCATAATTCATAGGGGACATATTCTATCCTATTCCATGTAAACATACTATTAATTTTTTTACATTTAGTTATTTCTTGCTACTTCAAAAGTGCGATCGACACGAGAGAACCTAGGACACATTATGCACACACTCACCAGAAATACATTTGGGTCTGAAATGTAGTGCAACACTCAGTTATTAAGTCCACTATTGTGGTAGTTGAGGTCAGTTTGATCCATTTATTTACATTCTACTTTTTTTAGGGTTTTGATACTTGGTCTTTTATAGGTATTTTCATCTTCTTTGGAATATCGGTGACATTTGAAGCAATGCGGTGAACTTAATGTGATAGAGTACGAGGGTTTCATAATATTTTCTAAACCTATGAAGATTAGTTTCAGAGATTTTACACATACTAGGGAACCCGGTCTATAGACCAGAGCACCCATAGGCACCCCACACTCCAGGTCCACCCGATACTCCAGATCCATCTTTTTTGGAGCTTACGGAAGGTCATTATTTATTTTAGATTATCCAATCAGCTCCATGAAACATCCTGTGCACATCTTCTATTCATATGAGTTCTTTCCTCTTCTCTCTTTCACATTAGGATTATAATATCCTTTTTCATAGTTGTTTATGTAACTTATATACTTCTTTACTACATTTATTTACTTTATTACGTTATTCATATATTAGATTAACTAGCATCCATTTTACATTTTATGTTAATCATTTTGGTGAACCCCACTTGATCTTTCATTCTTCTAGATCCTTCATTCATTGCTTTATTTTCATATTTATTTCATCCATTATCCTATCTTTGGCTCATCATGAACATCTCTATTCCCACTTATCTACCAAATCACCCTAATTGTATCAATAAGCTTAAGAAGTTCTTGGATACCAATTATATTCCCCCTCATAGTTCACCTGACCATGTATACTATAAATTCACTTTGGCTCTATCCCTTAATGAGGATAAAATATCTTTCACAATAGATTACCTACCTCCTCAAGTGATACTATTACATGAACCTCCCTTGTATATCTAATTTTTGTATTAACAAGGTCAGAGTCAAGTGTGCTTTAGTCAAAAATGGATCTAGCCTTGACATTTTTAAAATCACTTTTTTCAACATATAGGCATGTCAAAATCATCTTTAGCCCCTTCATCCATCTCTATTTGTGGCTTTGATAACATCCCCAAGTGTGTTTTAGGTACTTGTTAATTTACCGGTCACTATTGGTCCATGTACAATTGATATTCCATGTCATGTCATGCATAATGACCTTAATTATAATATTCTCCTTAGGAGACCTTAGATCCATGCTATGCATGTGGTCCCCTCTACACTACATGCATGGCTTAAATTTTGGCATCAAGGAACTGTTTACAATGTGTCGATTGATCCATCACCTTTTGAGTATTGTAATTTTGTTGAACAAGCTACTGATATCCCTACTTCCTCTGATATTACTCATGAATTTTCTAGGTATGGCTTAGGGTATGAATATCTCCACCGCTTTGGCTTCTCTGATACATAGGTAGATAAACAAGAACATAAAATCATAGAGCTTTGGGACCTCCCGGCGGTCACACAAGTTTGGGCTAGGGTATCAACCTCCTCTGCATCCCATGGATACTTATACCACTTTTCATGTTCCTTCACTTCCCTTGTTGCATCTAGAACTCATTAGTGATGATACATCTACTCTTTGGGATACCCTTGATACTTTTTCTACTGATAACACACTACTTGATTACATGGGTGTTTATGATCATCTTCCCTCTTTCCACCATAAGTGGAATCATCCTTTATCCTCACTAATGAGATTTACCTCGGGGAATCTAATGTCACCACCGATAACGCCGATTCACCCAACACTATTCCCGATGATCCATATATTAAGGATTGTTCAACCCTTCTAAATGAATAAATAATACATTACAAGCTAAGCACATATGAACATCCATGCATAGTTTTTCTAGCCACCTCTCTCACCCCTACTAAACAAAAGGATATCAAGCAAGTCCTTCATGATTTCTCATATATTTTCACATGGGATTATAGTGATATGCCAGGTATTGATACATCCATTGAAATGGATAATATTGTCCTTAACCCAAGTGTTAAACCCGTCTAATATAAAGTTCGTAAAATGCACCCTAAGGTATCCCTCTTTGACAAATAATAAATTCAAAAGTTTCTAGACGTAGGTTTTATTCACGTTGTTGAATATCCTGAATGGGTATCTAATATTGTCTTGGTGATGAAACCTAATGGTCGGGTTCATTTTTGCACTAATTTTCATGATTTTAAAAAAGATTTCCCTAAGGATAACTTCCCTTTGCCACATATCGACCTTATTGTTGATTCTACAACTAGATATCCTTTCTTTCATGGATGGCTTTGTGGGTTACAATCAAATCAAGATCAATCTGGATGACTAAGAAAAAAATTCCTTCACCACACCATGGGGTACATTTTGTTACATAGTCATGCCATTCAGCCTTAAAAATGCTAGAGCTACTTACCAATGGGAAATGACACATATATTCCATGAATACATTCACAAGATCATCAAAGATTATGTAGATGACATCCTATAAAAATTTCAGTCATGGTCCTCTAATGCGAAGGATATTTGAATACTATTTGAATAATTACGGAAATATCATGTCTGCTTGAATCCTAAAAATGTGTTTTTGGGGTCACAACAGGTAAAATTCTTGGATATATTATCTCCCAATGTGGCATTGAGATTTATCCTAACAAAATCAAGGCCATTATTGATATGCCTCCACCCAAAAACCTACATCAATTATGATTGCTATAGGGTAAAATTTAAGCTATTCGACGATTCATTACACAACTTGATGATAAGACTCAACCATTCACATGAATCATGAAGAAAGATACCAATTTTTTTGGATGAAAATTTTTAACAAGCCCTTTAAAAATTGAAGCTTACTTGGTAAATCCTCCTGTCCTAGTTCCACCCTTAGTGATCGACCTTTATTATTATATATCTCTACTATGTTTCACACATTATGAGATTTATTGGCACAACATGAAGATTATCAATGCGAAAGAGCCATATATTATATCATTCATACTCTACTCTCTTACAAATGTAACTATAGCTATATTGAAAAACTATGCCTCGGTCTTGTCTTCATTGCAGAAAAATTGTGACACTATATTCTTAACAATGAGGTACATATTATAACCAAATTTGACCCATTACATTACCTCCTCTACCACACACATCTATCTAAACATTTGGAACCTTGGGTCATGCTCCTCACCTAAATTTGATTTTAAGTTCCTACCACAAAAATAAATCAAAGGATAAGTTATCTCGATCGCCTAGCCACACTGGCACTCCTCTCGGGGCATCACCCATTTTTGACTTCTTTTGTGATGATTTCACTACCTATACCATTGAGCCGAATAAGTGTATAATGTAATTTTATGGATCTTATTGTCAATTTGGTAATGGGTTTGGGATAGTCTTCATTACCCCACACGATGACCCACTCCCCTTCACATATCGGTTAGGGTTTTCTTGTATAAACAACATTTCTAAGTACAAAGCTCTTATCTTAGGATTTCTTACCCCTCAAAATATCTTCATTCGTAACTTATGCATACACGGTGATTCTCAATTAGTCATCAATTAGGTTAAATATTAATACAATATAAAGGAGGAGCATCTCATTCCTTATAACACCCTTGTAAAGGATATTTTAGCTACTTTTGAGTCCTACTCCATTTCTACTATTCCTTGCAAGGATAATCGTCATGTAGATGCTATGACTAGTGTCACATCACTCATCCCACAAGACATCACCGATGACTAAGCTACTTTCATAATTATGCACTTACGACATCCCTCTATCTTTGCATTACCTCTTGCATCTTGTGCCATCATGCACAGTCATGACAATGCTAAATGGTTCACACCTATTTATAATTACTTATATAAGAAACCTATCTCTGACACTCTTTAGCCTCATAAAGATCTCTAGTTATGTTGTGAGGCTACTCGTTATGTTATTGTTGGGACCAAATTATTCAAATGTGCTATCAATGGATGTCTTCTTTATTTCCTTTCACTTGTAGATATTCCCACAACCATCTCCCAAATTCATGATAGCATATGTGGTGGTCACTTCTCGGGTAAAGATATGTTGCAAAAAATTTTACGCCAAGGATATTATTGGCCTACAATGGAACAATATTGCCTTGAATATGCTACTCATTGTGAAAAATCCAAAAATATGGTAATCTCCATCATGCACCCGTGTATGACCTCCAGCCCATTGCACCTACTTGGCCTTTCTCCCTTTGGGGATTTGACCTCATTGGTATGATCAACCCTCCTATGCTGATGGACATAAATTCATCATTACAACTACCAAGTAATTTACTAAATGGATTAAAGTGGATCCCTTATGAATAGTTACTTGGTAAAAATATTTGTAACTTTCTCACCACACATATTATCACATGTTTTGGTGTGCCTTCTACTATAATCGTTGATAATGGATCTTCCTTAAAAAATAAGGATGTTAATTTTTTTATGCTAAATTCAAAATCAAACAATCATTCTCTACACCTTATTATCCACAAGGCAATGTCCAAGTTGAGGTCATCAACAAAACTATTTTTAAGATATTATGCAAGACCATTGACTCAAGTGGTATTGATTTCCATAACCAACTATTCTACATGCCATGGTCTTATCATACTAGCATTCACACACCTACCAACGCTACTCATTTTTCCTTGGTTTATGGTGTTGATGTTGTTATCCCACTTTAACTCAAGATGTTGTCCTTACGGATCACTCTCTAAGGAATCCTTAAAGACAATTAATATCATGAAAACTGGTTACATAAATTACAAATGTTGTACTCATATCGTATCCAAGCACTCAAACATCTCTGTGTATATCAATATCACATTGTTCATGCCTACAACAAAAAAAAAAATCACTCTCAAGAGTTCAACATCGGTGACCTCGTCTTAAAGGAAAATAAAAAAATACAAATGTTGAGGCCCCTCTCAAAGGAAAATTTAATCCCAACTAGCTTGGTCCATACATTATCACTGATAAGCTTGGTGGTGGGGTATATCGCCTCGCCACCCTTTTAGGTAAACCACTCAAAAATCCACTCAACATAATGCATCTTAAGAAATACTACGCTTAGATTACCATTATTCAACCATTACCCGATGACACACTCTTGTGCTTCGGTTCACACTTGATTGTTGAGGGATTACTACACATGAACCCCACACACTACACTATAGGCATTACACATTATGTTTCCTCACACATCCCACGTCATACACCATACATTTTACATTTAGTCTAGAACATTTTGACATTTGTGCATTTACAAGTCACATATATTACTAGTCTTCATCCCACATGGGTATATCATTGCATCATCCTACACATTACGTTACTAGTCTATCCACATACACTACAATATTATTTACACATTCTACACATCTAGTGTTACATTCTACATGCTATATGCTCTTATAAACATTACACATATTGCACTCTACAATATACATTGCATTTTTATACATACTACACTTAGTATACATCATGCATCGTACATTATACATTTCACTCATCACATGGTCATTTTTCATCATTTCATATACTACATTGTCTTTTACGAGATGCAATCACCACCATATGATGCACTTTAGTTCCTCGGTCCATACTCAAATTCCGAGGGTTTACAAATCAAATGGACCTTACATTCATCACACAGCTTATCAATTGAACTTTCATCATGTGACATTTCTAGGATAGCGACATACACTTTAGGATAAATGGTCACCTATTCCTTTATCTTATAGTGGTATAAACCTTAGGTTACATCACCACTCCCTTTTTACATCTCATAGTGATATACACTTAGGGAGAAATCATCACTCATCCATTCATCTCATAGTGATATACGCTAAGGCTAAATCATCACTTATAAAATCATTTTGCCGTGATATATGCTTCAGCTATAGGGTTCACACACCTATCTTCCATATGTCACATATCATCATCACTACACATATATACATTCATCACATCATGCTAGACATGACACACACTATTTGAACATTTCCCAATGATGCAGTCTCGTTTATAGTTCATTATTGACTATTGAGGGGGAAACAAAAGGAACCTCATTGTTTACATTTCCATTCACTTAGGGGCACATGACTCCTGTCACTCCATTTTTCATTCCATTTCATCCATTCACAACATAATACATACTATGGTTACTCTTACTCTTGCTTAATTTTTCTTTTTCATGGTCACTTTATTACACATGCTATTTAGCTTACTTATATGTCATTTATCTATATCATACACATGTGCATCACATATTTTTCTATTTATGATCGTAGATAAATGTCTCTTACACACAACATGGATGATTGCCTTCTACCCTTCCTACATTGGTCATTAGGGGCTTCCACATTCATATCTCATAGCTGTTATTGTTTCATTTTGTACTTAACACCTTAAATTACTTGGTATACACACTTTTGACATACTAGTTATCTTTTTAACATGCTAACAAGTGCTTCATGTGCAACATTTGTTATGCAGGGATATTTGCTTCCATACTTGTTTGTTGCATTGTCTTTCTTTGTTTCATTATTGTATGTATGTGGTATTTTCCCTATGTTTGGTATGCACACTTATTTGTTTTTGCAGCCATTATGGCCTTACATGTCTTACAACATGGTGAGTGATATCCCATATTTACATCTCACTTTGTGCAACTTACTTATCTTATTGTGTGTTTACACTACTTTTCTTAGTAGATTATATATTTTTTACATAGATTACACACTATATTTTACATGAATGCTTGTTCGTACTATCAATTTTCATTGGATAGCCATCCTTATTTGTGTGTGCCTTGGTTTCTACCAGGAAAATTCCCTTCCCCATACGGGGTAGAGTTTTAGGGTATATGTAGTTGATCCTATTTTGGGGCCACAATCTCCTATCAACGACGTTGCATGCACCCCGAAGAGGGGAGGCATAAATTGGAGTTTTTCAGTCTAAAAATGAATTTACATTGGTTCAATTAAGTGCACATTCCTCCTTGGAATTGTGGGTTTACATATAATGAGTGAGTTTAGACTAGTCTATGAACTCCATACACAATTACTTTTACAAGACATGGTGTCCTTAGCATTTGAAGGAGTAGTTAAAGGTTGGAGGATACAATGGAATTCCTCCATATATTTAATCTATTTCCGACATCGGGTCTCCCAATAAACCAAGATGGTACAAAGATCTCTTCACACATAGTCATAGAAGTAGTTAAATGTTGGAGGACACAGATCATTTCCTCCCTATACTTCTTGACCTATGGTGTTAGATCACCCAAAAACCCCGGAAGTATAGGATATCCTTCTACACTCTTTCTCTTGACATGGATTAGGTGTACATGTTCCATTTACACTTTTTCATTTACATATTTTACACTTACATAATTTTACATGTGTCTTTTACATTGTGTTTTTACACATACATACATACATATTTGACTACTTGATCCTTTTCTCCTTACAGGTATGTCCGTATGAGAAAGAAACAATAAAATGGGGGGAAAAACAAGTAATAACAACAACGACATCAATAATGAAACTTCACGACATCACACACCATACTAACCATGCATGTACATCACACACATCAACATCAACACACACGTTCTACCCTAGGTTCACTCTCATCACTTTTTATTTGCACAATTTTCATCTTTAGTTTCCACGATCCTCCATATTTTTCATTCCATGCTTTTTCTAGTTCTTTGGCGTATTTCTACTATACTCTTCATCGACATCAAGTATACATCTCTATCTACTTTATGTTCCGAGCTTTCTACTCACCAACATAAAGTGGGGAAATGTAGACATAAAAATTATGCACTTTAGGTATTATTTATCCCGATTTCACACTATTGTTTAGATAGTTCTTGAGTGAAGTAATTACTAATAAACTCCCATCTTTTGGCCATTTGGTTTTATTTTATTTCATCATTACTAACCTTCTACATCCACATGCCCGGTTAGCTTATATCATCCCATGTTATTTTATCCTTGACTAGGGCACCCAGATTAGTACTTGGGGTACTCGTAGGTGCCTTGGTCCCACCAGGGGTTCCCTAGTCCTTTTTTGCACTTTCACACCACTCTTTGGGATCTTTTAATCCATTTGAGATCTTTATCTTTTTGATGGTCAGCCATTTCGGGTAACTTATGAAATTATATTAAGAGAACCCTATAAATTTTAAGGTAAGAGACTATAATGAGGAACACAACATAATTCACTACTATAATCCATCTAGAGTTGCATCGATCTATTGAATTGGTGATCACTTGTATCCACATAGCTCCATAAAAAGTGTTGGGCCTCGAATATTGGCTAAGTATAGGAAGGCACATGGGTGCGTGAGACTAATTTGAAGAAGGGCGCAGGGGGTAAAGGTGCACAGAAAAAAGGGTTATAGAAGGGTTTACTAGAACCCATGGCATGTACATGAGGAAAACCAAAGGGTTTTAGGAATTATCCATATTCAGCAATCCAGGGAGCACACGAGAAAAGCGTGACCCGACTAAGCATGCGGAGTGGATAAGGTGTCATCCTAAAAACTTGGTGGTCAAGAAAGGAATACTCCATGTGATGGAAGGATCTAGAAAGACATAATTGTAGAGAGTGGAGATCTTGGATGAGAATAAACATGCTCCATTAGAGGACCACCTTGACACTTGGAGACTGATCTTCTACTTTAGAAAGATACGATGGTGGGTGATGCAACTATATATAGAGATTCTCTAATAAAAGAAGAGAGACAATATCTAGGAAAAGAATGCGAATAGAGAAAATGGAATGCAAAGCTCTATAGGAATAATAAGAAGGTTCCAGAGAGTTATCTTTCTCATTTAAAGGACTGTAGGAGTAATATCTTGTCTAGAGGGATGGGTATGTGAAAATCTTATTGTAATATGAGAAGCATAGTTAAGATTTCTAATGCATGAGTCTTATCTGCATTGATACATTGGCTGTTATGGCCTTGGTGAATGTAATATGGTTGTTGAACTATGATCAATATGAAATATATGGTTATGTTTAAAATATGTATTTTTCATGGGTGTAAACCCTAGTGCATTTCCTTTATGTTATGAATAAGATCTATTATTCATTTTATGTTTCTCCTATGATCAAACTAGGTATAATAATATAATAACTCATCTTAAATCTTTGAGAATGAATTTATGGTTCTTTACCTTTTACATCTAAGTTTATGTCATCAAGAAATGTATTCTCACAAGACTCACATAAAGCGGGGTCTTAGCACCCGTGTGTGCCTCGGGTGGGAACCCAACGCCCACTGGGTGATAGGCCAGTGCATATGGGATTAGACTATTATTCCAAGGGCATAAAAATTAATACATATTGGTTCCATTATCGGGACTCTTTTTGATTTTTTTTTGAGAAATGACTACATCTTGGTTCTATTGATGATAGAGTGCTTGACCTTAGAAAGTGTTGAAGCATGGTTCAAGAGTATGGAGGACAAGTTTTCTCAAAGATTCAACACTAGACCTAAGTTTGATACACACAAATGGGTAGAAAAGCACCTGTACTCATGAGTCTGTATGAAACCTTCTTCTATTTCTTTCTATTGGAACTATATGACCGGATTTCAACATATACATCCGTGATCAGTGGTACTATAGATCACACATGTGGACCCAAGATTATTACCAAAGGTTGTAGAATGTATATTTGACGTGGACGTGTGTTGTCGATCACTAGTGGAAAAGAGTGTTGACTAGTTATACTCTAAAATATGTCATTTCTACGTATTCTTGTCTAGAGGTTGTTGAGTTTGAGTTCTTGAGGAGCCGAAAGGATTGTTTTTACATTCTATCTTGTTGGCTATGAATATCTTGATCATTATATTAAGTTTGGAGGTATTACCTATGGTTGAATAAGATTCCTGAGTATTGGGAAAGGAAGCTAGGGTGGAGGAAGATGGTGGATATTGCGGTTGAAAAGGAAAGGGAGGAAAGATGACTCAAGTACAATGAGGCACATGAAAGGGAGTTGGCTAGATAACATGAGGTTGAGGGAGTAATGGATTTATGGAGGCAGACGTTGCGAGAAGTAGTTGAGGTTCATGTAGAGGATGTGGAACCTAAGTAGTCTTTGTTACCCCATCTTGGCAAGCACATAAGAGAATACCCTTCAAATTTTGATGAGATTTCATTGCGTGAAGAAAGGAGAGCCATCAACACACATCTGAACCCACCTAGTGACCAACCTCTGGCACTTAGTTTTCCATATCAAGGGATAAGTATTGTTAACCTAGTTGTTATCGGTGGAAGTAATCGATCTGCACCTGCAGATATAATTTTACGTTTGGGACATCTATGGTTGCACAAACCATTCCCATATTTGGAGGAATTTTAGGACAAGGTGTAAATACAAGTTTTGGCATCACATCTATGAGTGGCATGGGAAAACAATTGGCATCGGGTAAATATCAAAACCATCAAAGACGCCTGTAAGTTTACTAAGATGTTGGGAACACTAGGAATGACCACTTCAAGCCATTTGTTGGGTATAAGAGTTGGATTTAGTGGTACGAGGGGATAAAGGACCTAGTGGAACTAGTAGATCTAGAGGATCTCGGTGGGTCGGGAGGGACAAGACACAGTGGGTCTAGTGGATCTCGTGGATAAGGAAACACGGGAGGAAACCAAGGTTTTGGGTCGGTTGTGAGGGCCTTAACCACCCCTGCAAGTATTTTTGAGATGTATTTGCATTTAATAGACTACAAAGTTATTAAGGATGCTACAGAGATCATATGCACGAGTGTGAATTTCTATGGCACATAAAGGGGATCACTTCCCGAGTGAAAGGTTGGTCAATTTGCAACAACGTTGCATGTGTGTGTGCACATAACTGGTATCACACGTATGACCCCCATCGGATGGCCATTGATTATACTACATTAAAAATACCTTCCTCGAAAATTTCCATATCCCTGAGTTTGAGAAAAAAGAGCATCAAAGCTCTAAATGAGATCAAACAAAGAATGGCAAAGAGTGTGTGAGAACCTAATGCACATGGTTCAAAACCCTCTTATCAAAACTATCCTATGACATACACCCCTCTCATAATGCTCAATGGTTTGTTGGGGGATTGATAACACCATTTATAAGGGCACCTTTGCATCACACAAGACTTTCATAGACCCACGTGAGGCATTAGAAGCTTCCTTGTGTGTTGAGGCTATTGGGAGCATTGGTACTAGTGTGAGCCCTTTCTTGGAGGCTCAGTTGTTGCAATGGCCAAGTATTTTGAGAATTTGTCATCGAAATCAATGCATGAGGTTCATAGTGGTCTTTAGTGCACAATTGTGAAGTAGAAGGGAATACAAAGGATATTTCCCTTAAAAATTAGTACGTGCCATAGTAGTAGACTATGAAATTTTCCATGGGGATTATGATGCAAGTAGGTGTCCTATATTACAATGCATTATCCATAAGAATGTGTCTTGCTATTGCAAGATTTGTACCTCTATGACCCATGACACCAAAGATTATAGGATGATTGACTAGATTCATGATGCCATTGATCTTGGTGTGTGCCGAATAGCCTTATAGGTAGTTCCAAGGATGATAATCGCTGTTATGAAGGGCACATAAATGGAGGGCGTCTGAAAGAAGTTTTCATGGATGATTTCATGGTCACAATAACCATAGTGTAGGGAGAAGTGAGTTCTCATGTGGAACTTGTTATAATTGTGGATCGACAAAGCATTATAAATGTGAGTGTCCTAATCTATTGTAGTGCTCATGGTGTAGAAAGAAGCATAAGTATGAGGAGTGTCCTGAGCTATTTGAACACATGAGCTAATAACACCGAAAGGATAAAGGTGTTGGGATGGTAATCATAAAGAAGGCCAACCCATAGTGGATGCCAAGAGTGGTGCGTGAGTTAGGATTAGAACTGTACTATTAACAATGTAAGAAGATGTTGCACATGAAAGGGATATGCCAAGACAAAAACTAGTTGTTAGGGAAGAAGTGGTACATGGGAAGTATTCAAACCTTCCCATCGAAGGAAGTGTCTCAAGAGACTATGGATGTGATTCGGGGATTACAAGGAGAGATCTAGTGTCTAAAGGAGTAGTTAAGGTATTTAGAGAAAAGGAATAATGTTGAGGCTCCACGAAGGATCTAGATGAGGTCGGGAAGTGTGTAGAATGGTAAGGCAAGAGAATATCATTCCCTTGGTAGGAGAATGGTTATGATAGAAGGTACCATGTGTTAGGAGAGAGAGCATGAAAAGGTAGGTTCTGCATGCCAACCTTCCTCCTCATAGCCTTGACTATGATAATGAGATCACATTGAATGTAGTTGTTGATGGGTGAATTTTGAGTAATATCCTCATTAACACAAGAGTGGAGGTCAATGTTCTCACACTAGATGTTTGGCATCAAATGAGAAGGCCCACATTATGGCCATCTTCAAATGTGTTGTATATGGTGAACAAGATAAAGGTAATTCCCATTGGTGTCTTAAATGATGCAGTCATCACTATTCAGTGGGCCAAGTTCACCAGGGACTTTGAATTGTTGGCACTAGCTAAGGTAGATAAGTTTCTAGCATTACTTGGGTGCCCCTGGTGTTATAAAAACAATGCCGACCTATAGTTTAACAAGGGTATTTCAGTTTCGATAGCAAGAAGAATGGATCATCATCCCTTTAACAGATGGGAAATACACACCCTATACTGAGCCCTTGGGATAAGAAGTACTTGAAAAAATCTATGTGCACTCCATCTAAAACCCTGAGATAATTCATCCTACAGAAGGAGTTATCTAATTTGAATATGGTCAAATGATGAGTGATACAACTAGAGTATCATGTGACAATTGGGCACACAGGACTTATGAGTTAATTTGGAAAAAATTGAGAGGATCTGTAATAAGGGTGACAAATGCATTCCTAGTCAAGCACCTAGGAAGGAGGAAGCTACCAATTTACTCTGGAGGAGCAAGACATGATGATTTCTTGTGAGATATGGAGGCTCAGTGGAGAAATGAGGAAGAAAGGAGAAGTATTCTCAGTTATAAATTTCTCGGGACTGCAACACATTGGTGGGAAACACATTGTGAGAGTCTTCTAGAGTGGCATGAGGTAAGATTCACATTCTCTATAAGGTTATGCAGAAACAACGTGCCCACTGTTATCCAAGACTACCATGGAAAATAACCTACCTCTTTCCATATCCAAGCATGTGAGAAGGCCTAGATGGAAGGCACATAAGATTTACCACCTTCGTTATGGGTGCATAAGTTATATTCCACCTTACAAGGTTATGCACATGCATGATACATTCATTCGGAGATGCACCACAAGAAAAGGAATTGGAAGGAGTTAGCGACTGATCTTATTCAATATTTTGAGTATCAAAGTAAAAATCCATCAGTAGATAAGGCATTGTAAGTTTTCAATCACATTAAAATGGGAGATAGTGGCATGGCGAAGATAGGTTACTAGAATTGTTGGGTGAACCAAGTTTGAAGACGCGTCTTGATGGAGAATAATAAGAAGAGATAAAACTTGAGCATGCATGAATTGAAAAGGAAAAAGGAAAAATGGTTTATGTAATAGATGGTGAAGAAATGGAAATTCTAGATGTTAACCATTCTAAAGATACATGCGAAGGTATAGATAGTGTTGATGAGCGAGTGCATGCCTACCATGATCCCTTAAAAATGAAGAAGGTTAACATTGGGTCAGAGGTAGAACCTAAGGAAGCTATCATTGGTTATTATTGGTCGAGAAAGAAGTTTCAAAGATCATTGATCTGTTCCAAAAATTTCAGGACGTATTCCCATGTGGGTACCATGAGCTCAAACACATTCACCATTCCTTGGGGGAGATGAGGATCAAGTTAAAGGAAGGTGCACACCCCAATCAAAAGAGAACCTATCGGATGAATCCAAACTTATGCGTATGGGTCAAGGAAGATATAGAAAAGATGATTTCTTTAGGCATCAATGAATCTATGGAGGAATCAAAGTGGATAAGCCCAATGGTCACCAATATCAAGAAGGATGGAAGGATAAGGATATGTGTTGACTATAGGGACTTAAATGTAGTATGTGTCATTGACCCTTTTCTAACCCCATTCACTAAAGAAATTCTAGAAGGTGTAGCCAAGCACGAGGTCTATTCCTTCACAGATGGGTTTTCAAGGTATCACCAAGTCAGGATTGCAAAGGAAGACCAAAGAAAGACAACTTTCACCACTGAGTGGGAAAAATTTTCCTCCACAGTCATGTTGTTTGGATTGAAGAATGCACTTTCTATGTTCTCGTGTATCATGGTATAAGCATTTTAGGACTTCATCCATAAATTTCTTCAAGTCTACCTGGATGACTGGACTGTGTATGGGTTGGTAAGAGACCATTGTGACAATTTGAGGCTGATGTTCGAAATATTTTGGTAGTTGAGGATATCCCTCAACATTAAGAAGTGTGTCTTTGCTAATCCATTTGGAACCATGTTAGGACATATTATATGTAAGGAAGGCATGTTAATAGATCCCACAAAGTTGATGTTATTGTGGGATTAGGGAAGCTTACTAGTTAGAGTGCGGTGTGCGGATTTCTTGGGCATGCATGGTATTACAAGAAGTTCATAAAAGGATATGTCAAGATCATTTGCACCCTTGGAATAATTACTTAAACAAAAAGTGCCTTTCATTAGGGAGAAGCTCAACAAAATGCATTTGGCACTTTGAAGGATAGGCTTGTCACTTTGTGCCCATACTAAATTTCCCTTCTTAGTGTAAGCCTTTCCATATTGATGTTGATGTCTCAGGAAAACCATAGGAGCAGTACTAGCCCATCCAGGTGAGGGGATTGTTGATCAGCCCCTTTATTTTAAAAGCTGGAAGTTAACACCAATAGAATAGAATTACACAACTACTGAGTGTGAGGCACTGATCAATGATTTATGTGTTGCATAAGTTTAGGAAGTATCTGCTTAGAAACACCTTTTATATTCTACATAGATCACATGGCACTAAATTATTTGGTAAATAAGTCCATTTTTCAAGGGCACATATGTCATTGGGTCCTGTTGTTTCAAGAATTTGATTTTTAGTTTTGGTAATACTGAGAAAAAGTAATTCAGGACACGAAAACTTATCAAGGATTGACTCAGGAGAGGATGCACGCGAGCATTAAGGATACCATGCCATATGCCTAACTATTTAGGTTGTGGCACATGGCCTCTAACTTGGAGGATGTTACGGTGATTCTTAAAACAGGTGTGGCACAAAATAGGATGAAGGATTTGGATAGAAAATAGTTAGAAACACGTGTCGTGCCCTACATGTTTATTAGTGGAGATCTATACAAGTCGGCCGTGATGAGGTTTTTCACCGATGCATATTAGAACATGAGTGTGTGGCGATTATGGAGGAAGCACATGATGGGATTAAAGGATGGCACTATGCAAGAAATGAAACCACAAAATATTATACTCGCAAGGCTCATGTGGGAAAGAATCTACCAAGATTGTATTGAGTTTGGCAAGGCTTGCAACCATTGTCAGCACCTTGGAAAACTTGGAAAAAGAGATGAAATGCCCTTAAGACCTATATCTAGTGTAGAACCACTTGAGAAATGGGAAATTGAATTTATAGGACCAATTTCACCATCTACACGAAGGATTGGTTTCAGATATCATTACTTGACAAGATGGGAAGAGGCAACACCTACAAAGGATTCCATTGCAGTGACAACTACTAGATTCTTATGGGAAAACATAATCAGTAGGTATAGATGTCCTTTGATCTTGAATAGTGATAGGGGAACACATTTTCTGAATGAAATTATCAGGATCTTGTTGGTAGATTTCATGGTGACCCATCACAAGACTACCCCTTATAAACCTCAATAAAATGGAACAACAGAGGTGTTTAATAAGATAATAAGTCACACATTGACCAAAATTTGTGATGTTGGAAGAGAAGAGTGGGATGACAAGGCATCGGTCATTCTATTGGCATACAGAACAACATAGAAGTTGAAGAATGCCACACCATTTCAATTGGTGTTTGGCATAGAGGTTATTTTTCTAGTTGAATTCATGTTACCATCATTGCGTATAGTGCACAAAGTGCTCGAGGAAAGGATTGACAAGTTAATGAAGCTGGACGAAAGGTTATCATTTGCTATATGGAGTCAAAATATTGAAAAAGCCGATAAAAGGCATGGCATGATCATCATATCAAGGATAAATAGTTTGAGGTCAGGCAGATAGTTCTATTGTATGATTCCAAGTTTTTGTTCCATCCTTAGAAGTTGAAATTCCATTGGTTGGGACCTTACATCATCTCGTACATCCTTGATTTAGGCACTTTCTAGTTATAAGCATTGGATGGGATGAGGTTACCTAGCCATTTCAATGGGAGTAGGCTAAAGCCCTACTATAAATAATTCTTCCTTGTGTTTGTAAATAAGGTAGTATTGCTAGTAGCTTAGGATTTCCCTTTATGCATTTCCTTTCCTTGTGTTTCCCTTTCTTGTTTCTTGTTCCTTTATTTTTGTTTTATTTTGTGCCTTATGCACTTCGGTAACCACTTATTACTTTCAAAAAGTTTGTGTATGCATAGAGGATCATGCATCTTATTTAGTTTGGGGTGGAGTAGTGTCAAGGGACTAGTGCAAAGTGAAGGATTAGCTGGAGATGGAAGTTGTGTTAAATGGCCCAGTTGAAGGATAAAAATAACATAGAGAAGGAACATGCATAGAAACAAGAAACAAGAAATTTTGGTGTCAATATAGTTTAACAAAGACCACGTACAAAGGATAAGAAGCGAAGGAACAACATGAGCTATTTAAGGGTAAAAATCAAGTCAAGGATGGAAGAAGTGCCTTTGGCACTGTAGACACGCGAGTAAGAGTCTTTGGTTGGTAAGGATTGTTTTTACACGCCAGAATGTTGTAGAAGGTTTTGTGCAAGATTAAGCACATGGGTAAGGGCATTTAAGGTTAGATTTAGTAGTAAAAGTAGAATTTAATGCTAAGTATGTCAGTAGGTGGTGTAGCATTTATTGCTAGAAAGGGGGAAAATCTATAAGTATGAAGTCGGGCACGTTATTATTTACCTTGTTATTAAAAGATTAAAGAGGTCTTGCACACTAGGGCATCTACGAAAAGAGATTTATGTGAAGAAATAAAATAGATATTAAAGTACATGACTAGGGTTGATCTATAAACCAGAGTGGAAGAAGTACACGGGTGTAGGGAAGAGAGTTTTAGAGGAGTACATCATCTTGTGGAAGAGTTTTTCCAAGTTAGGGTTTTGTAGCTAGGGCACGGGAGTAGAAGGATTTTTGGGGAATTTGAGCCATAGGATTGAGAAGAGAAAGGAAGAGGAGTAAAAAGAGTTTATATTGTAACCCGATAAGTAAAAATGACATAAAAGAAGGCTATCGTTTCACCAAAGAAGAAGGAAAAGAGGAAACAAACTGCCATAACTAGTTTTAATGAGGAGTGCTATGCAGAGATGTAGTACCCTGATATAATGTTCCTAGGGAAATAATGTGTATCACACATCACAAATATGGCCATGAGAGACTAAAATCATTTCATGAGTACTAAAGAGAAGGATATGGCATTAGAACTAGTTCATCTAACTAATACGAGGACACCAGAAGGAATGTTGATCTAGAGTGATGAGGTGAAGGTGAATTTGGGTAAGTCTGGGTTGCTATAACTATATGAGTTGCCCTATTTTGGAAATCCCAAGTGGTTATACCAGTGGTTGATGTCCCATGTACACGAAGACCACTTTTATTTTACAGGATGCAAAATGTGCATAACGCCTCATCTAATCTCAAAGTTCACTGGTTTGGTCTACGAAGGGGGCTCTATGGATGACGACTTGGAGGATAAAGAGGCCATTAAGATGACTGTGGAAGCCTATGACTACAAGAAGGGTTCACACTAATTTGATATCACAGATATCCCTGACACTTTAATGAGGATGGGCACATGCTTGGTTACAAAGTTGAATGGTCAAGAGAGGTGGACACAAGTAAACAAGGCATGTTTGAATGTATGCCAAAATTTTTTAGAAGGAACCATATATAACTTGTTTGCCTTTATTGCCAATGAAATCATTAACAACACAAAGAAGGGGGACAAGATAATGTTTGGAAATATTCTCCTCACCATCATATTCTCAGATATTAGAGTGCCCGATGGGCTAGAGAAGTTCATATGGGAGTATCCAGATGAATATCCCTCACCTATGAACATATTTGAGAAGTATACTTACAATACCATGACGACCTCCCATAAGGCATGCCTGGAGAAATGGTACAAGTGAATGCGTAACACATTCAAGGAAGAGTGGAGGATACCTAAGAAACTACCCATGTTTGTAGATGGAGATGTTGAGTTTGATGTATATCAACATTTATGCATTAGAAGATTCACTCTGATGGATGGGACTAAGAGTCCATGGTGAAAATTATCATTCTCTTTCACTATGTAGTATTTCTAGGTAGGGGTCAACCATTTTAAGGAGGCCAAAATACCATGAGAAAGGTAGACCAAGACCACTATGAGCTATACGAAAGCTCATATACCTAAAGAGGCATGTATATGTGAAGAAATATGTCTCCCATTAAGTACGGATGATGAAGACATTGACGCTACCAATTTCGGAAGGACCATAGAGAGGGTGTACTTACGTGTTAGGCCAAAGTTTGAGAAGGGTTCCTACCTAGAGAATGATGTCTCCATTCTAGAAGACGCCACAGGGAGGAAGAGGGCTGCACCAAAGAAGAGGGAGAGAGAAGAAGTGTAGGAGAATAAGGCACCATGTGTACAAACATCACAATCTTTGGGTGTGCTAGAAATAAGTGCTAATCAAAGTAATTACACGTGTACTTTGAAATCCCCAGTTAGGAGAAGACCCCAAAGGAAGTAGTGTTGGAGAAAAAGTATCCTCCCACACAAGAAGAATCACCAAGGAAGGAGTCACTTGTTGAAGGGGAAGAAAAGGAAGAGTCTCCTATACTGGAATCACCATTTAGGAAGAACAAGAAAGTGGAAGAGAAGAAATACTCGGAGGAGATAGAGAGTTTAGAGGCATATAGGGGTGATAAGGATGATGATGAGGATGAAGAAGATTAAAATCATCTCATGTATGATATACATGATTCAAAAAAATATGGAAATGAAGAGAAGGATGGTGAAGAGGAAGAAGATGCTCAAGGTAGAGGGGTGAATGAAGAGGTGAACACAAAGGATCAAAGGACACCAAGCCTCAACAAGAAAAAATAGAAGAGGCCGCGAAGAGATAAGTAGAAGGAATTATGAAAATTTTAGTTGAAAAGAGGTAGAGCACGTAACAAATGAAGTGTTCAAGGAGATAGAAGAGGAGTGCATTAGAAAGGAGTATGCAAGCATGGGCAGAGACCCCACCTAGCGAAAGCTTTCCAAAGGCTATGCCAATAGGTGGGAAGAGTGTAGTAGTAGAAAAAGGGAAAGGAATGGGTTATATCAATGATCTAGGAAAGATGTTATGTGTGTGCTTCGAGAGCACCGTATAAATAGAACAACTCCTAGCCATGTAATCATTTGACAAAACAAAGGCACGTACCCATGGACCAGAAGATGCTATCCTCGGGCATTCGAGTCCCACGTTGATGAGCCTAAAGTGAGCCAAGGGAAGATGATGAAGATGTTAGAGGAAAAAGGAATAAACCCCCTGGTGAATGCTTTGAATAATTGTAAGATGAGAAAGTCTCAGTAATGCACTCAACAAGGTTTCAGTTGAGATTGAGGCCATACTTTTTGGGAGGAATGACATGGTGAGATTCCTAGAAGGGGAGTTGGAGAAGAGGGAGGAGGAGATCCTCGAGAAGAGCAAGGACCTGAAGCAAGAAGAGATAATTAACGCTCGGTTAAGGTGTGAAATGAAAGATGAAAAGGTAAGGGTGTGAGAAGTATATAATAAAATTGAGATGATTACGGATGTTATTGTCTTAAAGTATCCCGACCTAGTGCCACCCGAGAAAAAGTACGAATCAACCTTGTAGTTCCTAGAGGATTTGAATTGCATCCTCACATTGAAAGGAATCCACTTACCTTAGAGTCCATAGAGGAGGTCTTTGGTGAGTCAAGAAAAAGAGGATAAGTTGAAGGTTATAGAGATCATAGCTCAATATACCAAACACCTTTCCGATGTAAAGGCCACCATGCAAATTGATGAAGATGCTTAAGATAATTGTCTTTGTGAGAGATAGGGTAGAAAACATTCTAGTTGTTACACATGAAGTAGATCTCAAGGATTTTCAGGAGAAGAATAAGGGGAATAAATTAGAGAGGGATAAGATCTTGGTTGAGGTGGAGAAGAAATCAGAAGCCATTGAGACCTTACGGGGCTTGATAAAAAACCAGTTGAAGGAATTATACCCCCAGATCACCCGAAGGATGGATGCACTTGATGATTTTGGAAAACAACTGGAAGGGATTGCTGATACGATGAGTGCCAAAGGGGATGAGATAAGTTTTGAGGAGGTGAGTGCCCTAGTAGGTGACCTTTGTCAACAAGCACAGTGAGGTAGATGCCTGGGAGAAGCTTGAGGTGGATATAAGGAAGGATTTCCCACTCCTCCTTCAACAATAAACAAATTCTTCTTCATTCCACCTTTCTTTAAGTCGTTCATTCCTCATTCTCCATTCCTTCATTCTTTATTCCAACCTTTCAGATTTATACCATTATTTATTCTTTGAAGGGGTGTTCTGAGGAAGGAGAACAAGGTTTGTGTGGGGTGATGTTTGGCCTCGAGAAAATTGGCTAAGTACAAGAAGGCACGTGGGCGTGCGGGACCAACATGAAGAAGGGCGCTAGGGGTAAAGGCATGTAGGACAAGTGTTTTAGAAAGGTTTCGCAGAACCCATGGTGCATGCACAAGGCAAAGAAAATGGTTTTAGGACTTAGCCATATTTGGCATTCATAGGAGCACATGAGAAAAGTGTAACCCAAATAATCATGTGGAGTGGATAATGTGCCACCGACTGAAACTTGGTGGTCAAGAAAGGAATATCCCATAGGATGTAAGGATCCAAAAAGACATCATTGTAGAGATTAAAGCACCTAGATGGGAATAAGCATGCCCCATTAGAGGACCACCTTGAAACTTGGCGATTGATTTGCTGCTTTAGAAAGGCATGGTGGTGGGTGATGCAACTATATATAGAGATGCTCAGGTAAAAGAAGAGAGATGTTGTCTAGGAAAAGAGTGTAAATAAAGAGAATGGAAGGTGAAGCTCTTCATGAATAATAAGAAGGTTCCAGAGAGTTGGGGTTATCATTCAGAGGATTGTAGGAGTAATAACTTGTCTAGAGGAATTGTTATGTGAAAATATTATTGTAATATGGGAAGCATAGTTAAGATTTTTGATGCACGAGTCTTATCTGCAATGACACATTGGCCTATTATTTCCTTGGTAAATGTAATATGGATGTTGAACTAAGATCAATATGAAATATGTGGTTCTATTCAAAATATGTATTGTTTATGGTGTAAACCCTAGTACTTTTCTTTTATGGTATGAATCAGATCTCATTATTCATTTTATGTTTCTCCTGTTATTGAACTATGTATAATAATATAATAACTCATCTTAAAGATCTCATAATGAATGCATGGTTCTTTAACTTTTTACATCTAAGTTTCTATCATTAAGCAATGTATTCTCACAACACTCACATAAAGGATGGTCTTGGCGCATGCGCCTTTACGCCTCAGTGTGAGCGCCTAACACCCACTAGGTGATAGGAAGACATGCATGGGATTAGAATGTTGTTCCAAGGGCATAAAATGACTACAATAAGGCACAAGGCTAGGACATGTGCATCAAATTTCATAGGGGAGTGTTTCTATTCTATTCCATGCACACATAATATTACAATGTCTACATTTAGTTATAACTCACTACTTCAAAAAGTGTGATTGACACGAGAGCACCTAGGGTACATTATACACACACCCAAAAGAACTACATTTGGGCCTAAAATGTAGTGTAATTCTCGATTAGTAAGCCCACTATTGTGGTAACTCGAGGTCATTCCAACCCATTCATTTACATTCTTGTTTTTTTAGGGTTTTGATACATCTTCTTGGTCTTTTTAAGGTCTTTTTATAATCTTGAAATATCAGCAAAATCTAGAGAATTGAAATGAAGTTAATGTGGTAGACATCTAGGGTTTCACACCATCTTCCTAACCTATGAATATCGGTCTTAGAGATTTTACACAAACCATGCTGCCCGATCAGTAGGCTAGAGCACCCGTAGGTGACCCAGTCCCTCTCCGACACTCCAGTCTAGCCGATACTCTAGATTTATCCTTTTTTATAGATTTTGCATGGTCATTCATGCTTCCATATTCTCCAACTAGCTTTGCAACACACGCTCTTGTGAGCATATTCTATTCATCTAAATTATTTCCTCTTTTCTCTTGCACATTAAGGTTAGCATTTCCTTTTGCATAGTTTCTTAGGTCATTTACTTACTTATTTACTCCATTTATTTACTTTATTACAATTTTTCATTACTTAGATTAACTAGCATCCATTTTAAACTTTTAATTAATCGATTCCATTGTATGTTGAAAAGGGTATTTTCCCATATTCATTCTCAAATTTGAATATATTTTTTTGAGTCAACTATAGGGAAGAGATAAGTGAATGGTTTATCATACTCAAAATATCTTCTCACATGTATGGTTAATAGATCCTATTGTGATTTTGACAATAGATTATGTAGGTTCAATAGGAATATTTAGTGTAACATTCCCATTTTAAGACTTTAGAAACAAGGGATTTTTTTTTGTTTTTTTGTTTATAATGTTCTCTTGTTCTAAATAAAGAATTATTCAACACAAACATTTCATGCCAATCAATTTCAATAGATAACCATATGCAGCTGTAAATGACTCGGTGATCCACCGATCTATTCATTTCATAACTCGGTAATCTACCAATCTATTTATGTTAACTTTAAGTATTGAATACATATCATATACTTCGTATACTTGATTTTCCTACCCTACACTGGGTACTGAGTGATATGTTTAAAGAACATATCTAAATATTTGTTACCAATATTCATCTGATATCACATTGCTTTAAACTTGGTGACATAGGACAACGTAACCAACAACTTGTGATACTTTGGCCAAATATTTCCAACATATTGTGTATGTCACTATTCCTAGATGACATACTCGTCATTTGAATACATCCTTCACCTCACTCCTCTGTTATCAATAATGGTTTTTATTGAATACCATTAGTCCACTTGTCCCAAAGTTTAACCCTAGCCCTGGTTAAAAACATAAATTATTATAGGAAGACGCTCACAATAACTTAGGGTAAATGGGCATACTCGGTTTGATCTAGGTCAACCGGATGAGCCAAGGTACCTGAGCCATTGGAAGATACTTCCTATCCTAAATATGCCACTAACTTGACTTAGGGAGAAACTAAGTTCAAGTCCTTATTTGTGTGTAGATCTAGATGATCAATGTGGAAGGGTGTTGCCACATGTCAACTACAATGTTGTATTCTTGAGAAGACCCAAGTATTCTCGAAAGTATAGCCCTGCATAGTTGGCGTGTGCCAACATCCTACGAAACTACCTCATCGAGATGTACATACCCCTAGGAGATTATTAATACATTGTTAATTTGGATTATGTCTTGATTACAACAACCTTGCTAAACCCTAATCCAACACTCCATAAGTTCTTTCCTAAATTTGTTTCATTTAGTCAATGAAGAACTTCCTTAACTTATGATTGTTTTTAATGTTCGTTTACTCAGTTTAACCAGCAGTTAACCAAAATAGGACAACAATATCATAAGTTTCAATAAAATGTACTTTAACATTCAGGAAGGTTTAACAACCACATAGGTCCAACTAAAGTAGACTTCATACAAAATTAAGTCTAATGTTTAACAATCACATCTCTAATCATTTTTGGTTTACATTCATTTGAGAGAGGAAGAGTCTTCCTCTACATGATTAAGTGTTAGGGTTTATCATTCACAATATCCATAGTTCTTACTGCATGTTCATTACACATCACATTACTATGTTAAATTGTTTAGATAATACACATCATCTTATGCAACTTAACAAGCTACATCATTATAAGGGAAATTGAACTAATTCCCTTTATCCATCTTATCAAAGATAACAAGATAAACATAATATAATATGAAGAATATCAACAAGATAGAATTTCCATCTCCTTTATAAAAGTATGAGATAATTTACACAACCAATGCAAATAAATCACAACTCAAAATTCATCATTATAATTTATAAATTTACAATACTATGCACTTTAGGTGTACTGCATAACAACAACCTTCATTCTATAAAGTATACAAATTTTCTTTTTTTCATTACAACTAAAGAATGAATCAAATTATATCACAAAGAATCGAGACTTATATGCATGCATCATATAAGTTTTTACTTCTTTTATCACTTATGATGTCCATCTACAAAAATTGCTAGCACGGGTTAGTTCAATGAACTGAGCATGATAAGCACTAAGCATTAAAATGAAGTGCATTCCACTAATTGTTTCATTAAAGCAACACTTCTTTAATGAGATAATTAATATATCATACAATAAGCATAAGTGATACCAAACAGAAAAGAAGTACAATAATAAATCTAGATCCACTTTTAAGAGAAGAGTAGAATATAATCCACAACATCTACCTAAAAACTTAAAGTTCAATTGATCCTATCAATAACTTTTAAACAAATAATAGATCTTGCCATCCCATTATTTCATAATTCTATCCTAATAGAATACAACATTTATCTTTTCTATAAGACAAAAGAAGTGTTTACAACATGGTTCATCTAGGATGATTCATCTAAATCTTAAGCAAGGATAAGAAGAGCCATTAAGTACCATAACCAAAACTATAACATCTGAAAAACATATCAGGTTCATAACATGAATTATCTATTTTATTTTTGTGATAACAATCTTATAAATTAAACATTAAAGATATACATCTAAACAAAATTTCATAACAATCCAAGAAGGTATAGAAAATCGAACAGTCTAACTGCAATTCCAATTCTAATTTTGCATGTTAGAAGTTATCAATCAAAGATCTAAAACTAACGTTCACAATCAAAGTAGCCCCATAAAGGAGTTAATCTCTACTCGAGTTCACCCAAAAAGATAGAGTACAAAATAAAACCTACTCCTATCCATTCAAACAAGGCAAGGCTAGTCAACAACAGTTGATCCCACAAGTATGCATTCACTTATCAGTAGAACTGACTTAGCTACTATCTTTCTACATCATTACAACAATGATTTGAACAAAGTAGACCAACATGACATAAAGAAATCACCATCTCGAGAATCGAGTGCAAAGAAGTTCAATCAATGAGTTTATCCAAAATATAGAGAAAAGGAAACTCAATAAGGAAAGGTTCAATAATCAATCATTTCATTAATTGAACAAATGAATTTCTAGTTTCAAATCAAATCAAAATGAAAAACATATTACAGTCCCAAAAACAACATACTTGACCTAAGAGAATATATATATTTTTATCTTTTAAAAGAAGTCCAAGGACTCATTCATTGTATCTAACAAGAATAGAATCCCGAAACAGAAAACTAACAAGTTCAGAATTATCCATGAACTCAAGATTGAAGACTCACAAATGCTTCACCACTTAATACGAAGAGTAAGTAGTTCATGATTCAAAAGAACTAAGCACAAAACAACTGAACGGAGAAAGTATCCTTCCCGTATAGATCTAGTGTCCAAGGGTAATAACTCAACCTTCCACTGAGACCCAAAATTATTTTAAAGAATCGAAGAGAGAGTAAGAACCAAAACGTTTAAGTCAGAAGGTGTCCAATTCTATTTCCAATGCAACATAAACATAAATCCAAAACAAAACTTCACAACCACCAAATTTCGACAGAGGTGACTTAGTTTCAAACAAAATAGTCACCCAGAATGTGGGTTTCCTCAAAATAGAGGGGAAAGAACACCCCTCCAAATCTCATGCCATTACCATCTCAGAGAAGACGATACAGTCATAAAACAAAAGTTCCACATTCTTTTAAACAAGATGTTTCTAGTTCCAAATCTCGAAGAGATTTCAAACAACTCAAACAAGCTATCACCCAGTTTTCTGGTGAGTAAGTTGCTCAATAAAAGAATTATAAGCTTAATATTTTTATTACAAGAGAAACCCAACACAAAAATACTAGAATAGAATCAAATACATCGATCCAAATAAAATATCATAACACTCAAGTGTCAAATAAGAGTATAGTGTCGAACACGAGCTTCACACAAAAGTTCAGAACTTCACAAGTAATAAAATACGAGTACAATGCCAAATACGAACTTCAAGCAATAGCTCAACGTTTCTTACATTTCCAAACACTGGTTCCAACAACACGAAGCCCCAAAAAAATTTTATATCCAAAATGCAACCCAAAAGCAAAATCAAACGGAACTCAAGGTTCCCCTAAAGTTCAAATCCCTATATTGCCACAAAGGTCATTTTAAAGCACAACAACTTAAAATACTAGTTCCAGAATGCAAAAATAGATCTACGAAAACATGTTTCGTATACAAACTTCACATGTATGCTATCATAAAACTTGCACAGAGAGAAAGTTTCCAAAACAACATTATTTTTGCCATGGATTCATATCCAAACAACACAAAGATTCACTAAACCCAACAAGAAAATAACCAGTCAAACATGAAAACATGAATCTCATGAGAGTAGAGTTGTTCTAATGAATCATTTAGAAGAAAGAAAATAATCTTAATGGTTAGAGCCTATCATTCCTGATAGTGCTTCTGCCAAATCGAAGGAGACTTCCAGTCCAGCTTCCAACTCTTTTTCTCCTCCACGAAAGATCAACAATCAAACATCTTTTCTTCCTATGCCTCATATACTTTCCTTTGATAAAAATAGACCATAGAAACCAAAAATAGCTTTGAAGTGAAGGTTGAACTACTAGTTCGAAGAACCAGATAGCTCCATGCAGAGAAAAATCCGCAATGCATGCAAAACCAAATAACTTCCTACAATCCCACCTTCTAATTTTCCAAGATGGTTTATACATAAAGATCAAGGCTCATTAATTCCATTAATGTCATTAATTCTAAATTTCCCACTTATCTTTCCTTTCCACTACCTCCTAAATCTGCGAATGCCAATTCCATCCAAAAATACAATTCCATCTTTTAGTGGAGCTTCCACATATGCCTCCACCAAGTCTACTAGCCCCTACCAAAACTGGCAGTACCACCATCCATTAAACCCTATCAACTCACTTAAATTCCATTGGAACCATCGCCTTAGAGACATGTGACCCCTTAGGTTCTTTTTTAATAGTTTAGGATGGATCCCAATAGAACTTAGGTTAGTCTAGCAATTACCACCTTAGGTCTTAAAACATTTTCCAATAGTAATTCCCACCTTAGGTTAGATTCAATTCATAACCATTTAGTATTAGGTATTAATTAAAAATAGCCTAACATTACTTTAGTAATCCTTCCCTTATTCATTTAGCACAATGCTTAGGTTAGGACGCCAACCCAACAAAATAGAATAAGAGGCTTAGGTTAGAATAAAATCCAAATGAGTAAACGTAGCTAGAACATAGGTGTTCTTACCTAGCTTAGGATATTGTTAGGATAATCCTTAGGTTTTAGGACTCCGAACTCCTCCTCTATCGTGAATTGAATTTTTCTTAAGTCCTTAATGTCCTACCAAGATCAATCACCAAAGACCCGAGCACAAACATATAGCTGAACGAAAACACGTTCACATAAGACCAAAGAATTTGTAACAAACAAAGTTTAGTCTTTTATGTCCCTCAAACTACTGAATGTCAATTTACCATTCAATCTATGAAGAAGATTTGAAACATTCCTTGGATCACTGAAATTGATCCAAGGATGAGTCAAAAGAAGGAATAAGTCTACAACTCTTAAAGCCAAATTGCAACTCACCTTTCCAAAGTGAAAATAAATTATTGATAACCATACTATTTTAGTCTAATGATTTTTAAGAATAGAAAATATTTATCCTTATCAAGCATGATCTTCAATAGTCAAAAGAACACATCTTTATCTAGAAAATCACATGTCAACACTTGAAATGCAAAAGAGGAATATATCAGTTGTCGAGGGTGTTACATGCTTCCCTCCTAAAAAGAATCATCGTCCTAATGATTATCTCATTTTTAACAGTTTGCATCAAGGAAAATCAACTTATTCACTTTTCTTACCATATGTCAAAAACATATAAGAATTTTTAAGTTCCAGAAATCAACATTACATAGCTGTTTATTCAAAACAAATAAATATCTACCCAAAACTGGCATACTTATTATATTATAAAGATAAAATCACAAATTTTTATCAGTCAACAGAATCAATTCTTTTTAAATAAATATGGAAAGGCAATTTTCATATCATCCAGGTTTTCCTAGGTTGCACTTTCTTCATTAAACTAGTCCCATTGGACCTTACATTAACTTATCTCATGATTTATCAAATGCAACATTTGGCATTTTCAAGAACTTGTATTGGTTTAACCATGATTAATCCTGGGTCTTGGACCTGCAAGGAATTCCAATTTAACACATGTGATAAATTTGAAACATATTTCTTAAGAAAAGAAATATGGAAAAAATCATGCATTTGTGATAAATCAGGAGGTAATGCTAAATGATAAGCTACAAGGTTGATTACTTCAACTATCTCAAATGGTCCTACATAACAAGGTGATAACTTAGAAGCCTTGCCAAAAGTTATAGAACTCTTTTTCGGTTTAACTCAAAGAAAGACTTTCTCACCAAGTTCAAATTTCCTATCAACCCTCTTTAAGTCAACATAACTCTTTTTCCTATCTACTGCTTCTTTCAAGTGTTCACAAATCAATTTAACTTGTTGTTCCATTTCAGTAAGAATTTTAGGTCCAATTACCTCTCTATCCTCCATGTTGTCCCAACTAATAGGGGTTCTGCATTTTCTTCCATATAATGCTTCAAAAGGTGTCATCTTAAGAGAAGCATGATATGTATTATTGTATGCAAATTCAACTAATGGAAGATACTCTTCCCACTTATACTACTTGATCCATACAATACATTCGTAACATATCTTCTAAAACTTGATTTACTCTTTCAGTTTGTCCATCTATTTCTGGATGATACATAGAACTGAAATTCAGCTTAGTTCCTAGAGCTGCATTAAGCATTTGCCAAAATCTTGACGTCATTCTAGGATCTCTATCTGAAATGATTAATTCAGGTACTCCATGTAATCTAAAATTTTTGTGTACAAATATTTTAGCTAACACAGAGAATCATCCTTCAAATTACCAACAATAAAATGTGCTACCTTTGTTAGTTTATCCACAACTACTAAAATAACATCATGTTTATTTCTTGACATAGGTAACCCTTGTACAAAATCCATGCTTATTACTTGTTACTTGTACTACGGTATGCTATGAGGATACAACAAACCGGTTGGGTGCATATGTTCCACTTTAACATGTTGAGATTCAAGGCAATGTGTCAAAAATTCTATAACATCCTTTTTCATTCCTTTCCATAAATATTGTTGTTTTACATCAGCAAACATTTTTGTAATGCCAGGGTGTCCAAAAAAGGTGAATTGTGAAATTTTGCTAATAATTTCTTTCTCAAATCATTTAGCAAAGGTACATAGACTCTGTTTTCAAATCGTAAGATTCCTTCATTATCAAAGTGAAAACCTTTATACCTCAAATCATTTGAATATTCAGCAAGTGCTACTTTTTCTTGCTTTGAAAGTAAGAGTCGATTCCATAACACTTTTTACTTCATCCTTAAACTAAGTTCTTAACGTTATAAGAACGAAATGTGCTTCCTACAACTTAAAGCATCAACCACTCTATTTTCTTTACCCTTTATAAAACTGATGTCAAAATCATATTGAGACAGAAACTCTAACCACCTTCATTGTCTTGCATTAAGATTTGGATGAGTGAAAATATACTTCACCAAGGGTGATCGAGTTTTCAATTCAAAAGGTTTACCAAGCAAGTAATGTCTCCAAATTTGTAGTGAATGAACAATGGCAACAAGCTCTAAATCATGTGGAGCATAATTCAACTCATGTAACTTTATTTTTCTACTTTAAGTAAGCTATGACATGACCATTTTTAACAAAATACCTCCTAGACCATCACCGATGCATCGATTACCACCATAAAATATCCATTAGGATCTGGTACTACAAGAATAGGTGCTGAAGTTAAGCTGTTCCTTCAAGGTTTTGAATGTAATTTCACATTTCTCACACCAAGAAAACTTTTTATCTTTCTTCTGTAAGGAAGTTATTGGTGCAGTTAGCTTAGAAAAATCTTTTACAAATTTTCTATAGTAGCCAGTAAGTCCCATGAAGCTTCTAAATTCATGTACATTCTTAGGTGCAAGCCACTCTGTTATAGCTACAATTTTTTAAGGATCTACAACAATTCCATTCTTACTTATTACATGTCCTAAATAGTGTACTTCTATGTCATAGAAAGAACATTTAGAAATCTTACCAAATAACCATCTCTTTCTTAATATTCCCAAAACTATTTTCAAATGCTCATGGTGTTCCTTAATACTTTTAGAATATATGAGAATGTCGTCTAAGAATACGAGTACAAATTTGTCCAAGTATTCTTGAAAGATATTATTCATTAAATTCATAAATGTTATAGGTGCATTACTTAATCCAAAAGGTAAAACCATGAACTCATAATGTCCATACCTTGTTCTAAAGGTTGTTTTATGAATATCCTCATCATTAATTCGCAATTGATGATATCCAAATCAAAGATCTATCTTAGAATATACCAATGCTCCACACATATGATCAAATAAATCATCAATCCTAGGGAGTGGGTATCTATTCTTGATTGTTACTTAGTTTAACATTCTATAATCAATGCACAATCTAAGGGTTCCATCCTTATTTTTCAAAAAAATTACAGATGTTCCCTAAGGTGAAACACTTGGTCTAATCAAACCTTTAGAAAAAAGTTCTTGCAACTAAGCTTTAAGCTCTACTAATTCTGTAGTAGTCATTCGATACGGTACTTTAGAAATAGGTTCAGTTCCAAGCTTAATCTCAATCATGAAATCAAACTTCCTTTTGGGTGGAATACCTAAAAATTCTTCCATAAATATGTCACTGAAGTCTTGTAACAATGGATATCATTCCATAACATCGTTGTTCTCTTTTGTTGATTCAGTAATTTTTACTACATATAAGGTATAACCTTTATTTTTGGCCTTTTTAAGTTACATAGCTGACAGTTTTCTAACAGAAATCTCACGTTTCACACCCTAAATCTCTGTTATTTTCTGCAAGTCATCTAAACAACTAATGTGTTTTTCAAAATAGTCCACTTTAGCCTTATGTTCTATTAACCAATTAACACCTATGATTACATCATAAGACCCCAAAGGTGCAACATAAAGATCAACTTTAGTGGAAAAGTTAGGTAAATCAAGGACTACTCCAAAAAGACACATACTAACCATATGAATAACATTGTTCCCATACTGTACAGTCCATGTTTTATCCATGTTTCCAGCTTTTCTTTTTAGTTTTGATGCTAATTTACTAGAAATAAAACATTCAGTAGCTTTGGTATAAAAAAGAATAGTTATAGGTAAGCCAAATAACTTACCCAAAACTTCTATGGGCGTGGCCTATTTCTCAGCCTACTTGTCAGCTACTGTGCAGCGTGTATCTTGTGCTGTTGATTGCGATCATCCTTCTTCAAAGGACATTGATTCACGTAATGATATTTTCCATAGTTATAACAGCCTCCTACAAGTCCCTTCCTAGGCTCGGGTTTATTTCCAGCCTTAGAGTTATCGTTCTGACCCCCATAGGACTTATGTCCATTATTATTGTTCTTAGCAAGGTTGTTCCAGTGCATTACCAACAAACTTGTTTGTTGTTTCTTTCTTACTTTTCATTCCAAATTTCTTCCATGGTCCTTTCTTAGGTGCAAGAGATGATGTAGAGGAGTTGGAAACTTTCTTCCTTACTTCCTCCTTATGAGCAAAAATTGCCTTTAATTTTTGTTCCTACCTTATGGATTTTTCAACAACCCCTTCCATCATGGTTGGGCTGTGAACATCCACCTCTCCCCCTATAATGGGATTCAATCCCATGATGAATTTCTATATCCTGAACTTCTCATCAGTTTGGTACTGAGGTACATACTTAAGGAGTTTTGTAAATTGTTCCCAGTACTCAATTACAATTAGCTTTCCTTGAGCTAAGTTCTAGAATTCAGTCATTTTATGATCATAGTAAAGTTGTGGCAGCCATCGTTTCCTGAAGTATCCTTTAAATTGATCCCAAGTGATATTAGCTTCATCAATATTCAACTCAGCCTTACGATTGTCCCACCATGAAGATGCTTCATGAGAAAGCTGATATGCTCCCCATATCACCTTTGTTTCTTCTGAGAAATTCCTTATTGTAAAGTATTTCTCCATTTCACTGAGCCAATTCTAAGCCCCATCTCCTAATGTGGTGCCATCAAACTTGGGTGGACTTATCCTTTTTATATCATTAGTGAGTTTAGTTGCTTGCTAGCCTAGCCTTTTCTTCTCGGGTTGAACATGTATGTTCACATTGTTATTATCAACACCCTTCATTGGCATTGTCCCGAGGAGGTGGCTGATTATTATTATGACTTCTTCTTCCTCCTCATTTCCCATTACTTTTTTTCAAGTACAACCAAACGATCTCTTGTGTCCAACATGGCAGCAAGTATCTCATCTAGTTTTGGGTAGTTACTTACTCCTTCCTCCTCAGTGGAGGATTATTTGCAACATTTCCTCTTATTCTAACCATTTTTTGTTAACAAGAAAATTTAAGTTTCATCAAATTATGGACATAGTAGGTCCAAGAGCTGCAACCTTCATCTCTGATACCAAGATGTAACATTCCCATTTTAAGACTTTAGAAACAAGGGATTTTTTTATATTTTTCTCTTTGTTCTAAATAAAGCATTATTTAGAACAAACATTTCATGCCAATCAATTTCAATAGATAACCATATGCAGTTGTAAATGACTCGGTGATCCACCGATCTATTCATTTCATAACTCAGTAATCTACCAATCTATTTATGTTAACTTTAAGTATTGAATACATATCGTATACTTCATATACTTGGTTTTCCTACCCTACACTATATCTTGAGTGATCTATTTAAAGAACACATTTGAATATTTGTTACCAATATTCATCTAATATCACGTTGCTTTAAACTTGGTGACATAGGACAACGTAAAGCTTGTGATACTTTGGCCAAATTTTTCCAACATACTGTGTATGTCACTATTCTTAGACGACATTCTTGTCATTTGGAATACGTCCTTCACCTCACTCCTTTGTTATCAAGAATGGTCTTTACTCACTACCGTTAGTCCACTTGTCCCGAGTTTAACCCTAGCCATGGTTATAAACATAAAATATTACAGGAAGACGCTCACAAATGACTTAGGGTAAATGGACATACTCGGTTGACCTAGGTCAACTAGATGTGCCAAGGTACCCTTAGCCATTGGAATCTACTTCCTATCCTAAGTATGCCACTAACTTGACTTAGGGAGAAAATAAGTTCAAGTCCTTATTTGTGTGTAGATCTAGATGATCAATGCAGAAGGGTGTTGCCACATGTCAACTACAACATTGTATTCTCAAGAAGACCCAGTCTTCTTGAAAGTATAGCCCTGTAGTTGGTGTGTTCCAACATCCTACGAAACTACCTCATCGAGATGTACATACCCCTAGGAGATTATTAATACATTGTTAATTTGTATTATTTCTTGATAACATCAACCTGCTTTAAACCCTAATCTAACACTCTATAAGTTCTTTTCCTAAATTTGTTTCATTTAATCAATGAAGAACTTCCTTAACTTTTGATTTATTTTTTAATGTTCGTTACTCAATTTAACCAACAATTAACCAAAATAGGACAACAATATCATAAGTTTCAATAAAATGTACTTTAACATTCAGGAAGGTTTAACAACCACATAGGTCCAACTAAAGTAGAATTCATACAAAATGAAGTCTAATGATTAATAATCATATCTCCAATCCTTTTTGGTTTACATTCATTTGAGAGAGGAAGAGTCTTCCTCTACATGATTAAGTGTTAGGGTTTATCATTCACAATATCCATAGTTCTTACTGCATGTTCATTACGCATCACATTACTATGTTAAATTGTTTAGATAATACACATCATCTTATGCAACTTAACAAGCTGCATCATTATAAGGGAAATTGAACTAATTCCCTTTATCCATCTTATCAAAGATAACAAGATAAGCATAATATAATATGAATAATATCAACAAGATAGAACTTCCATCTCCTTTATAAAAGTACAAGATAATTTACACAACCAATGCAAATAAATCACAACTCACAATTCATCATTATAATTTATAAATTTACAATACTATACACTTTAGGCATACTTGCATAACAACAACCTTCATTCTATAAAGTATACAACTTTTATTTTTCAATACAACTAAAGAATGAATCAAAATTCTTTACAAAGAATCAGACTTATATCAGCCAATGCATCATATAAGTTTTTGCCTTCTTTTATCACTTACGATGTCCATCTACAAAAATTGCTAGCACGGGTCAATTCAATGAACTGAGCATGATAAGCACTAAGCATTAAAATGAAGTGCATTCCACTAATTGTTTCATTAAAGCAACATTGATTTAATGAGATAATTAATATATCATACAATAAGCATAAGTGATACCAAACAGAAAATAAGTACAATAATAAATCTAGATCCACTTTTAAGAGAAGAGTAGAATATAGTGCACATCATCTACCTAAAACTTAAAGTTCAATTGATCCTATCAATAACATTACAAGATATCTTGCCATCCCATTATTTCATAATTTTATCCTAATAGAATACAACATTTATCTTTTCTATAAGACAAAAGAAGTGCTTACATCATGGTTCATCTAGGATGATTCATCTAAATCTTAAGAAAGAATAAGAAGATCCATTAAGTACCATACCCAAACATATAACATCTGAAAAATAGATTAGGTTCATAACATGAATTATCTGTTTTATTTTGTGATAACAATCTTATAAATTAAACATTAAAGATATACATCTAAGCGAATTTCATAACATTCCAAGAAGGTATAGAAAATCATAACAATATAACTATAATTCCAATTCTAATTTATTATGTTATAAGTTATCAATCAAAGATCTGAAACTAACGTTCACAATCAAAGTAGCCCCATAAATGAGTTAATCTCTACTTGAGTTCACCCAAAAATATAGAGTACAAGAGACAAACCTACTCCTATCCATTCAAACAAGGCAAGGCTAGTCAACAACAGTCGATCCCATAAGTATGCATTCACTTATCAGCAGAACCGACTTAGCTACTATCTTTCTACATTATTGCAACAATTATTCTAACAAAGTAGACCAACAGGCCATAAAGAAATCACCATCTCGAAAGAGAATTGAGTGCAGAGAAGTTCAAACAATGAGCTTATCCAAAAGACAGAGAAAAGGAAACTCAATAAGGAAAGGTTCAATAATCAATCGTTTCCTTAAACTGAACAAATGAATTTCTAGTTTCAAATCAAATCAAAATGAAAAACATGCTACAGTTCCAAAAACAACATATTGAACCTAAGAGAATATATATATATTTCTCTTTAAAATAAGTCCAAGGACTCATTCGTTATATCCAACAAGATTAGAATCCCGAAACAGAGAACTAACAAGTTTAGAATTATCCACGAACTCAAGACTAAAGACTCACAAATGCTTCACCACTTAATACGAAGAGTAAGTAGTTCATGATTCAAAAGAACTAAGCACAAAACAACTGAACAGAGAAAGTATCCTTCTCGTATAGATCCAGTGTCACAAGGGTAATAACTCAACCTTCCACTGAGACCCAAAATTATTTTAAAGAATCAGAAGAGAGAGTAAGAACCAAAATGTTTAAGTCGAAGGTGTCCCATTCTATTTCCAATGCAACAGAAATAGAAATCCAAAACAAAACTTCACAACCACCAAATTTCAATAGAGGTGACTTAGTTTCAAACAAAACAGTCAACCCAGAACACGGGTTTCCTCAAAATAGAGGGGAAATAACACCCCCTCCAAATCTCACACCATTACCATCTCAAGATAAGATGATATAGTCATAAAATAGAAGTTCCACATTCTTTTAAACAAGACATTTCCAGTTCCAAATCTCAAAGAGATTTCAAATGAATCAAACAAGTTATCACCTAGTTTTCTGGTGAGTAATTTGCTTGATAAAATAATTATAAGCTTGATATTTTTATTACAAAAGAAACCCAACACAAAAATACCATAACATAATCGAATACATCGGTCCAAATAAAATCTCATAACACTCAAGTTACAAATAAGAGTACCATGTCAAACACCAGCTTTACACAAAATTTCAAAACTTCACAAGTAATAAAATATGAATACAATGCCAAATACTAACTTTAAGCAACATATCAATGTTGTTTACATTTCCAAACACTGGTTCCGAACAACATGAAGCCCCAACAAAAGTTTATATCCAAAATCACAACCCAAAATAAAAATCAAATGGAACTCAAGGTTACCCTAAAGTTCAGATCCCTATATTGCCACAAAGGTTAGTTCAAAGCACAACTTCGAATACAAGTTCCAGAATGTAAAAATAGAGCTACAAAAACAAGTTTCACATACAAACTTCACATGCATGCTGTCATAAAACTTGCATAGAGAGAAATTTTCCAAAACAACATTATTTTTGCCATGGATTCATATCCAAACAACACAAAGATTCACTAAACCAGCAAGAAAATAACCAGTCAAACATGAAAACATGAATCTCATGAGAGAAAAGTTGTTCTAATGAATCATTTAGAAGAAAGCAAAGAATCTTAATGGTTAGAGCCTATCATGCCTGATAGTGCTTCTACCAAATCAAGGAGACTTCCAGCCAAGCTTCCAACTCTCTTTCTCCTCCACGAAAGATCAACAATAAAAAAATTCTTCTTATGCCTCATATACTTTCCTTCAATCAAAAATAGACCATAGAAACCAAAAATAGCTTTGAAGTGAAGGTTAAACTATTGGTTCGAAGAACCAGATAGCTCCATGCAGAGTAAAATCTGCAATGCATGCAAAACCAAATAACCTCCTACAAACCCACCTTCTAAGTTTCCAAGACAGTTTACACACAAAGATCAAGGCTCATTAATTCCAAATTTCCCACTTATCTTTCCTTGACACCGCCTCTTGAATTTGGCGAATGCGAATTCCATCCAAAAATACAATTCCATCTTTTTAGTGGAGCTTCCATGTATGCCTCCATCAAGTCTACTATCCCTTGCCAAAACTAGCAGTACCACCATCCATTAAACCCTATCAACTCACTTAAATGCCATTGGAACCATCTCCTTAGAGATATGCAACCCCTTAGGTTCCCTTTTAATAGTTTAGGATGGATCCCAATAGAACTTAGGTTAGTCTAGCAATTACCACCTTAGGTCTTAAAACATTTTCCAATAGTAATTCCCACCTTAGGTTAGATTCAATTCATAACCATTTAGTATTAGGTATTAATTAAAAATAGCCTAACATTACTTTAGTAATCCTTCCCTTATTCATTTAGCACAATTCTTAGGTTAGGACGCCAACCCAACAAAATAGAATAAGAGGCTTAGGTTAGAATAAAATCTAAATGAGTAAACATAGCTAGAACATAGGTGTTCTTACCTAGCTTAGGATACTATTAGGATAATCCTTAGGTTTTAAGACTCTGAACTCCTCCTCTGTCATAAATTGAATTTTTCTTAAGTCCTTAATGTCCTGCCAAGATCAATCACCAAAGACCCGAGCACAAACATACAGCTGAACTAAAAACATGTTCACATAAGACCAAAGAATTTGTAACAAACAAAGTTTAGTATTTTATGTCCCTCAAACTACTGAATGTCAATTTACCATTCAATCTATGAAGAAGATTTGAAACATTCCTTGGATCACTGAAATTGATCCAAGGATGAGTCAGAAGAAGGAATAAGTCTACAACTCTTAAAGCCAGATTGCAACTCACCTTTCCAAAGTGAAAATGAATTCTTGATAACCATACTATTTTAGTCTAATGATTTTTAAGAATAGAAATGATTTATCCTTATCAAGCATGATCTTCAACAGTCAAAAGAACACATCTTTATCTAGAAAATCACATGTCAACACTTGAAATGCAAAAGAGGAATATAACAGTTGTCGAGGGTGTTACATTTAGAATGTAAACTTTTGGATTTGTATTTTTAGAATATTTCGTTTTCTCTTGTGTGCAAATGTATGGATGCTTATAAGACACTATTGGGCACAATTTTTAATAATAATAAAATAATAATTTTTTAACCCATATGTAATACTTACACACGATTAATCATTTTTATGGACATTTATTTGTAACTATTACTCGTGGTTACAATTAGAGTATATTTTTTATAAAAATAACAAATTGGTTTGTAAGTTCCACCAGGTGATATTTTGTAGTATTGGTAGTTTCATCAATTTGGATTATGAGGGTTGTGTAGGAATTTTGATTATATCTCTAATTTTACGTTGGATATATATATTTGATCTTCACAAGCAATTTTAGGAATTCATTCTAACTCTCATCTCTTTATAAACATTATGCATTTTGATTTCTAAATCATTTCCATGATATTTTACAAAGATATTTTATTGTGATATTTTTCATGAATGACAATTTCACAGGGTCATTGAGAAAATATCTTATTTTTGGTATTGAGTCATCTATTTCATACCCATCTACTTTACAAAGATACTTTATAATTCACAGGATCAAGGACACTCACCTATGTTTAGCATTTGTGTCATCATTTCATATTGATTAATTTCATTGATATTTTATAGAGTATATTGGTAGTTTTGTAGGGTCAAAGAACATCACCTATTAATGGCATTAGGTGGTCATTTCATAGTGAGCTAAGTTTGAAGTTGCAATAATGGTTCATGGGTTCGAGTTAGACATTTACTCTTTGAAAGGTAATTTGTGTCTATTTAAACTAATCCATTTTCTATGATATTTTGGAATTTTAATATTTGTAAAGCTTAACCTTCCGTGCTATATTATGTTTTCTACATGTTGGTGTAATATAGAGAGCCATTTAACATTTTGAGTGGGTAATTCAACTTTTGGGAACCAAAACCTTCTTATTGAGGATGTTTGGAGGTCATTTTGGTAATCAAAAGTCCCCAAGATCTCCCTAAAATAGTAAAATAAAAATATCATTCCAAGTTATTTCCAACACCTATTGGAACACATGAAATGCATATTATATGCTCAAGTTTTTGTTGGTCAAATTTTGAGTCAAATTTGGTCAATATGAAGGTGTAGGTCAAATAAGGCGTTGGTTCATTTCTAGAACCTATTTATGTGATTCAAGGTTGGATGATGAAAAAATTGGACTTGGACGTGTTTTTTTACTCCTCTAGTCTTCAATGGTCAATTTGCATAAGCTCATATACGAAGACCATAGTCAGTGGGGTTCACTTTTAAGGTAGAGCGGTACCATGCCACCATGTGGTAATTAGTGTAAATTTATTTTTTTAATTACACTATAGTTTACAACATATTATTATTTTTCCTTCTCATGTTGACACATGTAAGGTCAGAATCTAATTTATTTGATGATTCTAGAGAGTTCCACATGGTGGGTCCTTACGCCACCACATGGCCTGTCACCTCATTCTCCACGTCCAAGCTAAGTACTTTTCTGCATTTCATACTTGTCGGACAATCCACACTATACTCCACATATTTGTCAAGCATTTTCCACACTTGCACCTAATAACTCCATATACTTCCATATGGAAACCAAGTGCTAACCACATAATCCACTTTTCATATCTATTACCCATCAAAAAGGCTCTTAAGCTACTAATAATATTCCACCTCTTTGTATTTAAACAAAACATATTCCTATCCTACATGAAATGTAAGATAAAACATGTTTAAAAAGAATGTAAATGTGCTTTTCATGGATTCAATAACTTCCAAGAAATTGAATGCCATACCTCCCACCAAAAATGGAGGTGGCTTTACCAATCCACTCTACCTTTTGAAATAATATAAAAAGGGCATTATGGTATTTTAAGGAATAACATTTGCAGATGTGCATCATTTTTTAAAAGGAAGAATTATATTTTCAAGCACCTAAGCTAATGTAATGGAATTTATCATCAATGATAAATTATGTGAAGCTTGTAATAGTGCAATGAGATTTATTGAAAGTTAATTTAGTCCCTAATAAAGAAATTTTTCTAATTCGTGAAGGAGATTTTTTGAGATTCCGCAAAACAAACTTACATTTATGGTTTTGATTTCAGAGAGACTTGCATTTCTAGATTTGATTTCATAGATGATTCTTGTGAAGATTCTTTAGTATTCTTACATAAATTTTCATGGATTCATTTCATGTTATTTATTCCATTATGGTATTGTAAGTTTTTAAATTGTACTTGTAATCTATTTTTAATGGATAGGTTTGAATGAACTCAAGATGTAGGCATTTTATACCGAACTCCATAAACAATCTTGGTCTCTTGCCTCTGTTTTATTTCATTTTTCAAGATTACTCTTTCAGGTTTATATCACCTTAAAATTATCATTAATATTTGATAATTAAATATGGAAAATTGATTAAGAGGGCTAATTGAAGAGATTGAATACGAATTGGATGTTTTAGTTAAACAATGGATTTGTATGATTTTTCAATAGCTCACTTTAATTTTTGGTTCATATTTTAAATTTTGATGGATTTCAGGTAAGATAAAGTGAATATTCCTCTACATGAAGGGATCATTCTTCTGATGTTTGAAAATGGGAAACCTGCTCTGTCTATTCCCTTAAAGAGAAGGTGGATGAGGATGACCTCACTCTCATATAATTCCTTACTAAGATGAAGTCCGGGAAATGAAAAAAATGTGGGGAGGTTTCTAGTAAAGAAATGGGTGAGGATGGTCATGGGGAAGTGAGCACCTTTAGAAAAATAAATCGGGATGGTAATTTAAAGGGTTTCAAGGATTTGAGTAGAAAGGTCCAGTACTTAGAAGGGGTGCTTTAGGTGATGGAAGAAACCAATGTTGGTCACAAGGAAAAAATGATGGATGTCATTAACACTTCTAAGAAAATTGTCACTACTCGGTGAAGTCCAAGAAAAAGTTTCGGAGCCGGAGGACCAGTCAAAAGCTAAGAGATAGGTTGGAAGTGATTGAGGAGGGAACTAAAAGAAGGAATTTTAACTTGCGAATCAGTAGCTCGAGGATGAATTGGGGGAATATATTAATGACAAAGGTGTTGAGGCTAATGAGATCAAAGATAGTCATAATGCTAGCAGTGGGGGATCTCCAGAAAATTAAATAGTGGTTTTGGACTATTGTCGAATTATGGCGAACTTCTATTGTTTTGTAGTTTTGGATAATGTTTCTCCTTCTCTCCGGTTTTCCCACTTTGGTACAAAGTATGGTTCTTAATTGTAAGAGTTAAGCATGTTTAACTCATTTCTTAGACTTTTTTGTTTCCTTCTTTCTCGTTGTTTTCTATTCCTCATCTTGTAATGGCCCCTGGAGGCGATACCTATTTTCACCTTATCTAATAAAAATATTTTAAATTTTGAAATTTAATTTTAAGGTCAAATTTTTAATGGGTTCTCAATTCATTTAAATTGGGAATTTGATAATTATAAAACAATATCTATTTTTAAACTATTTGATAGTATAGGGCCTAAAATTTTTTACAGGTTATCTATTGTGATCATTTTTTCTAGGGAATCCAATGCCCCCTTCAAAATGTTACATATTCTATCCTTGATTCTACCACTATTTATACTTCTATTTTTCACACCCATGGATCCTTGTACTCTTCCTCTACTATGAATTCCCTATAATATCTCATACATGATACAAAGTTGCAATTATAAAGAGGTGTGTCTAGGTATTTTAATGCCACATAATCTAATCAAAAACTTCACAATCTAATAAAACTTTTGATGACATGTTGTCCTTTACCCCTAGGATTTGTTTCCTAATCTTCCTATCTTTGGGATGAAGGAGATCGTAATAAATAAATTTAATTCTTTTCATTATGAATGCTTAACCTATAATTAAAATGAAAAAAATCTCACTAATCCTTACCCTATTAATCTTAAGGATTATTGTTTGTAATGGTTATATGATCTACCTATTCAATATCTAAGCACTTTCAATCCACTCGCTAATCAATTTCTTGGATACTTCTCTATTAAAATATGTGATAAGCTTGCCTATGGTCAAATGGATAAAATGAAACAAGGCTTAAAGGAAAAAATAAGTGATCATGTTATGCATTATAATACAATGCTTACAAAAATGAGTAACATGTACAAAATGACTTCAAGATATATTTACTTAAAGTATCATATTTCCTTACAACCATATATCATGTTTGAATTTTTATCCTTTAAAAGAAAAAATCACACTTTAAAATAAATAGATGTCAAGATCCTAATACTAAAAAAATATGGGTCTACCAAACCTAATCCATTGACATCTAAATTCCAAGGAAAATATAATAAAAAAGGTAAAACAAATGATAACTAAGTTGAAGAATAAAGTCATTTTTAATCTCGTATCTCAACCTACATAGCTTCATACAAGCTCATCCTAAAATTAAATTCAAATTTCTTCCTTCCTCTCCATACATGGTATTACAAAATTTTCTTGAGTGTAACCTTGTATCTCTCCCTCCCCTATTGAGGTTGACACAATAAATCCTCAAGCTAGATATTTCAATTCTAATGTATATTTTGAATAAGATATATGTGTTTGGAACTCCACTAAAAAATCATTTAAGCTTCGACATGTTATATAAGATATGATTAATACCAATGATTTTAAATTTGATTATACTCTTGAGAAATATAAGACTCAAGTAAATGATAATATTAAGCTTAAGATCTTCAATTACCCACACCCGAATTGTCACACTTCAAAATATAAGAGAAACTTGGAGGTGCATCATGCATATAAGACACAACCTTCTTTGAATAAATATGGTCATCAACTTGATTCTCTTATTGGTATCAATAATTCTTCGTTTCCTCCTAGACATATCATTACAAGTTATGAAAATGACATACTTTATGACGATGTTATCCCTAATGCACTATATATTCAATATATTATTAGGAAACATTAGCTTGTTCATAGTGAATTGGTTGATAGTGGTTCTAGGAACAAGATGTGCACTCTCACATTGATTACTTCTTTGGGATATACTAAGAAACATATCCAATTCAATACAAAATCTCTTAATAAATCTATTGGACACATTATTCTCCCTATTATAGTGGGATCTTTTAGTGTGGCTACACCTTTTTGTTATTTATATTGTTGGTACATGTGACATGCTTCTAGAATAACACTTTGGAATCATAATATTAGGGATATACCTTATATTCTCCATTAATGAGTTAAATACAAATTTTTAAATCAAGTTTTTATGGTTTAGGGTAATAAGGCCAAAATATGTCTCGTTAATGTGCAATAAATGATCTTATTTTACTCTCCTTTTTATCATGTTTGATTGCATTTTGTGACTTTTTTTTGATCTAGTATAAGTTAGGATATAATTATCCATATTTAATTAGATTTAGTTATAACATCTAAAAAATCAGTAATTCCTAACAAAGTGTGCGAAATTTAGTTTTTAAATAAAACAGGTCATAATCATCAAAAGAACAAAGTATGAAGCAACCAAAACGTTTTTGGGAGCATTGGCTTCAACACGACTTAGTTCCTAACCTCAAGACTTATTTCTGAAAATCCATCACATAGCTAAGGAACTCTATCACTTAGTTTTGAAACCTTTGGAATTAGTTCTGGAACTCCAACACTTATTTTTGGAACTCCAAGCACTTAGTTCCAGAACTATTGCGCATAACTCAAGAACTTTCACAATTAGTTCTGGAATATTTCCCTTTGGTTCCAGAACTTCTCTAAAGTTCCAGAATCAATGTGAATTTTTTATTTTGACAACATCCGATGATAGAGAAATCAATGGGCCTTCCAACTAGGAGCAGATCAATAGATTGTTGATTCTTCATACTCTAGATCTAGAAATAACTTAACAGATAACTATATTTCCAGCAAGGTTTCTAAATTCCACATCTATTTTGGCCAATATTCAGTTCCATTTGAATCAATAGACAACTATGGTTGTAAATGCATATTTGGATGATGAAACATACATAAATACTTATAGATAGATGAAAATGCATATATAGAGAGAGAGATAGATAGAGATATATGATATATAGAGATACATTGAAGTTTTGTAAGACAGAACATTTCAGTAATAAAATATTCACTTCATTTTGAGAGAATCATACTTTGTCAAATCCTAATTAAAGGTGGAGCAAGGGCCCACTCCTTGAAGAAACAAGATCCTTGTTTTATTGGTATTTATATTTCTAAGCAAATCATGTAAATCAGTTAAGTATTAATTCTGTAAATGCTTTTGATTCTTTAGTTAAATTTTATTATGTCCTTGTCACTATAGGTGTTATAGAATAGACTCTTATTTCCTTGCAAGAATTTTCACAACATTTTAAAATGATTTTTTATTTCTAACAATCTATTTCATTTTATAATATGTGTTTATTTTTTAGCAATCTATTTCATTTTGTAATGTGTTTTTATTTCTTGTAATTTATTTCTACAGTGAGTGTTTATTTCCAAAAAGTTTCTTATAGTTTGGATTCAATAAGGATTTGACCAGGAAATCTTCAAGACACTAAAAAAATCCCCCAGAAAATAAAATAAATACCTACAGTCAATTACTAGATCACTAGGATTCTTCTTGTTGCATATAGCTTCAGACACACCCCTGGTTTGAATATGACATCAACTAAGAATTTGATTAAATGAAGGAATAACGACACCCATTATTTATGGCACCATTATTGGGGAAACCACTAGTTAGAATTGTCTAATTAGGTGTCAACAAGAGAAAAAATCATACATCTAGTAATTGAAAAAATATTCCCTACGTTATCATAAAATTTATGAGTAGACCAAGAGACTCAAAGGGTAGATTTCTCCCAAAAATATCTCAACAAGAATTATCAGCATCCTCTAGTTCAAATAAGGAAGTTGACCAAGAATTGGAAGCATCATTGTCTCCTATTAGATAAGAAGCGAACTGCCACCTTTGGAATTCTTGGATCAGTCACTAGAAGGAAGTGGAACTTTTAGAAAAAGTATTATATCTCAAGACCCGTTTAGAGAAGTTTTGATTATGAGTGAGTAGTCAACCTCCTACTCTTGACTTCTCACCTTCCCCAAAGCAGATCACATACCACAATGATTGGGAGAAAAGTATAGAAAGTACTACGTAAATGGCATGAGAAGATAAAAGAGAACTTGATAGGACCTTTACTTATACAATTCAGTTGGACGATGATGATACACATGAATAATATTTCACCTACACATCTACCCACATTTATAGGGATGTCATCTGAAGATCCTGACCAATTTTTGTTTGAATTTAAATTACTTGTTTCGACTTATGATTACAAAATAGATAATCAAAATCTCAAATTATTTCAATCTACTCTAAAGGATGCAACAATGAGGTGGTTTATGGAATTAACATATAATTCTATTACCACTTGGGCACAAATGGAAACTTCCATCCTAGAAAAATATTAACACTACTATAGAGGAGAAACAGAAAGGAAGAATTTTTCAAAATCAAGCAGGAGGAGGATGAGAATATGGAAGATTATTTGGAAATATTCCTCTTTGTAAGTAAAAGGTGTGGATTTGTACTTCAAGAAGAGTTAAGAAAAACCATTTTTATTAAAGGTTTGGATGATGAATCTAGAAGTCCTTAATTTAATAGGAGGTGGAAACATTGATCAATTGAGAATGAATGATATTAAAGACATTTGTAGAAGTTATTCAAGAACAAGGGGTAGACCTAGGAAAGGAAAATAGTGAAAAGTTTGAATCCAGATATGAAAAAACTAATGGATGAACTAGAAAACTTTAAAATTGACATTCTAGTTCAATTAAGCCCCATCATGGATGGATTACAAGCTAAAGCAAATGATAAAACTGAACCATTAGCTATGTATTGTCTTAGATGTAGGAAAAATCATGCAATACGATATTTTCCTCTGGATTAAACATAAATGTGTCTTATATGTGAATCTAGGGGCCATGAGATTAATGGTTTTTCTCTTCTTTCATTCATAAAAATCATCTTAAATAAACCAGCACTCCATCCATAGCAAAAGAAGTAAACTTTGTCCAAAGATAACCTAACTAGGGGCAGTTCATGCCAAGGTCAGTTCCTAATCCTTTGATGATGCCATGGCTAGCTTAGACAGTACCACAAAATTGGGAACAACCACCTTGGGCCCCTCAACTAGCATGGAATCCCTAGGATTGGGTAGGATAATCTTGGTATGCTCAAGGACACCAACAACCATTTTCTGGTTAAGGTAACCCGAATGCTTGGTCACAACCTAGGTGGAGCCCTAATAACTATGCTCAAGGAAGACATATCCCAATCAGAATCAACAAGCCATAATGGGTTCCCCAACACAAAATTCACAGACTGAAAATGTGGTTCAAACAAAATACCATCAAAACCAGTGGCTAATCCTAAAAACAAAACAAACAACTCATGTCTATGGGATAGAACAAGAAAAATCAGTTGATCTTAATGTCATGGATTGTAAGGATATTCAAACTAGATCTAGAAAAATAATTAGCATTCCACCTGTTATAATTACTAAAATGACAGAAGAAACTGAAACCCCTAGTTTGGTTGTTCCTAAGAAGGATGAAAAATAAAAATATAAGGATCCAGATAACAACTCTACTGAAACTCCATTTCTAGAGAGATTTAAATAAGTTATAGAGACCAAGGATTCAAATACCCATTAAATATTGAAATACCATTGTTGCAAGAAATCAAGGACATTCCTAAGTTAAACAATTTAATCAAAATGCTATGTTTAAAAATACCTAGAAGGAAGAATAAGTACCCTAAGACTATTAAGGTAGATGGGAAACTTGTTGATTTATTAGCAGGAAAACTCTTGCATCCCAAATACATAGATCCTGGAAGACCTGTTATTTCTTTCTCTATAGGGAATAAATATATACATAATGTTTTTGTTGATTTGGGAGAAGCTATAAATGTGATGACAATAGACACTTTGAAAACATTACCATTAACAAGTATACAACCTACTAGCACCATATTACAGATGGAAGATCAGTTAGTAGCAAAACTAGAAGGAGTTATTGAAGATGTGGTAGTTATGGTGGAGTCATGGGAATATCTAGTGGACTTCCTTATATTACAGCCAAAAGGTAAAACACTTGGTTATCCCATTATTTTGGGTAGACCATGGTTAGCTACAGATTGTTGCCTTAATTGATTGCAAATTAGGTGATATGACTATCTCAAATGGTACGAATTGTAGTGATTTTCCTTATATCCTTCTGCATGACCTTTTATTGATAATCAAGAACAATTATGGGTTGATGATCTTGATACTAATAAGAAAAACCTATCTTCTTTGGCTATGATAACGTTGCAGGATCATGTACGGGAGGTGGAAGATATGATTAATCAGCCATTAAATGAACACCAATTATCCTTGGAGAAATCGGGGATAGTTTCGAAACCTGTGGACTTAGTTTCGGAACCATCAGATTTAGTTTCAGAACATTCACACTTATCTCTAGAACCACACCAACAATAATTCCCTAAATTCACTCCAAAGGAATGAGATTTATCTTAGGAGGGGAACAAATAGCTACGAATTAGTAGCTTCGTCTAAAATATATTAGGAAATGCTAAGGAATTTTTGGAAAGAAGCAAGATGATGAGGAGTTTGACCGACATCAAGATAAGAATCATAACTTTGTTTACTGTCCTTTTTCCAGTATTCTTTCTCAAGGTAATTTTGGATATATTGCTACATATCATATGTTATTACCACATTCATGTCTACTAAACACCCTAATTGAACCCTTTCAACAAATCAGTTCATCACACACTGGAACCAAACATGTTGAGATTCAACTAGGTAAAATTTTGAACATTAATAACATGTTAAAGAATGATGAAGAAGCTGAATTATTTAATGTTCTGAAAGATCATACTAGATATTTTTCTTGGGAATATAAAGATATGAAAGGAATCCATCCAAGTTTTTCACCCATCACATCTATACTAAAAACATTAAACCAGTTAGACAACCTCAAAGAAGGATTAATCCAACCTTAAGGGACATAGTCAAGTAAGAAATTGATAAACTATTACAAGTAGGTTTTATCTACCCTATCTCAGATATTCAGTGGGTGTCTCCTCTTGTAATTATGCCTAAAAAGAATGGAAAATGGAGAATTTGTGTTGATTATAGGGAACTGAACAAAGCCACATTGAGAGATTATTTTCCCTTACCATTCATAGATCAAGTTTTAGACAACCTTATAGGTAAACAATATTTTCCTTCTTGGATGGCTTTAGTGGATATAATCAAATCAGAGTTACTAATAAGGATCAGGAAAATCCTACCTTTACTTGTCCATGGGGCACCTTTGCCTACAGGGTATTGCCATTTGGACTATGTAATTCTCCAACAACCTTCCAAAGAGTTGTATTAGCAATTTTTGTAAACCTAATTAATGATTTTGTAGAGGTATACATGGATGAATTTAATGTGCATGGAGACACATTTGATGATGCTTTGAAGAATTTGGATAGAGTATTAACAAGATGTGAGAAACACCATTTGTCTCTTAGTCATGAGAAATGTTTGATGATGGTTGATGAGGGAATTGTATTAGGAAACCATATTTCAAAAAGAGGAATTCAAGTTAACCAAAACAAAATCAGGATTATTTTTGACTTACCTATTCCTCAAACCCCCACATATATCAAGTCATTCTTAGGGCATGTTGGATACTATAGGCATTTTATCAAGGATTTTAGTAAAATTTCTGCCCCCATGTTTAGTTTACTTACCAAGGATTGTGAATTTTTTGGGGTGAAAAGTTTCAACATGCTTTTGAAGAAATTAAAGAAAAATTAATCACGGCCCCAATATTGAGAGGACCTAATTGGGAGAAACTTTTTCACATCCAAAGAGATGCTTCAAATAACTCAATTGGTGTAATTTTGGGACAGAAATATGAAGAAGGAAAATGTATTCTATTTACTACCTTAGTAAAAATCTTACTCCCCACTTTGAAAAATAATTTCTTCTTGTGATTTATACCATTAATAAGTTTAGACATTATATTACGGGGTATAAAATATTTGTACATACGAGATCACTCAACATTTATATACTTGATGAACAAACCAATGGTTGGAGGTAGGATAATTAGATGGTTATTACTTTTACAAGAATTTGATATTATAATTGTGGATAATCTAGGAAAATATAATTTGGTAATTGATTGCTTGTTAAGATTAACCACTACATGGGAGTAAGATCCGATTAAGGACAACTTTCTAGATGAATAATTATTTGTTATTTTAGTTGATACACCATGGTTTGTTTATATGGTGAATTATCTTCCAACATGGAAGTTTCCTCTTTCTTTTAATAAGAAACAAATAAAGTAGTTAATCAAAACCAGTGCACAATTTAAATGGTTAAATGTATTGTTATTTAAATGTGGTCCTAATTTGGTTTTACACTGGTGTGTGAGAGAAGATGAAATATTTACTTACTCAAGGCATGTCATGATGAACCAAGTTGAGGACACTTTTCATTGAAAAGAACAACACACAAAATACTTAGCATTGTATATTATTGGCCATCTCTGTATAAATATGTGAAGAAATACATCAATTAATGTGATCCTTGTCAAAGGATAGGACAACCAACTTACGAATGAAATGCCTCTGCAACCTCAAGTAGTGATTAAACCATTTGAAAGGTGGGGGATGTATTTTTTTGGTACCTTTAGTCCTCCTTCACAAGGAAAGGAGCACATTTTTGTGTGTATTGATTATGTAACAAAGTGGGAAGAGGTGCATGATTTAACAAATGTTCTTGAAGAAGTATTTTTGATTTCCTTTGACACGAAATTATGAGGAAGTTTGTGCACCAAGGAGTATAGTTTTAGATCAAGGGCCATATTTCATGTCTAATATGGTCTAGGCCTTCACAATGTACCATCCAATCAATCATAGGAAGTCATCTCCCTATCACCCACAATCAAATGGACAAGAAGAAGTAACAAACAGGGAATTGGAAAATATTCTTACCAAAATAGTTGAGGCAAGTAGAAGAGATTGGGTGAAGATACTACCTGAGGTTTTCTAGGATTATAATACAACTTGGAATACTACAACAGGGTTCTCACCATATGATTTATTCTATGGGAAAAAACCCTTGTTACCTATTAAATTTGAAATACAAACATTGAGGACAATAACTAAATTGGGTATTGAATTGGATGCAACACAAAAGGAAAGAATTCTAAAAATCAATGAATTGGATGAGATGAGATTGGAAGCACTTCATCAGATAGAGATAACCCAAGACCAAATGAAGTAGTGGCATGATACCCATATCAAGTAAAGGAAATTAAAGATAGCAGATTGGGAATTACTATTTCATTCCAAGTACCATCAATTCAAAGGAAAGTTGAAAACCAGAGAAGGTTAGGACCCTATCAAATTGAGTAGATATTTGACAATGGCTCTATTCACTACTTCCCATTGATTACGAGAAGGACATTTTTGGTACATGGAAACATGTTAAAACTTTATAGGAAGCCTCCTACTAGGGATGAATTCTTGAAGCATACAAATAATTTGATCATATGGAAGAACCTAGTTCTTCTAAAATGATTAAATAATCGATGCATGAATACAAAATAAAGGGAAGATAATGAAAAAATAATAATGGCACACTATCTTCCCCAAAAATTTAAAAAAAAAAAAAAAAATAAAAAGGAAGGAATGAAAACCAATAAATGGTGTTCTCTTCCCCAAAAAAAAAAAATCTCTCAAAAGACCAATTGAAAACTAGAAATGGTGGTTGGTCTCTTCAATAAATGGATAATGCAAAATAAAAGGAATTTCTTTGGAATTCCAGCTATCTTTTCTAACTATTTTTCCTTTTTCACTTTTAGGAATGATGAGTCATCAAGGTGGAGGGATTACATTAGCAAGGATGGTAATTATGTCTTGATCTTATTAAAGGTTAAATTAAAAGTTTGCATGTGTGATTAGACTTGATTTAAGAAGTTGGTATGATGAGTCATTTATTATACATTATGATTAAAAGAAAGTAATCATGAGGGTGATGTCGATGGAACAAGTAAAAGTGGTGGCATATTTTTAATGAGATATCATTTGGGTGGAATAAAAGAATTTGAGAAGAAGTTGCAAAAAAACTTCAAGGAAGAAGCGAAGAATTATATTTGAATTCCACAACTAAACCCAATAGTTCCGTAGCTAAACCCAATAGTTCCATAGCTAAATCCATAGTAGTACTACAGCTAGTTACGATAGAGTAATAATTTTTTGAATCGTCCTATTTTCCATTGGGATTAAAAAGAAGTCAGATCCAAAGGATGATACACAACTTCTTGTAGATGGAGAAGTGGCAACCATTTTTGGACGAAGCGGGGTGGTGGAGTTCTAAAAATTTCTTGAGGTACAATGAGGAATTGTTAAGGTAATTTGTTATAAATTTAGTAGAATCTAGAATTAATGTTAAAATCATTGTAATTACTTTTACTTGTCAATACAATGAGTAATGTATCGGGGTACCAATTGTACATGTTCCAAATCTTGTAAAGGGACCCTAAAAGAACTAGTGGAAACCTTGATACAAGAGGGGAATTTGAACCCCAATATATTTATAACACTAAGAAAATCATAAAGGGGGTCAGAAGAGCCAACTTTCCCAAACCCTTTGACAGGGTAGCATTTTGGGTAGTTAAGTACCTAACTTGTGATGGCCAATTTGGGACTGTGGGAAGAGAGGTCCTTAAGATGCTAATATATCTTAGGTATGGGGATGAAAAACTAGAATATATAGTAAACCTTCTAGGGTTCCTTTTTGAATCCATCCAAACAATGGCTTAGAGGTATTCTTGGGGAGTTGGAACAATTAGACATCATGGATTAGTCCATCTAGTCTGTCAACACCATTTTCTTTCAAAGAAAAATGGAGAAGAAGCATGGGAAAAGTTCCTTAACAAATTCAAACAAAGCCTTGATATTATCAGGAGGGGAATACCAACCCCTTTCTCCCCTAAAATTAATTTGGATATTGATCCCTTAAAGAGAAAAAGAAGGAAATAGGTGGGGTTAATGTACCAAAGAGGAGGAGATATAAAAGAATGATCAAAACTGCAAAACCTATTATGCCTTCAAAATAAACTCCTTCCTCTATAGCAATACTAGAAGAACTAATATTTATCTCTGACAGTGACAATTCACCTAAGCTGGATCATGAAGTGAAAATCAGAAGAAGCTCTAGGAGGAAACCCACTTCAAGACATTTTGAAGCTCCTCAAAGAAGAAGAGTTCATAAGAGGTCTAGAGAAACTCTAAAGGATATTGAAGAACAAGATGGTTTGGAGAAAGAAGCTGCTGATATTTTGGGTAGCATGGAAATGACTCCTCCTCAACCAAGTCAAACTGAGGTGGAAAAATAAGAGGAGAGATTTGAAGAACAAGATTTTCAAGAGATGAGTGAATCAACAATATAGTCACATGAAGAAGAGGAATTGGCATCTTGGAAATGAAAAGGGAAATCCCCTTTGGTGGAAGAGGAATGCTCATTTCCCAAGGAAATTTCAGAAAAGGAGGAAAAACAACACTTAAAACAGACTTTGTTCTTGTCTAGAGAAGAAATTATCATCAGGGAGAAAGATGAGGAATTAAATTTCCTCAAACTCAAATTAGAACAAAGGGAAATGCTCATTGAGAAACTAAAAACTCAACTCATAGATAAAACTGAAGAATTGACATTGGTAAAAAAAAATGGTAGAAAAAGAGAAAGAATGTCAATTGGCTAGTAAACTAGAATGATATGTCAAAGATATCTTCAATGAATCAGGTTGTGCAAACTGAATTGACTTACTGGCCACTTAAGCAGTTGTGGGATGATACATGTAGGGAACTTAATGAATTTAAAACATCAAATGAGGAACTAAGAAGCAATATGGAAGAGGAGAAGAAGGCAAGGAAGGAAGGGAATACAAATTTTATAAAGAGAAAAAAGACAAATTTAAATGTCTAGTAAAGATACAAATGGTTTACATAATGAGTGAAAATTACTCACATGCAGGAGACCTCCTGCATACAATGTCTTTTTGGAAGAACAATTTATTCGCTAGAGCTATCAAGAATTGCATGTGGCCTTCCACATGAAATAAAAGATGAATCTGAGTTCATGAAAACATATTCCTCATCCAATGCGAAGAGCGAAACATCTTCTCTATGAATTCTATCTCTATAATTTTATGTTGGAAAAGAATACAAGCTTCATGATCAATTTGTATGTAGGGGAAAGCTAGTTGAATGCATTTTTTTCGTACTTCAAAATCAGATTGCATGGAAAGAGATGGATTCTGAACATCTATTAAAATCTATTTCATCTGGCATCTGCATGAGGGCTCACTATGGAAAACCATCTACCTTTGTTATACATTTCAGATCCCATGCCTTTGATAGTTAGTTCAAGGCACATTATCTTGCCAGTTTATAGAAAAGTATTGATGCCTTCACCTCTTATGAGGAGGAAAACTTTGAAGATATTTATGATGGATGCTTGAAAATATGGGAGTTTCTCATAGTTGCATTGAGAAGAAGAGAAGTGATATCTCCCACAAACTTAATATGGAGTTTGGAAAGAGCTAAAGCTTTGTGTACACTAATCCCTCAAGTCAATGAAAAACATAGGGACATATGGATGGGAATGAGAAAAAAACTCCTCTCCTTCTCAACCCCATATCTCCATGGAAAAACAGAGAGCCTCATGATCCCACTAACTTTAAGGAGTGGAAGAGTAAGATAGAAGCATGATTAAGGTATAGTACTTCTGAACTAAAGTACTGAGATATTCAATTTCATCCATTTGACACGAGTAGTCAATTGGAATGAAGAATTAACAACCCAAGATTTGAAGAGTAAAGTTTGTAAGGGGACTTACAAAAAAGTAAGTATGGGGAAATGATAAGGCAAAATTGTGTCTCGTTAATGTGTAATAAATGATCTTATTTTACTCTCCTTTTTATCAAGTTTGACTGCATTTTTTGACTTTTGTTTGATCTAGTATAAGTTAGCATGTAATTATCCATATTTTGTTTGATTTATTTCTAACATCTAAAAACTATGTAATTCCTAACAAAGTGTGTGGAAATTAATTTTTGTAATAAAACAAGTCACAATCAGTCAGAAGAACGAAGTATGAAACAACCAACACATTTTTGGAGAATTTTATTTAACATGGATTAGTTTTGGAACCTCGGACTTAGTTCTAGAACTCCATCACACATCTAAGAAACTCTATCGCTTAGTTCCAGGAACCTTCAGACTTAGTTCCAAAACTCCAACACTTAGTTCCGAACTATTATGCATAGCTCTAAAACTTTCATAGTTAGTTCTGGAATATTTCCCTTTGTTCTAGAACTTCTCCAAAGTTTCGGAATCAATGGGAATCTATTTATTTTGACAACATCTCGGTGATAGAGAAATAAATGGGCCTTCTAATTAGGATCAGATAAATAGATTTCCAATTCTTCATACTCTAGATCCAGAGATAACTTATCAGACAATTGTATGTCTAGCACGGTTTCTAAATTCCACATCTATTTTTGGCACTATTTGGTTCCATTTGAATCGGTAGACAACTATGGTTGTAAATGCATCTTTGGATGATGAAATATACATAAATACCTATAGATAAATTGAAATACATATGTAGAGAGATAGATGGATAAAGAGATATACAATATAGAGAAATACATAAAGTTTTGTAAGACATGAAATGTTAGTAATAAAATAGCCACTTCATTCGAGAAAATCATGCTTTGTCAAATCCTGATTCAAGGTGGAGAAAGGGCCCACTCCTCCAAGAAACAGGATCCTTGTTTTATTGGTATTTATATTTCTAAGAAAATCATGTAAATCTATTAAGTATTAATTTTGTAAATGATTTTGATTCTTTAGTTGAATTTTGTTATGTACTTGTCACTTACAGGTGTTATAGACTAGACTCTTATTTCCTTGCAAGTATTTTCATAGCATTTTTAAATGTGTTTATTTCTAGAAATTTATTTCATTTTGTGTAATGTAATGTTTTTGTTTCTAGTAATCTATTTCATTTTACAATGTGTGTTTATTTCCATCAATTTATTTATGCAGAGACTGTTTATTTCTAGCAAGTTTCTTATAGTTTGGCTTTAATAAGGATTTGACCTCGAAATCTTCAAGACACTATGAAAATCCCCATAAAATAAAATAAATACCTAAAGTCAATTATTAGATCACTAGGATTCTTCTAGTTGTATATAGCTTCAGACACACCTCTGGTTTGATAATGACATCAACTAAGAAGTTGATTAAATGAAGGAATAACGATAAAAATAACGATACCCATAAAAGGGTATCCCCTTATGATTCATATTTATATAATCATTCATCTAATGGAGGAATGGTTTCTATGTTCATGCCTATTGAGTCTACTAGTACTATATCTATAAGTCCTATCTTTCAAAATCCTTATCCTAGGTCACATCATATAGGAAATTAATCTATTATGTGTGTCCTACTACCTAAGATTAAAGTTATGTGTATTACTTATATTTTGTACAATTCTCTTTTGAGATCCACACCTCCTACACTTATGGGTTCTATCATCAACCTCTTGATCATATCATAGGATCATCATTATTACGATATTTATATAAAACACAAAAACACTTAAATATCATAAATGTTTTTGATTAGTGGTAAAAATTAGGGTTGAGGGGACCCTACCCCATTACAAAGAGTTGCAACAACCTTACATATTGGCCAATGGATTTACCTTTAAAGGCCATTCATGTTCCAAAAGTTCAAAAACAAAGACTACAGTTTAAGATATCCATAAGATAGGAATTACAATATATAATAGTCCAAAGGTTTATACTAACAACATAGGGATAAACTAACAAAAAATTAAAAACCTAACATTATTCTCTGACCAGTTCTCCCACCGTCTCCATATAGCCATTCCATTCATTGACCAGTGTAGCTATTGTCTCCTTCCAGTACTTGTAATTTGGTTCTTGAATCACCACCTTCGGCCCTGTACCTTCCTTTTCCTTTTCTTTTGCCAACTCCATGGACTGGATCATTTTGGCCAATAGTTTAAGATGGTGAATAGTAATTTTCACATTTAGGATATGTACATCCCTGATTTGCATAATAATACCTTTCATTTTCAACAACTCGCTTTCCATTTCCATGCTTCTGGCATTGGCATTTTTGAGGTTTTCACTTAGGATAAGTGAAGACATTTTATCCACTTTGTCAGACAGCTCCTTAAGGTCCATGGAGATCAAGCTAATTTTGTGCCTATTGATATCAGTATTCAGTCTACAGTTTTCAAACTCTCTCATAAAAGCATGGGTTTTAACATCGATTCCTGGGCTGAGAATAGATCCCTCTAAGCCGTCTTAAGATTATGTAGACTGTGGATAGCCTCCTTAGTGTTCTTGGAATGCTTACCCTCGAAGACTCCTGTTCTTTCATGCTGGCCACATCCTCACTGCTTGCTCCTTCCCCTTCGACTTTGTCATGAAAGGAGTCCATCTGGGTCGGGTGCCTCTAGGGCTTTCACCCAAAACAATGGTAATGTTTTCCTCCTCAGCCTGACAGGGAACCTGCTCTTTCTGATTCAAAACTTATCCCCCCCTTTGCCCATGCTTGACCTGGTATGTTTGGCCACTAGATTCCCAGGAAAAAAAAATCATCAAAGCTTCCTTCCTTAGGGTCCAAACTCCCTGCCCTTTTTCCTAGAGATTTGTTTGAAGCTGAAGCCCCAAATTTATCATTTTTTCCCAATAGGGGAGTGCTCAACCGAATGATAGATTTGATCAGACCCTGGTGTAAAGGGAGAATGAAAGTGCCTTTCTTCACCATTGCAATTGATTTTGCCAAAGAAGAAAATAGGTAGAAAGGAAAGTTATAGGGTTTGGAGTTGTGGATATGGTTTAACATGGGGAAATGGTAACCATAAATAACTTTATATCTTCCTTCCAACATTATGAAAGACATTATCAGTTTAGCTATTTCATCAAAAGGGTAAGGTAACTTACTCTGAGCATATCCATTGTGAAGAGAGATGGGATCCCCTTTTCCTTGCAAGAAACATTCTATCTCCAGACTATAGTTTGATTTCAGCTTGAAAATACATCTACCTTCCAAAGAGAGGCTAGTCACTTTAGCTATGAGCTTAGGTGTTATTGTGAGAGAGCATTTACCAACTTGTACCTTTCCCTCATTCCATGTTTTAGTAACCACTTCACTCAGACTCTCATCATGGCCCTCAAAAGTGTGGAGAAAAAACAACCCCATAACATCCAAAAGAGCTTCAGCTTCCTGGAGATATTTGGGCACTTAGAAGGTTCAGTGTGAACCAGGTCCCCCCATCCTTCTACCCCCAATTTTCTTTTTGCTCAGATATTGGACAAAATTTTTAGCTTTGTCTTTTTGCTTCCCCAATTCCAAAATGTCCAATCTTCCCGTGAGATGAAAGGGAGCCAACTCATGCACAAAAGTAGGAATCATGAAAGGTTACTAGCATGAGCTAGAGAGTTTAATAAATTATCATTGGATGGAAGAGTGAAAGAGGCTCCCTCCCTTTTCATGATTTCAATGAATTTGGCATTCATACCAACGAGGTGCTCAACAACACAGGAGACCACTAGCGGTAACCCCCAGATTAGCTACAAAGTCAGCCCCAACATTACCTTCCCTATACACATGTTTGAAAGAAATATTCACAAAAGAAGGTAAAAAAACTTAGTTTTACTTGATGAAGTCTTCTATAGACATGGCAGGTTGGGATGAACCCTTCATACAAGAAATGATATACAACGAATCACCTTCCACTTCCAGAAGGTTGAAACCTTTTTCTTTTGCGATCTTCACCCCCCAATACAGTTCTACCTCCACCACATTATTTGATTGATGTCCAAGGTCAAAGAAATAAGTGAGAATAAAATGACCAAGAGAGTCCCGTATGACTCCTCCTCCCCTAGCTTTCCCAGGATTCCCTTTTGCCGCTCTGTCAAAGTTGAGTTTTAGAGAACCTTCACAAGGAGGATTCCACTTAATCCCCAACCTGGGATTAGGCCTATTTGTTTGAGGGGTCCTAGAAACATTCCAATTCATTAAGAAGTGTTGTTCATTATCCAGGATTTCCAATTCTTTATTCCTGAGGATAGAGAAATTGTTTCTAACTGCCTGAAAGAGGTTGTTTATAGATAGTTTGATAGGAAGTTTCTTGTTTTTGAATATCCTTCTGTTTCTTTCCTTCCAGATTTCCCACCAAAGATGGCTTAAGCTCATGGCCCATAGATTTTTTAACCCTTGACTATGAAAGGGGCTCTTCCATTGGTTCCAAGCTTCCTTTATATCTTTGGGGATGACCCAGTTAACAGAAACAATCCAGAATGGAGGATAACATTTGATGTGCATACTGACATTCCAGAAACATATGGTTTACTGATTCCATTTTCCTTTCACATAGCACACATCTATTAACCCAATGGAATCCTCTTTTTACAAGATTATCTACCGTGAGGATTTTATTTATAAAAGTGAGCCAGCTGAACACATTAACCTTTGGTGTTATATTCTTGTTCCAAATCTTTCTAGCCATTAAATCTTCTTCTCTAGTTTGTCCCTAAAAAAAGGGCATAGGCTGATTTGATAGAAAAATTTCCACATGGTTCCTTATCCCAAATGATTCTATCTTGATCCTTGCTATTAGATGATACATAATTTTTTAAAAACTCATTGAGCCCTCTCAAGTGATCATTTAGTTCCTGTCTATCCAATTCTAGAATTTTCCATGTCTGAAAGCTCTCTTCATTAGCCATGTAGTTGTTTACTTTTTCTCCATACTTATCTTCCAGTAATCCAGAGATTTGTGGAAATTTATCTTGAAGGGTGAAGTCTCCAGCCCATTTGTCTTTCCAAAAACCTATCTCATTGCCTCTTCCTATTTTCCATCTGCTTCCCTTATTCACAATTTCTTTGGCCCAGTTAATGGCTTTCCATATGCATGAGCCATTGAAAGTCACCTGTTTAAACATCCATCTTTTATCATTATCATCCAGCCAATATTTTTTCTTAAGAATTCTAGCCCAAACTCCATTTTCCTTTGTTAGTCTCCATCCAATCTTAGCAAGTAGAGCTTTATTCATCTTGGACCAGTCTCTGAGACCAAGTCCTCCTAGATTTTTGGGTCTACACACTCTGCTCCATGCCACTAAAGGGATTCTATCTTTACTTTCAGTGCCACTCCATAAAAACCTTTTCTGGATCTTTTCCAACCTTTCCCCAATTGCTACAGGAAGTTGGTATAGGGACATGACATACACAGGAAGACTCTAGAGAGAGCTAATCAAAAGAGTGATTTTTCTGGCTTGGGATAACAAATTAGCTTTCCATCCAACCAATTTCCTTTCAAACCTTTCAATTAGAAAGTTCCATTCAGAACAAGAGGGTCTCCTATCCCCAAGAGGAATTCCTAAATATAAGGTAGGGAAGGGTTTATAGGTACATTCCAAAATTTCTGCAATCTTCTTACAGTGGCTGTCCATAGTATTCAGAAAGAAAAGAGAACTTTTTATAAAGTTGATCAGCTGCCCTGAGACACCCATATAGTCATCAAGAATGGTTTTTAGTTTTCTTGCTTGTGTACAATAGCTTCCCCCACCAAAAAGTGTCATCAACAAAGTGTTGGTGTGTAACTTTTTCCATATCAAGTGCCGAGAAATCCCTTTGATGAATCCTTTTTCCGTCTCAACATTAAGTCTTCTACTGAGAGCTTCGCCATTATAATGAAGAGGAATGGGGAGAGGGGATCCCCTTGCCGCAATCCTTGTGTGCTAGGAAAGAAACCAATTGGACTTCCATTCATGAGGATAGAAAACCATGCATTTGAGATGCATGCCTTAACCAGATGTCTCAATGCTATATCAAAGCCAAACCTATCAAGGATTTTGTCAAGAAAGCTCCATGATACCCTGTCATAAGCTTTTGCCATATCCAATTTTAAGAAAAAAACCTTCTTACTAATTTTTTTTGAATGAATAGTCTCTTTGATAGTAATTATCCCATCCTGTATTTGTCTTCCTATGAAAAATCCCCCTTGTTGTTCAAAAATGATATTGGGCAGGAGTATCTGAAGCCTGAGGGCCAGAATTTTTATGCAAACTTTATAGGAAGTGTTACAAAGACTTATAGGTCTGAAGTCTTTTAGTTCCATTGCATTACTACATTTCAGAACCAGAGTCAGAAAGGTACAGTTCATGTCCTTTAACATAACCTTCTTCTTGAAAAATTCTCTCACTGCTTCATAAACCTCTTTTTTAATTATATCCCAGAAATTTTGGAAGAAGAAAGTAGGAAATCCATCAGGCTTGGTGCCTTGTCCAGGCTGAGTTGTTTGATAGCAAATTCCACTTCCTCCATGGAAGGAATCACTGAGAGCATCACATTGTCTTCAACTGAGACTAACTTAGGAATGTAATTTAAGAAGTCCTGTTCTTTCATGAGGTTTTGTTCATTGCTATTAGAGAGCAAATTTTGGAAGAAAGATATGGTCTCTTTGTCAATTTCATCTTGTTCCTCCACCAAAACACCCCCTTCTTTACTGATTTTGTTAAAAATATCATAATAATTCAAAAACATTCAAACTATATGTTTCCATTCTAAATGTATAACATGATTTTTTTTTAAATATGGTCATGAAAACCAAACCCACACTTGAAATCCCATTTTCCTAGTTAATGTAAACCTTTCCTCCAAATATCATTTTAACTATGTCATCCTCATTTTATCTCGAGAGGATTTTTATAACATTATTTTTAAGTTTTTTCATGTTTAAATATGTTTACCTAGCTTGATTCTTAAATTTGTTTATATCTATAAAAGAATAATTCTCACGAGAGGATTCAAAGGGGTTTTCTTTAGATTTTTTGTCAGAGGAGGACATCCCCCAAAAGATAACTACAAGGGAACAATACATCTAGAGGTTATACAAGAGAGTAATAATATGATCCAAGGATGGTTATGAAGTTTTTCTCGAGCCATGAGAGTCGATGAAACCTTCAAGAAAAGCTGGGCTTTTTTGGGCAAGGCACTAGGAAAAGCATGTTTCAAAGGATTTAGTCACCTTGATTTAAGGGTTACAAAAGCCTCGAGAGGTATTGAGACTATATATTATAAGGATTGGAAATATGAAAGAGCCTACTTCATGATGAAATAATAAAAATATAATTTTAGGATTATAAAATATAGAAACTTATCCATCATTGTAACACAAGAGTCTTTCTATAAGGTGGAACTTTCTCAAAGGATTTTAGATGCTTGCGGGAAGATTTAAGATCCTTAAAAATTTCAAAATGGAGTAAATTGGACAATCATCATGGTCTATGAGTTGAATTGTATTATACTCATTCTGGACCTTGGTGGAAACTCATCTTAGTAGCACCTATGCATGGGAAAAAGTGGAAAGTGAACTAAAAAGAAATTTTCAAGTTGGATAAGGTATTTAAAATAGTGGGAATGGAATCATTAGGTACTTTAGAGATAAAATAATATATGGTTAGCCTTGAAACACCATTTATTTCTCTCATACCTAAAACATCACTCCTTAGTCTATTTTTGCATTGATATTGATAACATTTGCATTCTAAGAAGACTGGGTAGAGTTTTAGAGGTATGATGTCCCTTTTCCTTTTACCTTGGTAAAAGGGGATATGGGGGACACAAAAATGTTCTCACCCTATGGATGAGTTGGTTGCATCATTTAAAGTTCCAAGTTAAGGTGTTAGAAAGTATTATAAACTCACCATAACTTAAATTTTGACCATTTTTTCATGACAGATATACCCATGGTGGGATTTTGGTGGTCTGATGTCCCTTTATCCCATTTCCCCAAAATATAAGTGGAAACATGGGAAACAAAAATATACTCACCCCTATGAAGGTAACTTTTCATCACTTTTAAGTGATAACTTGGGTGTTATAAACATGTTATAAACTCACCATTTTTACAAAATTTGGCCCCATCCTCATGAAGCAAGCACCCTTGACACACTTTGGAGTGGTGATTTAACTTTTTCCCTTTTCCCCTTATTTTTAGGGTCCATCCACACTTCTAACCTCCACCTGACCTGGGTTGTTATTGTTTGGGTTTAATGTGAATTAAGGTGTGAAAATGAGAGGGAAAACAAATTTTGAACAAGGGAAAATCATTTAAATGCAACAATTAACCATTTTAGCCTCATTTGTGTTTTTATCTCCTCTATTACTGGAAGTATGTTTTCATTTTGTCAAAATTTCTTCAGAAATCCTCCATGCCAAAACCCTTTTTGTTCATATCTCCCAAACCCCATGTTTGTTTGCCATGATATTTTAACTGTAGCTTCCTTGAAAAAAACTTTAAGAAGAGTATTTGCATATTTTCATTGATTCTATGTATCATGTTCTAAAACAATTTAAAATATTCAGCCATAAAAACTCATTTTTAGATCTATGAAAACTTATTGATTGAAATCCTTTGAAATTTGGAGCAAAGCCTCACATTGCAAAATGGAAACTTTTGAGACTGCTTTCATTCCATTCTGACATCGAGAAGACCCATTTATAAAAATATTAAGCCTTCTTAAGCCTCACTATATATAAATAGTAAGTGTTGCAAGTAGTTAATTTTCAGAGGATGTTGAGCCTCTCATGCTCAAGAAAAAGCACCTAGATAATTTTTCAATAGTGAAAAACACTTGAGTGACATGAAAGATTCACGATTTCACACTATTCATTGTTTTGTTGAATAAAAGAGTAATTCTACTATTTGGAGAGAGGAATTTTTCTAATGAATAACCTATGAGAAATAAAGTTCTTAAGAATCATGGGGTTAATTCCATTCAAAAGGAAACATCTATGTCACGGAGGTGAATTTTGAATCTAATAAGAGAAAGGTGATGTTCTCCATGTTCTAACTCCAACCTTGTGTTCAAAAAGGATCATCATGTTTCCATATCAGTGCAAGTCTTGCAAAAGTGTTTCTAAACACTCATTCAAGACCTTACAATGTTCCAACTCAACAAGAGGTAAAAGGAAAGAAAATTCATTAATGAAGTATTCACTCAAGATCCATTAGAAGTAGGTCCTTCGTCATCAAGATTCTTTCCGTCTCCATATTTTCACTTCTCTCTTCTTATCTCTCCTTTCTCCCTCTCACTACATTATATTTCTTCATTGAGAATTTAATTTTTCACTCTTTCATCTTACTCAATTAATGGACTTAATGTTGCATTCTAAAAGTACCTTTTCCATTTATAAGAATGGGAATTATTTTTCATTCCTAGAGGAATGTGAAAATTCACAAGTGGTGGGACTATGAAAGGTCATGTGGGGTGTAGATGAAGAGACATATTATAAATCTATAAATTGGTTGATAGCTCCCATTGTCTTACTACAAGTAAGAAACTACAATTATTCTACCTCTTTGTTTTATGGTTTCCTCTCTATCTCAACTTTACTCTACAAACATGGTTACTAGTGCAATATTTGTAAATAAAATTTGATTTACATGTATTCTATTCCTCTTTCCTTGACATGGTGTCTTCTCATTGTTATCTTGGAAATATTATGAATTTATGTCAATAAACTCATTTTCTATTTATTGAGTAAAACCCCATTCTCACTTTCTCTCCTCTCTCCATACATACACCTTTCCTCCACCTCCATTTTGCACACGGGTTTACTGGAGTATTCATATGTGATCCTAGTTAAAAAACCACCCATGATGGTTAGATTAGTATATATATTTCCTATTTTCAATAAATGGAGCTGCCCCATTCCTAAAAAGAGGACATAGTCCCGGGCATTGGTTAAAATCCCTAATTTTACCTTGTTTCAAATTAATTTTCTAACATTTTATAGTGTCCACTATGGGGTAGATTTTACTGTCCTCCACCCTATAATTATTCACAAAATCCTAAAAATAGATATACCAAAAATTGATAAAAAGTGAAAAATCAAAAAATTGATAAAAACATGAAACTTGATGCTTGAAATCCACTGTTGTTTTCATCGATATCCTTTCATATTATTATTTTAGGTTTTCCCACAAGTTGGCTAAAAAGAGATACACCAGATTAGATAGATTAAGAGGTATTGTTGATCTAAAGTTTGAAGCTCTTCAAAGACAACAATATCATATCTGAAACAATCCATATTACTTCTCTCAAACATTATCTCCATCTATTACATCAGGTGACACAACATGGAATCTAATTGACATTCCTCCATTATATTTTTCTATAACAACACCAATTATTCTTCTGAAGAAGAATAAGAAGAATAAAAATAATAAATGGAAGAACCTTAACCACTTGTTACATGGGGAAGGAATACTAGTTCTCTTTCTCTTACATCACCTCTCCATAAATTACCAAAGGGATCCCAAAATTATTTTACCAAATTAAAATGTGATGGCGAGATGACTTCATGAATAACATTATTTTCAACTTTCATCACTTTGTATGTGGAATTCTTAGATCCAAACATGAAGATTTTTCAATAAGGTTTTTCATGGATTCACTTTAAGAGAAAAAAATTGAATGGTTCTACGTATTTACCTTTCCATCCATAAAAATTTGAATGATATTAGAACCAATTTCGAATCAAGATTTAAATTAGGCAAAGAATCTCAAGACCCTTTTGTTCAATTATTCCAAATGAAAAAAAAGCAAATGAACTTATGAGATATTTTGTGGCCCGATTCAACATATTGTTGAAAAGAATAGTCGTAGAAGCTTCACCATTAAGGATAAAAAATATTCTTCATAAATGCACAATTTCTCGAGGTAAAATTTATCCTACAGAGACATCAACCTAAAAATCTTGAAATTTTTAGGAATATTCTATTTAAATCCATTAGTTGGGCCCTTACATCATCTCGTACATCCTTGATTTAGGTGCCTACCAGATATAAGCATTGGATGGGATGAGGTTACCTGACCATTTCAATGGGAGTAGGCTAAAGCCCTACTATAAATAAGTCTTCCTTGTGTTTGTAAATAAGGAAGTATTTCCAGTAGCTTAGGATTTCTCTTTATGCATGTCCTTTCCATATGTTTCCCTTTCTTGTTTCTTGTTCATTTATTTATTTTTGTTTTGTGCCTTGTGCACTGGTAACCACTTATTACTTTCAAAAAGGTTGTGTATGCATAGAGGACTACGCATATGATTTAGTGTGGGTTAGAGTAATGTCAATAGACTTTTGCAAAGTGAAGGATTAGTGGTGATGGAAGTTGTGTTAAATGTCCCAGTTGAAGGATAAAAATAACGTAGAGAAGGAATACACATGGAAACAATGGACAAGAAATTTTGGTGTCAATATAGCTTAACAAAGACCATATATAAAGGATAAGAAGCACATGAACAACATGAGGTTTGCAAGGGTAAAAATCAGGTCAAAGATGGAAGAAGTGCCTTGGTAGCTGCTGACAGGGTAAGATTCTTCGATCGATAAGGATTGTTTTTACGTGTGAAAAGGTTGTAGAAGGTTTTGTGCAGGATTGGGCACATGGGTAAGGGTGTTTAAGGTTGGATTTAGTGGAAAAAGTCGCATTTAATGCTAAGTACGTTGGTAGGTGGTGTAGCATTTATTGTTAGAAAGGGGAAAAATCTATAAGTATGAAGTTGGGAACATTATTATTTACCTTGTTATTACAAGATTAAAGAGCTCTTGCAAACTAGGGCATCTGTGAAAAGATATTTATGTGAAGAAATAATCATAGAGATTTAAGTACATGACTAGGGTTGATTTGTAAACTAGAGTGGAAGAAGTACACGGGCATAGGGAAGAGAGTTTTAGAGGAGTACGCCATCTTGTGGAAGAATTTTTCCAAGTTAGGGTTTTGCAGCTAGGGCATGAGAGTAGAAGGATTCTTCTATGGAGTTGAGCCACATGATTGAGTAGAGAAAGGAAGAGGAGAAAGAAGAGTTTAGGTTGTAACCCAACAAGTAAAAATGACACCAAAGAAGGCAACTGTTTCACCAAAGAAGAAGGGAAAGGGGAAACAAACTGCCACAAATAGTTTTAATGAGGAGTGTTATGCGAGAGATGCGGTACCCTAATGGAGTGTTCTTTGGGAAATAATGTTTATCACATATCATAAATATGGCCATGAGAGACTAAAATCATTGCATGAGTACCATAGAGAAGGATATGGCATTAGAAGCTGGTTCATCTAACGATATGAGGACACCGGAAGGAATGTTGATTTAGAGTGATGAGGTGAAGGTGAATTTGGGTATGTCCAGTTTGCTTTGCAACTATATGATTTTCCCTATTTTGGAAATCCCAAGCGGTTATACCAGTGGTTGATGTCCCATGTACATGAAGACCAATTCTATTTTATAGGCCATAAAATGCACATAACCCCTCAGCTCATCTCAAATTTTACTAGCCTGGTCTCAAAGGGGGCTCCATAGATGACGACTTGGAGGATAAAGAGGCCATTAAGGTTCTTATGGAAGCCTATGAATACAAGAAGAGTTCACACTACTTAGACATCACATATATCCATGATCCCGTAATGAGGATGGCCACACACTTGGTTACCAAGTTGAATGGTCAAGAGAGGTGGAAAAAAGTAAAAAAGGCATGGTTGAATGTATGCCGAAAATTTCAGAAGGAACCATCTACAACTTGTCCAGAATTTATTGCAGATGAAATCATTAGCAACACAAAGGAGGGGGACAAGATAATGTTTGGAAATATTCTCCTCACCATCATCTTCTTAGAGATTGGAGTGCCAGAGAATTTCATATGGGAGTATCCAGATGAATATCCCTCACCCACAAAAATATTTGAGAAGTATACTTATGATACCATGATGACCACCCACAAGGCGTGCCTAGAGAAATGGTACAAGTGAATGCGCGACGCATTTAGGGAAGAGTGGAGGATACCTGAGAAACTTCCCGCACTTGTAGATGGAGAGGTTGAGTTTGTTGTATATCAACATTTCTACATTGGAAGATTCACTTTGATGGATGGGACTAAGAGTCCATGGTGCAAATTGTCATTCTCTTTCACCGCACAGTATTTCCAGGTAGGGGTCAACCATTTTAAGGAGGCCAAAAGGCTAAGGTTCAACATGAGCAAGGTAGACCAAGACCACAGTGAGCTATGAAGAAATCTTGTATACCTAAAGAGGCGTGAATATGTGGAGAAGTATGTCTCTCATGAAGTACAGATGATGAATCCATTGACACTACCAATTTCCAAAAGGACCATAACGAGGGTGTACTTACGCATTAGGCAAAATTTTGAGAAGGGTGCCTACCTAGAGAATGATGTCTCCATTCCAGAAGACCCCATAGGGAGGAAGAGGGTTGCGCCAAAGAAGAGGGAGAGAGAAGAAGTGTAGAAGAATAAGGCACCAAGTGTACAAACAACACAAAAGGGGAAGAAAAGAAAGAGTCTCTTATACTGGAATCACCAGTTAGGAAGAAGCGGAAGGTGGAAGAGAAGAAAAAATCGAGGAGATAGAAAGTTTAGGGCTGTAGGGGTGAGAAGGATGATGATGAGGATGAAGAATTTTAGAATCATCCCATGTATGATATACATGATTCAAGAAGAAGAAAATGAAGAGAAGGGTGGTGAAGAGGAAGTAGATGCTCAAGGTAGAGGGGTGAGCAAAGAGGTGAACACGAAGGATCAGAGGACCCCAAGCCTCACCAAGGAGAAAATAGAAGAGGCTGCAGAGAGAGAAGTGGAAGGAATTATCCAAACATTAGTTGAAAAAGAGGTAGAGCACATAACGGATGAAGTGTTCAAGGAGATTGAAGAGGAGAGCATTGGAAAGGAATATGGCAGCATGGGCGGAGACCCCACCTAGCGATAAGCTTTCCAAAGGCCACGTGAATAGGTGGGAAGAGCATAGTGGTAGCACAAGGGAAATGAATGGGTTATATCAATGATCTAGAAAGATACTACGTATGTGCTTCTAGAGCACCGTCAAAAAATAGAACAACTCCTAGCCATGTATTCATTTGAGGAAAAAAAGGTGCATACCCATGGACCAGGAAGATGTTATCTTGGGCATTCGAGTACCACGTTAATGAGCCTGAGTTCAAAGTGAGCCAAGGGGTGATGATGAAGATTTAAAAGGAAAAAGGAATAAACCCCCTGGTGAATGCTCAACAATTTTCGAGATGAGCAAGTCTGTAATGCACTCAACAAGGTTTTAGTTGAGGTTGACGCTAGACTTTTTAGGAGGAATGACAGGGTGAGATTCCTAGAAGGGGAATTAGAGGAGGAGGAGGAGATCCTCGAGAAGAATAAGGACTTGAAGTAAGAAGAGTTAATCGGTGCTCGATTAAGGTGTGAAATGAAAGAGGAAAAGGTAAGGGTGTGCCAGTATATAAGAAAATTGAGATGATTATGGATGATATTGTCTTAAAGCATCCCGACCTAGTTCCTCCCAAGAAAAATTATGAATCAACCTTGCAGTTCTAGAGGATTTGAATTGCATCCTCACAATGTAAAGGTGTTAACTTTCCTTAGATTCCACATAGGAGGTGCTACCGAGTCATGAAAAAGAGGAGAAGCTGAAGGTTGTATAGATCATCACTCGAATACCAAACTCCTTTTCGATGTAAATCCCACCATGTAAATTGATGAAGATGCTTATGATAATTGTGCTAACAAATATTAGGTAGAAAAATTCTAGTTACTACACATGAAGTAGAGCTCAATGAGTTTTAGGAGAAGAATAAGGGGAACAAAGTAGAGAGGGATAAGTTCTTAGCCAAGGTGGAGAAGAAATTAGAACCCATCGAGACCTTACGGGGCTCGATCAAAAACAAGTTAAAGGAATTATACCCCCAGATCACCCGAAGGGTGGATATGCTTGATGATTTTGGAAAGAAACTAGAAGGGATTGCTGATACGATGAGTGCCAAAGGGGATGAGATAAGTTTTGAGGAGTTGAGTTCCCTACTAAGTGACCTCTATTAGCAAGAACAAAGCGAGGTAGATGCAGGAGAATCTTGAGGTGGATATAAGGAATGATTTCCCACTCCTTAAACAATAAACAAATTCTTCTTCGTTCCCCCTTTCTTTAATTCATTCATTCCTCATTCTCCATTCCTTTATTCTTTATTCCAACCTTTCATATTTTGACCATTGTTTATTTTTTGAAGAGGTGTTCCCGAGGAAGGAGAATAAGCTTAGTGTGGGGTGATGTTGGGCCTCAGAATATTGGCTAAGTACAAGAAGGCACGTGGGCATGTGGGACCAATATGAAGAAGAGTACGAGGGGTAAAGGCGTGTCGGAAAGGGTTTTAGAAAGGTTTATTAGAACCCACGGCGCATGCACAAGGAAAAGAAAAGGGTTTCAGGACTTATCCATATTTGACATTCCAAGGAGCACACGAGAAAAGTGTGACCCGAATAATCATGCAGAGTGGATAATGTGCCACTGAAACTTGGTGGTCAAGAAAGGAATATTCCATACAATGTAAGGATCTAGAAAGACATAATTGTAGAGAGTGGAGAGATTTGATGGGGATAATTATGCCCCATTAGAGGACCACCTTAAAACTTGGCAATCAATCTGCTACTTGAAAGGTATGGCGGGGGCGATGAAACTATATATAGAGATGATCGGGTAAAAGAAGAGAGATGTTATCTAGGAAAAGAGCACAAATAAAGAGAATGGAAGGCGAAGCTCTTCATGAATAATAATAAGGTTCCGAGAGTTGGGGTTATCATTTAGAGGATTGTAGGAGTAATAACTTGTCTAGAGGGATTGTTATGTGAAAATATTATTGTAATATGGGAAGCATACTTAAGATTTTGATGCACGAGTCTTATCTCGTATTGATACATTAGCTTGTTATTGCCTTGGTGAATGTAATATGGTTGTTGAAATATGATCAATATGAAATATATGGTTCTGTTCAAAATATGTATTGTTTATGGGTGTAAACCTAGTCCATTTCCTTTATGGTATGAATTAGATCTATTATTTGTTTTATGTTTCTCATGTTATCAATCTATGTATAGTAATATAATAACTTATCTTAAAGATCTCAGAATGAATGCATGGTTCTTTACCTTTTGCATTTAAATTTCTATCATTAAGGAATGTATTCTCACAAGACTCACATAAAGGAGAGGCTCATCGCATGCGCATGCCTTGGGTGAGCACCCAACACCCACTGGGTGATAGGACGACGTGCATGGGATTATACTATTGTTCCAAGGGCATAAAAATGACTACAACAAGGCACAAGGCTAGGACATGTGCATTACATTTCATAGGGGAGTGCTTCTATTCTATTCCATGCACACATAATATTACAATTTCTACATTTAGTTATAGCTCACAACTTCACAAAGTGTGACTCGACACGAGAGCACCTAGGGCACATTATGCACACACGCACAAGAACTACATTTGGGCCTAAAATGTAGAGCAATGCTCGATTAGTAAGCCCACTATTGTGGTAGATGAGGTCATTCTAACCGATTCATTTACATTCTTTTTTAGGGTTTTGATACTTCTTCTTGGTCTTTTCGGTCTTTTTATAATCTTAAAATATCAGCGACATCTGGATAAGTGCAAAAAATTTAATGTGGCATACATCTAGGGTTTCGAGACCATCTTTTGAACATGTGAATATTGGTCTCACTTGATTTTACACACACCATGGTGCCCAATTTGTAGGCCGAGCACCCGTAGGTTCCTAGTCCTCTCGTAGACACTCCACTCTAGCTAGATACTCTAGATCTATCCTTTTAATAGCTTTTACATCTCATTCATGCTTCCATATTCTCTAACCAGCTCTGCAACACAGTCCCGTGAGCATATTCTATTCATCTGAATTATTTTCTCTTTTCTCTTGCACATTAGGGTTAGCATTTCCTTTTTCATAGTTTCTTAGGTCATTTACATACTTCTTTAATCCATTTATTTATTTTATTACAATTTTTCATAGCTTAGATTAACTAGCATCCATTTTAAATTTTTAATTAATCAGATTCCATTATATGTTGAAAAGGGTATTTTCCCATATTCAATCTCAGATTTGAATCGATTTTGGAGTCAACTACGAGGAAGAGCTAAGTGAATGGTTTATCATAATCAAAATATATTCTCACATGTATGGTTGACGAGATCCTATTGTGATTCGATAATAGATTACGTAGGTTCAATGGGCATATTTAGAATGTATAATTTTGGATTTGCATTTTTAGAGTATTTTATTTTCACTTGTGTGCAAATGTATGGATACTTATAAGACACTATTGGGCACCATTTGTAAGTATAATAATAATAATAAATTTTTACCCATATGTAATAATTACAAATGATTAATCCTTTATTTATGGGCATTTATTTGTAACTATTACATGTGGTTACAACTAGAGTATATTTTTATAATACTAAAAAATTGGTTTGTAAGTTTCACCAGATGATATTTTGCGGTATTGGTAATTTCATAAATTTGAATTGTGAGGGTTGTGTAGGAAGTTTGATTATATCTCTAATTTTACATTGGATATATATAATTCATCTTCACATGTAATTTTAGGGATTCAGTCTAACTCTCATCTCTTTATAAACATTATGCATTTTGATTTCTAAATCATTTACATGGTATTTTACAAAGATATTTTACTTGTGATATTTTTCATGAATGAAAATTTCACAGGGGTCAATGGAAAATATCTTATGTTTGGTATCGAGTCATCTATTTCTTACCCATCTACTTTACAGAGTTTATAGGTCACGGGATCAAGAGACACTCGCCTATGTTTGGCATTTGAGTCATCATTTCATATTGATTCATTTTAGTGATATTTTATAGAGTATATTGGTAGTTTTGTAGGGTTAGAGAACATCACCTAATTTTATAGTTTCGATAATGGTGAATTAACATGGGTTCGAGTTAGACACTTACTCTTTGAAAGGCACTTTGTGTCTATTTAAACTAATCCATTTTCTATGATATTTTGGAATTTTAATATTTGTAAATCTTAACCTTCCATGCTATATTATGGTTTCTATATGTTGGTGTAATATAGAGAGTCATTTAACATTTTGAGTGGGTAATTCAACTTTTGGGGACCAAAATCCTTCTTATTGAGGATGTTTAGAGGTCATTTTGGGAATCAAAAGTCCCCAGCATCTCCATAAAATAATAAAATAAAAAATATCATTCCAAGTTATTTCCAACACCTATTGGAACACATGAAATGGATATTATATGCTCAAGTTTTTGTTTTTCAAATTTTGAGTCAAATTTGGTCAACATGAAGGTGCGGGTCAAATAAGACATTGGTTCATTTCCATAACCTATTTATGTGATTCAAGGTTGGATGAGGAAAAAATTGGACTTGGATGTGTTTTTTACTCCTCTAGTCTTCAATGGTTGATTTGCACAAGTTTAGATACGAAGACCATAGTTAGTGGGGTTCACTTTTGTGGTGGAGGGGTACTATGCCACCATGTGGTAATTAGTATACATTTTTTTTTTTTTAATTACACTATAGTTTACCACACATTATTTTTTTCCCTCTCATGTTGACACGTGTAAGGTGAGAATCTCATTTATTTGATGATTCTAGAGAGGTCCACATGGTGGGTCCTTAGGCCACCACATGGCCTCGCCACCTCATTCTCTATGTCCAAGCTAAGTACTTTTCTGCATTTCATACTTGTCGACGATCCACACAATACTCCACATACTTGTCAAGCATGGTCCACACTTACACCTAATAACTCCATATACTTCCATATGGAAACCAAGTGTTAACCACATAATCCACTTTTCATATCTATTACCCATGAAAAAAGGCTCTTAAGCTACTAATAATATGCCACCTCTTTGTATTTAAACAAAACCTATTCCTATCCTACATGAAATGTGAGATAAAACATGTTTAAAAAAGAATGTAAATGCGCTTTTCATGGAGTCAATAACTTCCAAGAAATTTAATGCCATACCTCCCACAAAAAATGTAGGTAGCATTACCAATCCCATATACCTTTTGAAATAATATAAAAATGGCATTTTGGTATTTTAAGGAATAATGTTCGCAGACTATGCATCATTTTTAAAAGGAATAATTATATTTTCAAGCACCCAAGCTAATGTAATGGAATTTCTTATCAATGTGACAGTCTCTTAAGCTTGTAATAGTGCAATGAGACTTATTGAAAGTTAACTTAGTCCCTAATAGAGCAATTTTTCTAATTCATGAAGGTGTATTTTTGAGATTTCACAAAAGAGACTTACATTTATAGATTTGATTTCGAGAGACTTGCATTTATGGATTTGATTTTTTAGATGATTCTTATGAAGAGTTTGCAGTATTCTTCCATAGCTTTCCATGGATTCATTGCAGGTTATTTGTTCCATTATGGTATTGTAAGTTTTTAAATTGTACTTGCAATCTATTTTTAATGGATCGGTTCAAATGAACTCGAAGATGTAGGAATTTTACACCAAACTTTGTAAAAAATCTTGGTCTCTTACCTATGTTTTATTTCAATTTTCAGTAATCTTTCAGTTTATATCACCTTAAAATTATCATTAAGAATTTATAATTAAATACGGTAAATTTATTAAGAGTGCTAATTAAAGCATTGAATACGAATTGGATGTTTTAGTTAAACAATGGATTTGTATGAGTTTTTCAATTTCTCACTTTAATTTTTGGTTCATATTTTAAATTTTGATTTCTTTACTGATGACGAGAAGCGAGAGATGCCTCTGCATTAAGGATTCATTCTTTTGATGTTTGAAAATGGGAAACTTGCTTTGTCCTATTCCCTGAAAGAGAAGGTGGATGAGGATGACCTCACTCTTGCAAAATTCCTTACTAATATGAAGGTGGGAAATGTAAAAATGTGGGGAGGATTATGGTAAATAAATGGGTGAGGATAGTCATGGGGAAGTGAGCACCTCAAGAAAAATAAATTGGGATGGTAATTCAAAGGGTTTCAAGGATTTAAGCATAAAGGTCCAATACTTAGAAGGATGCTTTGGGTGATGGAAGAAACCAATGCTGGTCAAAGGGAAACAATGATGGATGTCATCAACGCTTCTAAGAAAATTGTCACTACTCAGGTGAAGTCCAAGAAGAAGTTTCTGGAGCTAGAGGACTAGGTCAAAAAGCTAAGTGACAGGCTGGAAGGGATGGAGGAGGGCACTAAAATAAGGAACTTTAACTTGCACATCAGTAGCTCTGAGGATGAGCTGGAGGAAGATATTAATGAAAAAGGTGTTGAGGGTGACGAGATCAAAGATAGTCATGATGGTAGCAGTGGGGATCTCCAAAAAATTAACTTGTGGTTTTGGACTATTGGCAGAATTTTGGCGAACTTCTATTGTTTTGTTGTTTTGGAGATTGTTTCTCCTTCTCTCTAGTTTTCCCACTTTGGTACAAATTTTGGTTCTTCATTATAAGAGTTAAGCATGTTTAACTCATTTCTTGGAATTTTTGTTTCCTTTTTGCTCATTTTTTCTATTCCTCATCTTGTAATGGCCCTTGGGAGGTGATCCTGCTTTTACCTTATCTTATAAACAATATTTTAAATTTTGAAATTTAATTTTAAGGTCAAATTTTTGATGGGTTCTCAATTCGATTAAATTGGGAATTTGAGAATTTTTAAACAATATTTATTTTTAAACTATTTGATAGTATAGGGCCTACTAAAGTTTACAAATTATCTATTGTGCTCTTATTTTCTAGGGAATCCAATGCCCCCTTCAAAATGTTACAAATTCTATCCTTGATTCTACCACTATTTCTACTTCTATTTTTCACACCCATGGATCCTTGTAATCTTCCTCTACTATGAATTCCCTATAGCATCTCATACATGATTTACATGATACGGTGTTGCAATTAGAAAGAGGTATGTCTAGGTATTTAAAATTCCACATAATCTAATCAAATACTTCACAATCCAATAAAACTTTTGATGACATGTTGTCCTTTACCCCTAGGATTTGTTTCCTAGTCTTCCTTTCATTTGGGATGAAGGAGATCGTAATAAATAACTTTCACTCTTTTCATTATGAATGCTTATACTATAATTACAATGAAAAAATACTCACTAATCCTAACCGTAGTACTCTTAAGGATTATGCTTTGGAATGGTTATATGATCTAGCTATTCAATCTCTAAGCACTTTCAATCCATTGGATAATCAATCTCTTGAATACTTCTCCATTAAAATTTTTGATAAGCTCTCCTATGCTCAAATGGATAAAATGAAACAAGGCTCAAAGGAACAAATTTTGCAATTGCAATATTTTTGTAGTTGTAATAATGGTGAATTCACATAGGTTTAGTTAGACATTTACTCTTGGAAAGGCACTTTGTGTCTATTTAAACTAATCCATTTTCTATGATATTTTTCCTTTTAATATTTATAAAGCTTAACCTTTCCATGCTATATTATGGTTTCTATATGTTGGTGTAATATGAGAGTCATTTAACATTTTGAGTGGGTAATTCTACTTTTGGGGACCAAAATCCTTCTTATTGAGGATGTTTGGAGGTCATTTTGGGAATCAAAATTCCCCATTATCTCCCTAAAATATTAAAATAAAAAATATCATTCCAAGTTATTTCCAACACCTATTGGAACACATGAAATGGATATTATATGCTCAAGTTTTTTTTGGTCAAATTTTGAGTCAAATTTGGTCAACATGAAGGTACAAGTCAAATAAGACCTTGGTTCATTTCTAGAACCTATTTATGTGATTCAAGGTTGGATGACAAAAAAATTGGACTTGGACGTGCTTTTTACTCCTCTAGTCTTGAATGGTCGATTTGCACAAGTTCGAGATACGGAGACCATAGTCGGCGGGGTTGAATTTTGTGGCGGAGGGGTACCATGCCACCATGTGGTAATTATTGTAAATTTATTATTTTAATTACACAATGTTTACCACATATTATTTTTTCCCTCTCATGTTGACACGTGTAAGGTGAGAACCTTATTTATTTGATCATGCTATCAAAGTAGAAGATGATATGATCGTCTAGGAAAGTGAAGAATCTAAATGGTAGGTAAAAGAATAAAACCTCAAAAGAAGGTGTTACTGATTCTCTTATTCAAAAAAATTCTAATGATGTGATTTCATTGAAGAAGAAACTTTCACAGTCATCTTTTTGAGGGAGGTTATGTAAATGAAAATTAGAATCAAAATAGAAATAAAATAGGTGGAGGAGAAATAAGATTATCTCTTTAAGCACCTCATGTTAATGCCACATGTGAAGAGATGGCCGATGAAGATCAAATTAAATATTATAAGGATGAGGGAATTTTGTCCATTTATCGATTGATTATGCTAGAAACTTTGATTTTTGTGAATATACCCCTTCTTTAGATGATGAAGATGATGAAACCATTGTTGATATGAATAGTCATTCTTATGCAATGTTCACCCATTCAAAGGATAAAGAGAGGGATAATTATTGAAAATTCAAAGATCCTCAAGTGGTGACTCTAAAAAACCAATAACAAAATGAGGGTCATTACTACCCTCTCTATATTCTAATATGGGTAAGTCTACATCTCCTTGTAAAATTTATCCTACCATTTCTATGTTCAAATGTAATGATATGAATAAAAATAACATCAATACCATTAGAACAAATAGTTAACCTCTCGTATATTGCATCTACACCTTCACCCTCCTTCGAGTCTTATTTTTACATAGTTGAACATGTTAAGAATTCCAAGGTCCAAATTTCTGAATTTGATTATTTGATAACTCATCCCAAACAATTTGATAAAATTTTCCAGTTTATCAAAGGAAGTAATTCAAATTCATGTCCCATATAGCTCAATAAAAAATAAGCATTTCCAAATCTTAGCAATGTTTCATCTCATAATATTCTTGCCTCCATATCTTCCTCTTCTAAAAATATCGAGCCATTCTACCTCTCCTTGTTAGTCAATGGATAAAAATTGAATAATTATATTGTTCACTATGGTTTCTCGAGATAACATCATGCATGTAAAATTTACACATGCTCTTGGTCTCACTCACATCATTTTGTTGGTCACTACTATTTCATGGAGATTAAGGAAGCACCTATTATTGGTCAATTTAATAATGCTCAGGTAGCACTAATGGACTTTCTTAATAAGAAGGTCACTATCAAAACACTAGTTGTAGAAATTCCGGTGTATATGGGATGTTATTGACTCAAATATTTTGTAGAGACATTGGTGGAGATATAAATATGGATTGGTCATATGCCACCATACTAGTCAAAGGTACCATGAAGAAGTTTCTTCCGATAAGAAAGATGAAATATAATATTTAGAGGGAAAATTACCCAAGGGAAAAATTGTATTTAAAAATTCAAGAGGTTGTAACTATTTCATAACTTCATAAGAAAATGTTGAACTTCCTATCTTGATGGAAGAGTTCCTGAAGGTGATGGAACCAATCAAGGAACACAAGGATGATTTGGTAGATCCTAAACTGAAAGATGTTCCATCCCCATTCAAAATGGATATTGTTTATCTATTTGAAAATAATTTAGAGTAGGAATTCCTTGGGTTGCAATAATTAAACCCCAAAAGATAAGTAATGTGGATCATGAGAAAGAGGATGTTTCAAATGATTTCTAGCCATATGATTTCTAGGTTTCCAATCATCTCCCGAGACCCAATGTGAAGGTGAGTATGTGGAAACTTTGAAGAAGGAATTTGTGTAAGATATTTTAAAGGTTGTAAAAGGAACTGAAGACCCTCAACTCAGTCTTGAAATCTTAACCTATGCTATGACTATGCAAGATAAGTATGAGTCTGATTTTGATTCTTCATTTGATGTAAAAATGTTCAATAATGAAATAGAACAAATGAAAGAGCTCAATGTCCCTCTTGAAACATTTTTTGATGAGTATGAATGTGAATATGGGTCCTTATCTTTCCCATTTTGTGAAGAAGATTGTATTCATGTTGAATGGAATGAAAAGGAAATGATTGAATCTCCTGTGGATGTCTTCATTCATGAGGATAATACCTCCATCATAGAGAGTGATATTGAGGTCAATAATGAGTCGGTGTGTGGGAAAGATAAACATATAGAGTAGTTGTTGAACATAAATCAACAAGAGGTATATGATGATGTTGAAAATTTCAAAATATCTACCAAGAATAGCTCTACAAAACAACTGTGAGGAACATGAAAAATAAGGATAAATTTCTTGTTAGAGAGAGTAAGGATAGTTGTGAAAATTATGAGCATGGTATGATTGATAATATATCTTGTGATAATGTTGAGATGAATAATGTGAAATCATAAGCATAAGTGAATGTTACAATGGATTGAAACCTAAAGTAAAACTTCAAGATTGTAAGAAAAGTGAGTTATTCATATTAATATTTGATTGTAAAAGGAGTCATGTTGACTTTATTAAGAGGATACATGAAATATTATTCTTTTTAGGTACCTGGAGACCTCCTGTAACACTTGTATTTCTCAATAATTTGAGAAAGGGGCCATACTTCATTGAACTAGTCAATGGGTTCGCAGAACAAAGTCATTTGGTGTTACCTGTACATGGGTAACATCCAAAGAAGAAAAAACAATAAAATGAAAATGGGATGTCCACCACATATATTATAGGTGATTTAGGTTGTGTTTCCATTTCAGTTGTGTTTTTACCTATTGTGTGGTGTGTTTCCCTTTTTTTGTTTTTTTATTTTAGTTGTTCTTGCTTGTGTTCTTTGTGACTCTATTTGCCCAATGGATAAGGCATTGGTCTACTCCCCATGAGATAATTGAGGTTCATGCTTGCTTCATTTTTATTTTTGAAATCCAAAACAAGTCCCCAAGTAAGATCCAACTATTGTCATGCTAAATTTATAGCATGTAAAATTTAAAATTTTGATCATGACAACCAAACCCACACTTGAAACCCCTTTCTTGGTCAATGTAAACCTTTCATCCATCTAACATCAACTATTCCATCCTTATTTTTGTTGAGAGGAACATGATAACATGATTTTAAAGTGTGTTTCATATGTAGATAAGTGTACCTAGCTTGATTCTTGAAGTTAATGAGATCTATGAAAGAACAATGCTCCCAGAGGATTAAAAAGGGCTCTTTTTTATTTTTTTGTCATACGAGGACATACCCCAGATGCTAAATGTAAGGTCACAAAAAATATAAAGGTTATATAGGATAGTAATAAGATGATATAAGGAATTTTAGGAAGTTTTTAGAAGCCATGAGAGGTCGGAAAACTTACATGAAAAACTAGGTCCTTTTGTGTAAGGCACTTTGGGAAAAACATGTTTCAAAGGATCTAGTCACCTTGTTCGATGGGTTTTAAGAGCCTCAAGAGGTCTTAGAAATAAAAATCATATGAATTGGAAATATAAAAATCCTAATTCATGGTGTAATAATCAAAATAGAAATCTTAGAGTATAAAATATGGAAACAAGTCCATCCAACACAAGAGTCTTTAACACAAGAAAATGCGTTGGATTTTATCATAAGTCCATCGAGTGTGGAATGTAATTGGATAAAATATTATTATTATCCTAATTAATTATTATCAATTATTATAATTTATAATTTATTTTTAATTAATGTTATTAATTAAATAATGTTGTTATTTGGTTTTATTAACCATATTATTTGTTTTATTCAAAACATCACGGATGTTGTTATATTGTTTTAACAATATAATTGTTTGATTGTATTTTTGTGCTTCCCGGATGTATTATGGAAGCTATTGTAATTTTGGTTGTACCTGTGCAACCTTTCTTTTGTCTACACATGACTGTACAATACCTATAAGTATTGCAATCTTGCTATTGTAAATTGGTTGATTGAGTTTAATAAATATTATCAGGCTTCCGCCCCTGTTGCTCAATTTACATTTGGTACCAGAGTGAGAATATAGACTTGTGAGCATGTGAAGGTGTGGAAATAGAGAGCAGCCAAGATAGAGGAGTTTTGGAGAAGCATTTGTAGCATCTGAGAGCTTGTGTAGCCTCCTGCAACCTCCCAGCCCCATCCCTACCTCCTCACATCCTCCAGTTCATTCCAGGTGATTGGAACACAATTTTTTTTTTGCTGGTGCACCCAACACCAGGAAAAATTTGCTACAAATATCTACAAACAAAAAAATATATTTCCCCATCTAGGGGTTTCACCTCTAATATTAGAGGATTGTTTTGGTTACTGCTACATTCAGCAGTCTGCTAAATTTGGAGAAGTCGGTATACATTGTTTTCATCACTGAGTTCAAACCAAGCTAAAGAGCGAGTTCTTTGTGCATTCAGCAAGTTAAATTCTTTGCAAAGGTCATGCAGACTAATCTCGTGCCATTCATTGATCGAGTTACTACTTGGAGACTCAACTGAGCCCTCTTCTACAAAGTCGTGCTCCATGCCAAGTCAATTTTTGTATAGTCATTGGCAGATTTGCTTTGATAACAAGTATTTTCTTTTTTTTTTAAACTGACTGCTATTTTGTTCGGGAATCGGCCGATTTCCCACCATCCACTCCTCATTGTGTATCAAACTTCAACTAGGATATTCATTGGTGGATCGGTAGCATCTATAACCTCCAAATTGGACCTCACACGTAAACAATTAGATTCCCGCATAATGAAATCGAAAGCGGCTAAAACAAATCACGGTGGAAACAATTACAAATAGTGGTTGAGCTTTTAATTCTCCACGTAGACCTACAATAATTAAATCAAAAGTGGATCAGTCAAACATAGAAATCGGTGGAAAGAAATAAAAAATGTGTGAATACAAACTCATGCAATAACCATAAAACAGTGAAGAAAACAATGCAAATTCAATACAAAAGGTGGTTCAAACAAGAGTGAAGGCAAGGAGATAATAAGGAGATCCATTGTTTAAGCTTGGAACCCTAATCCACACATGCAGCTCCACGTGGAGTCTCTGCCAAGTCACCATTTTACAAGGTTAGTTAGTTTTACCTTTCATTAAATACAATTTTGTTCATTTCTATGTCAAGCGCTCATAAGAGCCAAGGCGGTTAGAGAGAAAGTCTTAGAAGTGGGAGGTGCATGGTTCAAATCCCACCCCCAACTTGATTTTTTTGAATTTGGTAGAATATTTGGTGGAACCACTAAATTTAGCGAAAAATTCAAATTTAGTTATAACTAACTAAATTTAGTGGAGAAATCCCTAATTTAGGGTAAAAAAATTTCTCCCATTCACCTGTTTTTCATTCTGGACTTTTTTTGCTAAAGGAGGCCTATCCAGAAATTGCATTTTCAGCTATATTTTTGTAATTTTTTGGCGTAGTAGGTCATTTTGGGCTCCAGAGGCCACCAGGGCCCATGAAAAAAAAAAATTACCTGCCATTCAATTTTTCTAGATTTTTGAATGTAATTTGTATAATGCATTATATTGTACTAATTTGTAGGTTGTCATAGTCAACTAAAAATTTGTAACTTCTCAAAAACTGGTAGAATATTGTAATCACAAAAAGTAAAAAATTGGTTCTGATAACACTCCACAGATCCTAGATCTCATTCACAATGTTCGGTATATATGGTGCCTCTAGGAAGCACTTACGGGTAAAGCCATTGTGACTACTACTACACTTAACACCTAAAATAGCTGTAAAAAAATCGTCATGGGTATTGTCCCTATAAATCGACAGGAGTAATAAGGTCACAATACACACACTATGAGCCATCCCATCCATCTAGTGAATGATTACACGACATAAATCCGGACTAAGAAATTATCCAAGTATATAGTGAAGTTACGTGCACGTATGAGGATATTTCTTTGAGCGGTGTCAATAATCACACAGACCCCTCTCAGTACTATCTTGGTACCACGTATTGAATTCTTTCACGTACGTTAACACCTCTTTCATATACCACTAGGTATATAGAAAGGGAGAGATTCTTCCACATACCACTAGGTATATCAGAAGGGCATGTCTATAGAAAGGTTCGGTATATCAGACTAATGGTATATAGATTGGAGACCTTATACCTAGAGTGATAAGAGCCAAACCCCATGTCGTGATCTCTACAAAATGGGCACCGATGCCCCCAATTTTTTTCTTCCGATTCAAAACTACTCAGAGGAAACAACTATGCTACATGGAAGACAAAAATTAAGACACAGCTTGAGTTTGAAGAGATCTGGCTGCTTGTGAATGGTACTCTTGACCGGATCAACTACGATACAACACAATAACGGCAATTTGATAAAGTAGATTAGAAGCCCAAACTCATCATCTTTTTGAGTGTCTGATGATGTGCAACCCCACATTTGAGATGCCAAAATAGCCAAAGAAGTGTGGGATAAGTTAAGTACAGTATATGAGGCCAAGAACAAGAATGTTATACTGAATTTGTAGAGTCAGTTACACACATTGAAGTTCAAGCAGAATGAAAAAATAGAAGCTTTCCTAAGAAGAGTTGCAGAATTGAGGGATTCACTTTTAGCCCTAGGAGAAGTGATCAAAGATGATGATCTCATTCCCATTGTTTTGAGATCACTCCCTTCTTCATACCATATTTTTGTAACAACACTAAACTTGTTAGATACGACAGTTAGTTTTGACAAGTTGGTAAACCTATTGCAACAAGAGGAAGCCATGCACAATAAGGATGATGAAGAAGAGTAGGCAATTTCTTCACATCAAAAATGGAAAGGAAAAGGTAAAGGAAAACCTAATTCCTATCAAAAGTCCCAAAATCAAAATCAGTATCAAGGGGATAGACAACAGAAGAAGCAATGTCCAATCTGTAAAAGAGGACATAACCTACAAGATTGTTGGTATAATACTTACAAGAAAGGTTCATCAAGCAACTCTGGACCTCCACAACAATCTAATAAGGGACATTCTAACTACAATCAAGGGCAGAAAAAGGGGAACTAGAAAAGAAGACCCCACCAGCAAGGTAATATTGTCTAAGCAACAAGAACAATCAGACAATGAAGACTACTTGTTCACTGCTCGATCAAGTGAACCATCCATGTCATCTAGTGATGTTTGGTATGTTGATTCGAGGCCACTCGACACATGACCAGCCATAGAGACTAGTTTATTTCAATGAGGGACATGCCATCAAAAATCATGTTTCGTTGGGAGATGATTCTTCATATATAGTTCAGGGATTGGGAACATTTCTCTACCCCTTGGTTCACGCAAATGTAGACTATCGGATGTCCTATATGTCCCTGGGTTGACTAAGAATCTTCTTTTAGTCAGTCAACTCCTAGATCACAACCTAAAAATTGACTTTGATAGTCAATCCGGTAAGAAAATGTGTTTGATTCGAGACAAATCAAGAGGCTCAAAAATAATTACAAAAGCCTCCAATGTGGGACGCATGTTCCAACTTGATTTTGTTCATAGAGACGATCAAGAACTTATGGCTAAGAACTCCACCTCAATATAGTTGTGGCATCGAGATTTGGTCATGTAAGTTTCAAATATCTCGAAACACTTCACCGACATAATATGGTACATGGGCTACCATCTCTTCAGAAGGATACAAACAAGTGTCCTCACTACCTAGTAGGTAAACAACACAGAGATTCATTCTAGAGGAGTACATTTCGAGCTCATGGTAAACTTGACCTGGTTCATACCAATCTTTGTGGTCTAATGCAGCCAAGTCATTCTGGGTTCTAGTACTTCATGCTTTGTGTTGATGACTATTCGAGAAAAATGTGGATTTTTGTCTTCACAAGAAAAGTGAAGTGTTTGAAACCTTCAAAAAGTTCAAAGTAGTAGTTGAGAATGAAACTAGTCATCACATCAGAACTCTCCACTCAGATCAAGGGGGAATTCACCAGTGATGAGTTTAGAGACTACCTACAAACTCACGGGATTCATCAACAAATGCCTCCTCCACACACACCATAGAAAATGGTGTTGTTGAGAGAAGAAATCATATTATCATGGAAATGGTGTGATGCATGATCGATGATTCCGAACTTGCAAAGAAATTCTGGGTAGAAGTAGTAAAGAAAGTAGTGTATTTGTTGAACATAGTGCCCACTATTGCTCTTGATGGAGTAACACCACAAGAAGCATGGTCAAAATGGAAACCATCTATTGCACACCTCAGAGTATTTGGGTGCAAAGCAAGCATGCACATACCTAAACAGAACAGAAAGAAATTAGACATGAAGTCACAAAAAATTGTCTTCATTAGGTATAGTGAAGAGACTCTTGGGTATATATTGATGGATCCTAAGACTAGAAAATTCTACACCAGCAGAGATGTTGAGGTTTTTGAGAAGAAGTAGAGAATCCTCTCCGGACTCACAAGAAGTAGATTTTTCACTAGTTATAAAAATGAAGCTGATGTTCCCTCTGAAGATGAAAGTGATGATGGGGATGATGGTGTTGATCAAATAGAACCACGACCCATGGGAACAGTTCAACGTATGCCTAAATGGTGTACAAGTACATTACGAGATGCAAGAATGGATGCTCCACTAGATACATCCACCCCTGGACCACGAAATCGTAATAAAGCAAGAGAAGAAGTTAACTTTTCTTTGATGAGTAGATTTATTGAATCAGATGAGCCCTCTATAGTCTAGGAAGCCCTACAGTCAAAATCTTGAAAGATGCTATGGATTCTGAATATCAATCAGTGATGAAGAATAACACTTGGCAACTTGTTGATCTTCCACTAGGGAAGAAACCCATTAGATGTAGATGGATATTTAAAACAAAGTACAAAGTAGATGGGACAATGGACAAGTATAAAGTGAGACTTTTAGTAGCAAAGGGGTATGCATAAAAATAAGGCATTAACTATGAGGAGACATTTTCTCCCACATCTAAGATCAAAATGATCAGGATGATCTTTTCTCTAGCTTGCTCAGTTTGGATGGAAAGTCCACCAAATGGACGTAAAAAGTGCCTTCCTAAATGAATATTTACAAGAAGAAGTCTACATGACTCAACTTGAGGGATATGTAGTACTTGGTCAAGAAGTAAAGGTATGCAAACTCAAGAAATCTTTGTATGGCCTTAAACAGGCACCTCGGGCATGGTACATCAAGATTGATGAGCATCTCGTACAACATGGATTTGTTAGAAATCCATACGATCCCAATCTCTACCTCAAAAACAAGGGGGAGATGGTGATTTTTGTTGTCTATGTAGATGATCTAGTCATCATTGGTAGTTTAATTAGGATGATCGATGCAATGAAGAAAGATCTTAATCGATCATTCAACATGACCGATCTCGGGCTGATGCACTATTGTCTTAGATTGGAAGTGTGGCAGAAAGAGAATCATATTTTTGTTTCTCAGATGAAATATACCAAGACTACACTCGAGAAATTTAGGATGATGGATTACACACCAATTTCTACACCCATGGAGAATAGATTGTAGTTATCTCGTTCAGATCCATCTCCTGAGGTAAGTGCCACTCTCTATCGGCAGTTGATTGGGAGTCTCATTTACCTAACCTACACTAGACCAGATATCAGCTTTGCAGTGAGCTATCTATCCAGGTTCATACAAGAACCCAAATTTTTCATTGGAAAGCAGCAAGGTGCATTTTAAGATATCTCAAAGGATTAGTGGATCTTGGTCTAGAATACAAGAAGAATGACAACTTCTTCTTGACTGGATATTCGGATTCAGATCATGTAGGTAACATTGATGATAGAAAATCCACTTCTGGATTTGTATTCTTTATGGGATCTAGACCAATATCATGGGGAAACAAGAAACAACACTTTGTTTCTCACTCTTCCACAAAAGTTTGAGTATCGTTATGCATGAGAAGTTGTCATGAAGTGATTTGGGTATGTCACATACTAGAAGGACTCACGAATACCACAGACAAACCAACCACCATGTATGTTGACAATGAAGGTGTTCTCAAAAATTTCACAATCTAGTTTTTCATGAGAGAACAAAGCACATTAACATACATGTTCATTTCATACGCGAACATGTGTTAAAGCACAACATCCAGCTTCAATTTTTTCCAACAGCTGAAAAATGAGCAAATATTTTCACGAAGTCACTTGCACATGACAAGTTTGAGTTGTTCAGGGAGTTCCTCTCCTCATCCCTTAAGGTAATGCAAAATTAAGGGGGGGAATGTTAGGATAAAATATTATTATTATCCTAATTAATTATGCATTATACAATTTATTATTTAATTAATTAAATAATGTTGTTATTATTTGGTTTTATTAACCATATTATTTATTTTATTCAAAACATCACGGATGTTGTTATATTGTTTAACAATATAATTATTTGATTTTATTTTTGTGCTTCTCACATGTATTATGGAAGCTATTGTAATTTTGGTTGTACTTGTGCGTAACCTTTCTTTTATCAAAGCACATGACTATACAATACCTATAAGTATTATTGCAGTCCTATTATTGTAAATTGGTTGATTGAGTTTAATAAATATTATCGGGCTTCCACCCCTATTGCTTAATTTAAAAATAATCTAATGTTCACCCTCCCGATACCATGTCTTTCTCCTAGAACTGAAAAAACACTCAGTAGTTTATTTTCATGTTGAGATTGATGACATCAACATTCTAAGAAGCTTGGGAGGAGTTTTGGAGGCATGATGTCCATTTTTCCATTAGTCCCTTGGTGCAAGGTGACATGGGGATACAAAAATGTTCCCCCTATGGAGGAGTTGGTTTTGTCACTTAAAGTGACAACTTAAGGTATTAGATAGTGTTATAAACTCACCATAACTTGAATTTTGACAAATATTTCATGAAAAATAGACCCATGGTAGAATTTTTGATGTATGATGTCCCTTTTTCTTTTTTTCCCAACAACTAAGGGGACATGGGGGACAAAAAAATTCACTCCCCCTATGGAGGAAACTTTTCGTCACTTAAAAGTGACAACTTGGGTGTTAGAAACATGTTATAAACTCACCATTTTTACAAAATGTGGCCCCGTACTCATTGAAAAAGAACCCATGGTGAACATTGGAGGGATTGATATAGATTTTTCCCCCTTTCCCTATTTTTAGGGTGTAACTACACCTCTAACCTCCACATGACCCAGGTTGAGCTTGTTTGGGTTTAATGTGAGTTAAGGTGTGCAAATGAGAGGGAAAAAATTTTGAAAGAGGGAAAATCATTTCAATAAAATTATCAACCATCGAGCCTCATTTGTGTTATATTATCTCCTCCATTATTGTTGGTATGCTATTATGTTGCCAAAACATTTTTCGACATCCTCCATGCCTAAACAATTTTTACTCATATCCCCCAAACCCTATGTCCAGTTGCCATGATATTTTAACTATAGATTCCTTACAAAAACACCTTTAAGAATATTATTTACATGCCTCCATTGATGATATGTATCATTTTATATAGAAATTTGAAATATTAATCCATTAAAAACTCATTTTTAGATTTATGAAAACTTGGCAATTGAAATCCTTTGAAATTTGGAGCAAAGCCTCACATTGCAAAACAAAAACTTTTGAGACCACTTTCATTCCATTCCAACATTGGGAAGACCCACTTATAAAAATAGTAAGCCTTCCTAAGCCTCACTATCTATAAATAGTAAGTGTTATAAACAATGTATTTAGAGTTTCCATGTCCCTTTAAACACGGAGTAAACTCAAAAGTGGAAAATTAAGAAACTAGAAATTAAAATGGAATTCTAAAAATAATTATTACTAAAAATAGTAAGCGTCAAGATATTGGTCAAGAAATAAGGATTTTGAGCTTTTCATGCTAAAGAAATATCAATTGGATAAGTTTGAAATAGTACATAACACCTCAATGACCTAATGGATTCATGATTTCACACTATACATTATTAATATAAGGAAAGAGAAATTCTTCTATTTAGAGGAGAGGAAATTTTCCAATGAATAACAGATGAAAATAAATTTCTTAAGAATCATGGGGTTGATTCCATTTAAAACGGAAACATTTTTGTCACAGAGGTGAATTTTGAAGCCAAGAAGAGAAAGGTGATGTTATCTATGTTCTAACTCCAACCTAGTGCTCAAAAAGGATCATCATGTTTCCATATCAGTGAAATTATTGCAAAAGTGTTTCAAAACACTCATTAAATACCTTACAATATTCCAACTTAACAAGAGGTAAAAGAAAAGAAACTTCATTCACATAACAATCATTTACGATCCATCGAAAACACGTCCTTTGTTAACAAGATGTTTTCTTATCTCCAGATTTTAACTTCTCTCTCTTCTTCTCTCTCCTCCCTTCCTCTCTCTATACATAATATTTCTTCATTGATAATGTAAATTTTCACTATTTCATCTTATTCAATTAAGTGACTTAATATTGTATTGTAAAAGTCCCCTTTTTATTAATAATAAGGGGGCTTATTTTTCATTCCTAGAGGAATGTGAAATTCATAAGTGGTGGGACTATTAAAGATCACGTGGGGGATAGATGAAGAGACATATTATAAATATACAAATTGAAATGGCTTCTCCATTCCAAAGGGATATTTTCTTAGTTGATATCTCTTATTTTCTTATTATAAGTAAGAAACTACAATTCTTCTATCTCCTTGTCTTATGTTTTCCTCTCCATTTCAACTTTACTCCATGAGCATGGTTACTTGTGCAATATTATGAAAATAAAATTGTATTTACTTGTGTTTTATTCCTCTTTCCTTTACATGGTGTCTTCTCATATTTAACTTGGAAATATTCTTTTTTATTTCTATAAACTCAACTTGCTATTTATTGAATAGAAACCCTTCTCACTGTCTCCCCTCTCTCCATACACACACCTTTCCTCCACCTCCTTTTTACACATGGGTTTAGTGGAGTATTCTGTGTAATACCTGATTGAAAGGCCACCCACGATGATTATAGTTTATATATTTATTATTTTCAATACATGGAGTTGTCTCATTCCTATGTAGAGGGACTTAGTCCCAGAGTGTTAGTGAGAACCCCTAATTTTCCCTTGTGACAAATTATTTCACCAACACTACAAAATCAAGACATGCACGTGACTTGATCTACTAGTTCTCTACTTTTCATATGTTATTTTTCATATGGTTTAACATATAGAATATTTTATCTTTTATAGACACATGTATTTCATGAGGTATATGAGCATGATATAGCATACATGGGACTCTATCATGATTATAAACATTGGAATTTCTCTCTTACCTAATTTCCTTGCTAATTTGGAGGCATATTATACACTATTAGGTGTTATTATTTCATTTCAACACAATATTTCTTATAATTTTTAGGATTAGATTATATATTGCGATATATGTTGTTTCTTTTAATTTTAGGACTAACACATATGAATCATGCAAAAATAATATATCTTATTTTATGTGCATTTAAGATATTTTCAAATTTTAATCATGACACATTTTATTTTTTATCTTATTATATTGTGTGTGCATTCTTTAGCATTCTTTATTTATTTGTAAAACTTAAGTGTCATGTTTTTGGCCTTGTCTTCATTTTCTTATGTAGCCATGTAACCCTTGTTTTTGTGTGTACAATTATTATGTACCTTTTATGTAGCTCTTGGAATTTTATATGAATGTATATGTGAAATTGATTTTTTTACTTGTATTATTATGTTCTTATATTCTTGTATGATTTTATTAGTTTAAATGATATCTCTTTTTGTCACGGTTTTAACCATAAACTCTCTTATAGGGTTAGTATACATATTGTGTCCACCTACACTATCTTATATGTGATCCAAAAATGACTATATACTACATCTAACATGGAAAAAATTAAATTATTTTAATCCAAGTGATTAATACAATATATCATTCACATCAAAAGAGGGGTCATTCAACTAGGTTATCACAAGAATATCAATGTAATTTATGCCCACATACAAATTACAAATTATACAATATAGTGGAAACAAATATAGGGACACAAGAATACAAATATATATAAAAAATAAATGTAATTGGATTTAACTTAGACAACACCATACAATAGAGGATTAAAAAAGCTGTGTTACTAATATAAATAGACAATACTATCCTGGTAGATTCTTGACATCTAATTTAGAGTTTTCTAGGATATAAAGGTTTTAATAGATCTCTAGTACAAATTAAAGGACAAATAAATAGTTTAAAGAAGATTTCAATACATTTTGGTATAGAATTTAGGGGCATGAGTTTACTTCATTCCCTTTAACTTTGTACATTTAGAACATATACACTTTTACAATGCATAATGTGGGGGCATAATCATGCTTCATTCCCTTTTGGATTTACGCATTTGGCACATTGACACCCATATAATACATGATGAAGGGATGCAAATCTTTATTTACTGTCATATTTTCATGGGTTTTCGCATTAGGAATCTATATCCATTTGTAATGGTGCGAGATGGAAGTATTTTGGTGTGGCTAGCTACCCTTTGACATTCTTTTTCTCACTCTTTCAAAGGTTTTTAAGGTGTTTAAATGACTTTTGACACCCTTCTTATCACTCTCCTTTAAAAAAATTTAGGTTATCCATACACAACCAAAATTCATCCAATATTAGGTGCATTGGGATTCCTAATTCCTTTTTGGTTTAGGATTCTCCTATTAATTAGAGACTGATCACCCCAAATGCTCTAGTGGTTCAATTCCAATCATTATCTCTATGCATTTTTAAAATGGTAAGATATTTATTTAAAAATACAAACATGTGTAATCATTCATTTCTTTATATTTTTTTAATTTTCAAATTTAAAGATTTAATTTTAATATAGGGTCAAAACTCAAATCTTTATATATGAAAAAAAAATTTATAATAGGTAAAGGATGGTTGAGGGGGCATATCCCGTATAAATTTTCCAGAATAATAGAGAAGGGTCAAGGGTATGGCCATTGAAACCCTCTCAGATCCATAGATCCACATAAAGAAACAACACTAGAAAATAAAAGCCTAAAGGCCTATAACATAATAACTAACAGCAGAAGACAAGGAACTAACAAAAGACCAAAAATACATTAAAAAACATCCACCAAAAAGATACCACCATCATTCATTGATCAGTTCACCCACTGTGTGCATGTGTACATTCCATTCCTTAACCAGACTAGCAATAATATATTTCCTGAATTTGTAATGTCTGGTTCAACTATCTCCACTTTTGGACCAGACCCTTATTTTTCTTTGTTCTTCACAATTTCCATGGAGTGGATCATCTCAGCAAGTAGTTTAAGATGGTGGATAGTAATTTTGACATTTAGGATGTGAACATATCTGATCTGAAGAATAATCCCCTTCATCTTTAGCATATCATTCTCCATGGCAGGAATATTTCATTGGCATTTTTAAGTTGTTCGCTAAGAACAATAGAAGTGAGCTTCTCAACTTTTTCCTATAGCTCCCTCAGATCAATTGTCACCATGTTTATCTTGTGTCTATTGATATCGGTGTCTAACACTGTAATTCTCAAACTCCCACATGAAAACATTGGATTTAACCGCAGATATCACAGGCATTAAACAATTTCTTCCCGGGTAGTTTTAAGATCACGTAAAATTTCAATGGCTTCCTTAGTGTTTTTAGATCTTATTCCCTCAGATGATTCATGGTCATGACCAAACTCCTTATCCTCACCAATTTCCTCTCGGAAAGAATCTATTTCATTTTTTCACCCATATCAGCATGACCCAAGTCATCCGCATGCTTTGCTCACCTAAGTTCGAGCTAATCTCTCGAATTCTTACAAGGTTCAGAAGTTTCATTCTTCTAAAAAAAATTCTTAATGATTTCCTTATCCTAATGTGATCGGTTATTTTTCGAATGAATTCCACACATCCTCTCTAATAGCATAATCCCCTTTAGCATCCAAAGTCTCAAGTTTCCCTCAACACCGGTAGAAGTCCATTTAGTAGAAGCACCAAATATTTCATTTTTTCCAATGAGGGGGTACCTAACTTGATCGTGGCTTTGATGAGGCCTTGATGAAGAGGTAGGGAGAAATTTCCTTTCTCGAACCGAGAAACCAATTTTTCCACGAGAAAGGAACAAAAAGTTGGGGAAATTAAAGGGTCTACAATTCCTAACATGATTCAACATGGGAAAATGATACCCATAAATAACTTTATAACACCCTTCAAGGGTAATGTATGTCATGATAAGCTAAGCAATTTCACTAAAAGGATGGGGAAAATCCCTCTTTCATAACCATTATGGAGAATTTTAGGCATCCCCTTACCTTGCATGATGCAATGAATCTCCTAGTTGTAGTCCAATTTGGGATTGAAAGAACTTTTTCCTTCCAGAAGCGGACCATATATTTTAGCAATAAACTTCGGAGAGATAGTGTAAGAAAAAAATTCTGACCCTAACATGACCATCCTTCCAGGTTCTCGTGACAACTTCGCTCAAGTTTTCATCATACCCATAAAATATTTTGAATAATTTTAACAAACGAGCTCTGTCGAGCATCTCCTCTGTCTCTTTGAACATCACCAGGATATTACTTGGTTTAGTTATAACTAAATCTCCACCCATAATGCTTGAGTTACTCTTCTTCCTACTGCAATTTTTTCCCCTTTTTTGGCTCCCTTTGGCACACTTGGAGAGATGAATCAACATAAAAAGGAAATCCTCCCAAACTTTGAAATGATAGGAAATAAAGGTTTGCATGAGTTCAAGATTGATAATATCATAGTGTGTCACCCAAAGGGAATTATTACCTTTTTCCATCCTCATTGGAAGAACTTTTGTTAGGTTCACACTCCTAATCCAAGATATCTATGAATTTGGCTTCCAAAATAGATAGTTCCTTGACCACTTTAAATGCCTTATCTTCCACCCCCTTATTTGTCATTACATCAACAAGTTTTTTTCCTTTACAGTAAACATGATGGAAAGAAATCTCAACAAAGGAGGATAATTTATTCTTAGCATTGTTAATGAATTATTCGATAGAAATAGAGGTAGAACTTAAATCCCCCTCATACAAAAAAATTATGTTTAAAGATTTGCCTTCTACAAGAAGGTTTTTGTACCCTTTCTCTTCATCTATCTTCACTCCCTAGAATAGCATTGTACCCTCTGCAACATGGTTAGATTGTATGCCCAAACTAAAGAAATAAGCAAGGAGAAATCTTCCTTTATTATCTTGAAAAACACCTCCTCCTCCTGCCTTTCTCGGATTCCCTTTAGCAACACCATCGAAGTTTAGTTTAATAACACCTTCGCATGGAGGAATCCACTTAACCCCAACTCTAGGATTGCTCTTTCTAGGAGGAGGATTGAAATTTAAGTTCCATTTCTTTAGTATATAATGTTCAAAATCCAAGACTTCCACTTCTTTATTCTTAAGGATAGAAAAATTATTTCTAATAGCCTGTAAACACTTGTTAATAATCAACCTATTAGGAAGTTTCTTTTTATTGAAAATCCTCCTATTTCTCTCTTTCTAAATTTCTCACCATGAATGACCAAGGCTCATATTCCATAGATTTTTCAGCCCTTGACTGTTGAAAGGAAATTTCCATTAGTTCTGGTGGATTGGATATCCTTGGGAATAACCCACTTGACTGAAAACATACCCAAAATATGAGACATAATATGGAAAGAAAAAGGACAATCTAAGAACATATGATTCATTATTTACAAGTTTTGTTCACATAAAACACATTTATTGACCATATGGAAGCCACATTTAGCAAGGTTATCCATAGTAAGAATCCTATTTATCACCGTTAGCCAACTGAAAACATTGACTTTGGGGGTTATATTCTTGTTTCAAACCGTGCCAGTAATAATATCTTCCTCTCTAGTTTCCTCTTCAAAGAATAACATATAGGCTGATTTAACTTAGAAGTTACCATTTTGTTCTCTTTGCCACAAAATTCGGTCTTGTTCCTTGTTGTTATAAGACACATAGTTTTTAGAAAAGATTGAGACTAACCATGTGTGCTTTAAATTCTTTCCTGTCCAATTCTATGTGTTTCCAAATCTGAAAGCTTTCTTGAGTTTCCATATAATTGTTTATTTTTTCCCCATATTTTTCTTCTAGAAATTTCGAGATTTGGGGAAATTTGTCTTTAAGAGTGAAGTTTCCAGCCCATTTATCAGTCCAGAAACATATTTCATTTCCTTTCCCTATTTTCCATATGTTTCCCTTAGCAACAAGATCCTTAGCCTAATTAATAGCTTTCCAAACACTTGACCCATTGAAAGACGCCTGTTTGAAGATCCACCTTTTTCATTAGCATCCACCCAATATTTTTTCCTGAGAATTCTTGTCCATACTCCATTTTATTTTATTAGTCTCCATCCAATTTTTTCCAAAAGAGAATTGTTCATTTAGTCTAGTCTCTAAGTCTAATTCCCCCTATCCTTTTAGGTTTACAAACTCTATTCCAAGCCACCGGTGGAATTCTTTCATTGCTTTCATTGTCACTCCATAAGAACCTTTTTGGATCTTTTCAATTTTTTCTGTTATTATCCCCGGGAGTTGATAGAGACACATAACATACAATGGGAGAATTTTAAGTGAGCTCTTGAGTAAGGTGATTTTCCCAGCCTGAGATAACAGATTAGCTTTCCACCCTGTGAGATTATTTTTGAATATTTTGACAAGAAATTTCCATTTCATGCAATAAGGTTTGTTATCCCCAAGGGGAATACCTAAATAGAATGTAGGGAAGGGTTTATAGGCACAACCCAAAATCACCACAATATTCTTGCATCTGATTTCTAAAGTGTTAAGGAAAAAAAGAGAACTTTTCTATAGTTCACCAACTGACCCGAAACCTCCATGTAATCATCTAAAAGGACTTTAAACTTTTTTTCTTCAGGAACAAATGCTTCACCCACCATAATAGTGTCATCAAAAAAATGCTAATGAGATACATTCTCCATACCCCTCGTGATATCCCTTTGATGAATCCATTACTAGTTTACACATCGAGTCTTCGGTGTGACTTTAGTTAGGATTATGAAAATAAAGGGGAAAGGGGATCCCCTTTCCTTAATCCTTGGGAGATGGGGAAGAAACCACAAGGGGTTCCATTCATAAGAATAGAGAACTAGACATTAGAAATACATGCCTTAACCAGACTCCAAAAGGAATCATCGAAACCAAACCAATCAAGAATTTTGTCTAGAAAATTCCATGAGACCCTATCATACGCTTTAGCCATATCCAATTTTAGGATCATAACAACCTTCTTGCTAAGTTTTTTTGAATGACTAGTCTATGGAAATTGACTAGACTCTATGTTGCAAGTTTTAATTCGGGATCTTGAAGCCACCCCAACATCTCAAGAAAAAAATAAAATCGAGAAAATAAAATATGTTTTTACACATTAGGTATATTTTCCTCTAAACATGTAAATTTAATTTCCCATCTTAAAGGTGGGGTAAATTTAAACACCTAAATTTAAAAATTCATCACGTGATAATGCCGAGTATTGGTATAATCCTAAATCAAAGTATGTGCATCTATTGTGAGCCTAATTTATACATATTTTGTCTTATCACATGGATTTATCTCCTTATTACACTTCTCACTCACTCGTAGAAATACCTACATTATCCATAATTATTCTATTAATCATAATTATAACACACATAAGTTTACAATGTTGCACTTCCCTCCTAGAACAAACCATAAAGTAGGACCAAACCATTCAATAGTTTGGTATGAAAGTAACAATTTAGTCCAAAATTCAAAATTTGGTCGATTTCTCGATTTATATCTTTTTATGGTTTGGTAGTTACCTATACGACACCCTTAATTTGAAATAATACTAAAAACCCTATAAAAGCATGTCAAATACACTCATTGACTCACCTAGAATTCACTGGAACTTTCAAGAGCTCCGTTAGACAATATCATTCAAAACTAATATAAAGAAGCACTTTTAAATATTCCTAATGCAATAAAATACATTAGGAGTAACCCCATATAGGTATGAAGTACCCCAAACTAGGTGCAAGAGTCAATATTCCCAATCTAAGGTCCCTTAAAGCCAAGTAAATGAAAAAATGGCAAACCATTACAACACATTAAGTGATTGGGTAATCAAATATAGTTACATCTATAGAATATTATATCTCTAGGTGGGTAATCACATGTGGTTTGAGGTCTCTTTTTATTAGTGATAATGTGAGTGGTGTATGGATTGTAATTCAACCCAAACACTAACTATTTAATTGGGTTTTTACCCATGGTTAAGTTTTGGGATCAATTTAATTAATTATTGAAGGTTTCAAACATTTACGAGACCTAATAAATTACAAAAATCATATTCTGGACATTTGGAGAGGTGTCAGGAGTTACATAGTTCCATTAGTATACTAGACCAAATTGTCCACTAGGATAAAACTTCTAAATGACTTGGTCTAAAAATTAGCGATTTCATCCCAATAGAAAGTTCTGATCTAAAATCAAAGAAAAATAATTTACAAGACATTTCATTCTAATTCATCCATTTCACCCTTGATATATATCTATACCCATCAAATATCTAAGTGCATTCATTATATCATGTCTTACTCAATTTGGAACATGTTCTAATTGATCTATATTGTAGGTTATTTATATTTATAATATTATTTTAATGTTAATGTTAATGTTAATCAATAAATCTAAACATACATATTGTTTCTAATCTTAATATGAATTTATGTGAAGGAATTCTTCATCTTTACCACATTTATTTATTTTTGGTTGTATCATTATTCCACCTCATTTATTAGCAATAAATGTTCTCCACTTGTGTGTGATTTTTATTGAGTTTTCCTCTATCCACTTATATTCTATCTCATAATTTGTGGTAAACTATTTTCTTATCATACACCTTCATATATTTTATTTTTGTTACTTGAAACATTTTACCATTTATTTTGGGAAAGAGACCTCATAAATTTTCATGATCCCACATTTTTTTATTAAGGACAAAGGTATTTTCCTAGGACCCTAGCAAGTTACATAGAGGCCATAGTCCGGATATTTAATACAAAGTAGGAAAAACCAAAACAAGATTGGAACAATGTTTAATCAACAAGCAACCCAAAAACAACAGAAAATCAACAAAGTTATAGCACAAATACAACAACTTCAAAACAAAATGATAGTAACGATCTAATAAAAATGAAAATAAAGAAGCCCCATATAATTACTTCATTAACTTATGGAATTTCTTCTTGACATTGTCAAGCCCCCTTTTGATATCTCTGAGACTAGTTTCTTTCTTTATTTTTCCTTTCCTTTTTGATCTTTAAACTAGGTGTTAATGAGAGAAATGAAATCAATAGAGCTCTTGAGAATGGGGAGAATATAAAATTTATTGGATATGATATTTTCCAAATCCTTTTCAGTTTTATTGACAAACTTGCATATATCCACCACCATCTTCTTATCAATATTTCATTCATCATTATCGAGCCCGCATGATTTAATCTTGTCTTTGAGTTATTTGATCTTGTCCATTTGGGATTCAAGATCAGCTCTAAAAATTGGATAATCAGAATTGGGGGGAAATATTATTTCTTTCTAATGGAGAGAAAATTGAGAACTGACTCACCCTCCCCGATGATAAGGGGAAGGGATAAAAACATCATCGATAGAATATTTATGAAACTTGTTCGTATGGGGATTATCCAGATGAAGATCTCAAGGTTTATTGTTGGAGAAGGAGAAAATGTGGGAGGGATGGAGGAATAAGCTAGGGAGGAAGATTTGGAAAAGTTGGGAGGGGTAAAGGTGCAAAAATTAGAAGAGGAAGGGACAATGGGATGAAAGTTGGGGTAGGAAAGAGCATAATGTTGGGGATTAAGAATAAAATGATCAAATAACTTGTAAATCATTAAAATCACACCATAACACAAAGGGTTAACTCTTTTTCCCATTTCACAAGATTAATGAAATGCTCCAATGAATGTAGAATGAGCAATATGAAGCTAATGGAGAATTTTCTATGAAAATGGTTTTAAAAAACCAGATGGAAGTGCAACATTACCTTAAACCTTATTTCAAGGGTAATGAATTTCATCACCAGAAGTCCAAAATGTCACAAGGAGGAGGCAACGAGTCTATGAAAAAAACCCCCTTTTGTGTGCACTATAAACTCACCACCTTTCCAAACCACCAAATTTTCTATTTGTTTAGTTTGGCGTCATTCATTTTAATATTTTTATTATTTTTCCACTTTCCCCAAATTTCTAAATATTTGGTATTTTTTTCAAAATTCTTATTTGTTTTCTATTTTTATAGTTTCTACTTTTTAAAAATTGTTTTTGTGTTTTTTTTTCATTTTTGGTATAGTTGTTATTTTATTTATAATTTTTATTAATATAAAAATATGTATAATACAACACTTATCATAAAAAAAGATAAGTGCAAAAAATTCACACCCTAGAATGTAAAACACATTGAGTCAAATAAGCCTCTAGAAGGAGGTCAAATCACCTCAAAGAAGAAAAATTGAAGTTGTATATTCACAAAAATAAAATTACATTTTAAATAAAAAGGGTAGAAAAATCCAAAGCTTCAAAACATAAAAATAAGAGAAATATGTAGCATCGATGAATAAAACATTTGATGGATGTAGAGGAGGACTACCTAGTTTTTCCCCCTATCTAGTAGTGTTGGAGGGTAAGTTATGTCTAGGATGAGATCCCATCCGTCATTCTAGTGATTCTCTTATTATTCATTATAGTGAGGAGGATAATTGGATAACACTAAATGTGTGAATTTTCCCTTAGGGGATCATCCAAACCATTATTTTCGTCACCTCTGAGGCTGTTAAAAACACCACCAACATGAACACGTGAAGAGGATTGAGCTTTAGGAATAGATTGATAACAAAAACGGAGAAAATCTACATGTTGTTGGAATGGTGTCAATGAAACCACCAACCATGAACTTGGGAAGGAGAGAGATGGTGTAGAGAATTAAGAGACACTTGGTGATGGTACATATACATTCTTCAAGTGTTAAAGTAGAGATTGAATACTATCCACTTCCAAGTAGAGTTTCTTTACTTGGACCTACATATGAAGTAACACATTAGAGATCATAATAATATTATTATTCATACATAATTTTATATTTATAATATCATTGTTAAAAATTATAACTTTTTATCTTTCCAAATATGAAAAATAATATCGATACAATTTTTTTCCAATAATCATTACATTTTGTAGGGAAAATGGATGAGTCCCCTAGTACAACCATTTTCCAAGTGAAAAATTTTGGGTTCAAATTTTGGAAAAGGGTATGGATCTATTTTGGTGTGGACTAAGCATGAGGGAAAAAATAGAAAAGGTGTTTGAAAGAATCAAGTTGTTGGCAATCTAGACAAGTAGGGTTCAAAATTCCCATATGTTTAAGCTTATGACTTATAAGGAGAAAATTGATATATAATATACTAAATAAAATAGGGGTTTTTAGGATCAATATGGGATTTCCAGATATTAGTAAACCTTCTAGTCCAAACAACATCATGATATCTAGTATTCTACCCATGATTAAGAGATTTAACCAAAACATGTTGTGGGTTAAGGAGATGGTAACCAATCTAGGGGTTGTAATGTTAAAGGGGGTGGACAAAGGCCAATTCTAGTCTTTCCAACATGACACATCGAAGGAAATACAAATTTTTGTAGATATTTATCAAGTATAGAAGTTTGAGTTTTAGAAAGTGACTCTACATCTTCATTCTTAAGCTAAAACTTATATGTAAACATATCCCATGACAACCAAGTATGAGAATCTTTACAAAATAAGTCACCAAAAAAATTTATTACCTTTTTTAAAAGTTAAATGAAAGATAGATGAGTGAGAGGATACATCTAAAACCATTCCCAACCAAAATGAGGATAGATATAAGAATATACTATGCCTTCCAAATTATTTTAACAATAAAATTTTCACTAATATTCACACACATCCAATATAGGAGTAGACTCTCAAACCCAAACTCTTCTAGGATTTTCAATCCATAGTATTCCCTTGAGTGATGCAATGGTGGAGTAGAATCTTCCAAGATTTATAACCTTCCAAACTTTGGATGATCTATTTTAAAATAAGAACATGCCCTTTAAGTTTGATATCTAATAATATTATTCCTCATGCTTTTTTAGGCCAAAAATACTATCCCAAGCCACCTTATAAATACCACTTGTGTACTTTAGAATTAGCCCAAAACTAATATATAAGAATATTTTCAAATGTAGCATAAGTATCCTTGAAAGGGACCAAACACAAGGAGTAATAAACATGAGTGGTTATAAGAACTTTAGAGAAAAGTTAAATTCCCAGTAAGAGAAAGAGGCTTAGTGATCTAATAAGCAATTTAATTTTAAACCCTCTATACCACATAAGACTAAATCTTAGATGCTAAGGATACTAAAGAAAAATGTACACCAAGAAATTTGAATTACAGATTTACTCAATCCATTTCCATTGAAAACCTTCTAGCCAAGGAGGTTCGGGGAAAGATATTATCTATAGCATTGAATATTTTTCTATTGTATGGAAAATACAAATATAAGGTAAACTATATAAAGGTATTTCATGGCATTGTTGAAAACATAGTCCTCTTTAAGAAGAGTGAGAATGATTCATCTATAAAATGACCATTAATAAACTATTGGTCATATTTGGGAGAGTGATGCCTTTTACCAAGCCTCAAGAATAATATCTAATAGACAAATAACTAAATCCTTGTAAAAAAGAACATAGAGGGAAGGGACCGTAGATAATACTTTCTCGATGGATCTAAATAAACCAAAATTGGTAGATTGATAACTTTTATAGTGTTATAGGCTTTAAAATTTTGAAATAACATATAAATAGTGTGGACAAAGAGAGGTCCAAAAATAAGAGCTTGTAACATAGAAATTATAAAAGTCCATTCAATCATGTCATATGATTTTCAAAATTAATATTCACAAAAAGGAATTTTTATTATATGCCCTCACTCATTCCATACCTTCCCAAACATCAATGACATTTTCCAAAATGTACCCATTAGTGCTAGATTTGGTCTAGTTAAAATTTTGGCACATTTTGTGAATGTTCATGAAGTTATTGAAGAAATCACGTCGTTTCATCATTATTCACATGTTATGCAAATTTTATTTGTTGTTACTTAGGCCATTAATGTCATAATTATATTGTTTCTTAACCTTGTAACATGGTTTTGTACTAACATGATAATGTTCCCTTTGATTCTTCATGTTTTAATGAATTTGTAGGTTTGATGGTGTAACTGAATGTTTGAATCTCAACATTCTCATCAAACTTTCAAATCACGATTGCCCATATGAAGGAATTGGTATTTTGAAAATTCCCAAGTTTACATTTTTACAATTTTGCAAAAGCGCATTTCCACCTCCCAAAGTGTGCGAAGTGGGATATTTGAGGCATCAAGGGAAAGTGACACATTGAAGTAACTTTGCATTTTTGCAAAGTTGCAAAGCTAAAAATATAAGTTTGAACCTGTAAAGGGAATATTTTGGGAATACTCCTTTTCAACCTATTCTTTAAGAGAAGATAAAATTTTATGCAAATTGTAAAATTTCAAGTTCTTTCCCAATCCCAGAAGTGGAATATTCAGAAAATCTAGAAACCATAGAGAAAAATGTAACTTTTTAGTTTTACTGATATACAACTCTACAGCTTTTACAATATTGTAAACTACACTTTTTCCATGAAGCCTGATAAAAGGGGATACAAGTCACAATATCATAACCAAATTGAAATAATTTAGGATTAAAGTATCATAGATTTATAACTTCACATTTTTGTAAGTTTGTAAATTGTAAGTTCATCCTCGAGTCTTGAAATGAAATAATCGAGAAAATATGAAGACTAAAAAGATAGAAAGTAACTTCATAGTTTTTAGGTTTGTAAAGTAAAATTTGTTTCAAGATTGCAAAATGTAATTTTATCCTCACAACTTGATAGAGGGGGCACGCGTCATTATCTAGAGATGATAGATAAAGTTACGATTGTGTACTTATACATTGTGTATCTTTGCAATTATTCTGAGGTTATAAATTATACCTTTATTTCCAAATCTAGAGAAGGTGGACACATGTCGATGTCTTGGGACATTTGGGAAGGAAATAAAATTCTCAATTTTGTAGGTTTGTGACTTTACATTTTTGTAAGTTTACAAATTATCTACGCATGCTCGAATCCCAAGAAAGGTGACTAAGAAAAGTAAATATTGCAAATATGTCACATAGTAAAATTGTCTAACTGAGCAAATGAGAAAAAGACAAATTATCTAAGTGAAAATTAAATTTGGCTAGTGGATCCCTTTATAGGTCTTAAATTCAAATTTGAGATAAAAACATTAGTGGACACAAATGTAGAGGCCACGAAACAAGTTTCGCCATTAATGAAATTTTGTGAAAGGAACTATGTGTTTGGAATTAATGAGAATATCTCACTTTTACTCCAGTTTTAGAGTTTTGAAGCACTTTCAAAGCCATACTATGAGAATAAGATCAAATTTGTTTATTTGAGTTGTGCAAAGGTCATTTTGAATCTTTGGAATTGTTTTGGTTGTTGTTCTCATCTCAAAGGAGAATTACAATGATGTTTACATGGGTAAGTGTTTTTACCAATACTTGTGAATAGTTTATGGTGTCAAGGTGTGTTGGTTAGTATTGTTAGAGGTGTTGGGTTCATTTAAATTATTTTAAATCCCTCTTTCAGTATATTTTTAGCCTCCCAACCTAAAAAAAAGGAATATTTACTTTTTCAATTTTTAAACTACCCACCATACTTTTTACCTAGAAAATGTCATAGATAACAACTTGGGCCATGCAAATCTAGATGATTTTCTAGAAAAGGTTGCATAGAGTAGATATAAATGAGATAATGAGAAATATTGATTAAAGAAGACTTCCCTTAGCAACTAGTTTCCCCTTGTCTACCTAATATCTAGAGCTGATATTATTATGTACATAAAACTATAACCTAGTGAGTAGAGAGGGTAGGGATGAAAGTAATGCCCTAGTCCTACCATTAAGTAATAAGACCTTTAAGGAATTTCTAGGTCTTCTTGATGTTTTAGAAGTGACATATATAACCATTGAGAATGTAAAATAATATTAGAATGTAAACAATGTGAAGTGTTCTAAGATATTGAACAACAATCACCTTAAAAACTAAGAATTGTTGCCACTAGGATCCCCCAAAAATTTAATAGGGATGATTTTGTAGAAGAAATTAGGGATATTATCACATTATTGAATAGGGTTATGGGGAAAGAGTCTACATATCCCTATCATGATTGGATGTTTAAGTTTATCTAGATCATCCTTGTGGGAAAGATATATATTCATTGGGGAGAAATTATCAGTGATTACATCCACCAACAATTACTTAGAATGAAAGTGAAAATAGATGGGATATGTACCAATAAATTAGATTTTTACATGACCTCCTACTTGGTTTACAACATTTCTTTCCATAGAGCATTCCTTGGATTGGATAGAGTGAAGGACTTTGAAACTTCATGGTTTATGATGTATACCCACAATTGAACCTCAACAATCATATTTACAGTTTCAGAATGGTGCATGACACTTTCTTTTCCCCCCTCATATGTTTATTCAAACCTAAATGGGAATATAATATGATACCCCAAAACAAGGAAGGTAATTATTAAATACGGATGTTACTTCATCCAATTCAGAACTTTCACTTACATCAGAGTAAGTGGTTTTCATGATGCCCCTTATATGCTACCAAGGTACTTAGATGACATGTGGGAACTATTGGAAGTATCAAGGAATTTGGTATAAGTGCACAATATGATTATCGGGAAACATAAGGCTAATATCAAGTTCCCTATTAGTATTGGGAGGTATTACAACCCGTTTTTAGTAAAATACATGCTTTTAAAAGTAAATATAGGTAAGATAAAATTACAAAAATGTACTCCCAACCTGAATTAGATATCAAATGTATAGTTTAGGGAGATTTTAGGAATTACCATGAACATGGAACTCATTATGAGGACTACGGCTAGACTACAAGAGGATGACGACAAAGTACAATTTAGAGAATATTAAAAAATGACCTTCCCCAGGATTATGGACTACAAAATTATGGTTATACCTTAAATACTAGGAGATGGAAAGGAATTGGTAAGTAAGTATTATGTTGATAATAAAATAGCCTCATATCCTTTCCTAAGTATTGATTATACAAGTCCAAAAATTACCTCGGTGGATGAAAGAACAACTCACATCATCAACAAGACTTTGTTTTGGATAACTAAAAGGGAATTGATATGACTCTACAAAATACAATAGTCCAAAGGGATTATTGAGAAAGTGGTTCCATAAAATATGTATTTCCCCCTTTCGGGAGCAATTATTCCATTTTGGATCCCCTATAGGTAAAATCCCATATATTTCCAATTAGGGATCGAATTTAGAGGTGTGGAGGAGATCGGTGCTACTATGAGCAAGACATAGAATTACGTGTCAAAATTAAAACACATGACAGTGAAGATATTAAGGAAAACTATACATGATGATCCTATCATTGCAGCCACACCTATTTCAAGTAGTCCTATATCCAACATCAGGGCATAAGACATATGTCAAAAAGGAAACCATCTAGGTTGATTTACTTGTTTCTTTCTCATAGGGTCCATCTAGCGGGGTGAAATATAAAAAGAAAATTTATCCCTAAGCCAACCAATGAGGGGTATAGTATTGGAAACCATCCTGAATAGGGTGAAGATGAAACTAAATCTCTACATTTTGTAGGAAATAATAGGAAAAGGTGGCAACACCTACACTAGAGAAATCTACATAAACAATAGTTGAGGGGGTAATTGCACAATTTTAGATACCCACTTGACCCCCCTCAAGTACCACAGGTAGTTCTTACTATCCCACATCCTATGTAATAAGATACTATAGCCCATAGTCCCACTCAATAATTTCAAATATAAGATATCTACAGAGATAAAGGGTAATAGAAACTAGATCCATCACATGAACAAGTGTTTATTGATTTATAACATGGTGTGGGTCAAGATGTTGGAGTTTACCTTCTCGATATAATGAGCGACAACGTAAAATTACCATTTAGATTAGGTTTCCCTTTATTTTATTTTTTTAATCTTTTTGTAATAAGTGTGTTCACACGCGGAGGTGATCATCCTATTTAAGACTGAAGCACAAAGGATCACATATTTTTTTAGTTTGGGGTGAACAGATCAAGGTACACAATGGAAAAATGCGAAGGCACATGAGGAAATTTTTCTTGTGGTTAGATTAGTAAGGTTTGGGTATGCTTGGATTGGTGTAATTACTCATAAATATTGATGAATAGCGCAACACATAGTATAACACAAAGGAGGAAATACAAAGGAAAAAATACTTGGTAGGTGGTGTAGAGGAATAATAGGTGTGACATAGGATGGTGTGAAAATAGAGGTATGTATTCCAAGGAGAAGTTATATGTTAAAATGTTATTGAATGATGCACATGGAATAAGTTTTACTGTGCGAAATAGGTGGGAAAACATAGAAAAAAGTAGGAAATGCAAAATATCAATTTTAAAGCTAAAAAGTAGTAGTAGGTAAAAACATTTAACGCGATTAAAAATTTAAAATCTATAAATGGATGACACATTGAAGTCATTCTTACCTTGCTATTGAGAACTAGTGCATGAAAGAAATCTTACAAACTAGATAAAAGTGTGAACAAAGAGAAAACCGGAGAAAATGAGAGATGTGACGAAAGAGGCTGAGCATATAACCTTCAAAATGGAGAAATATATCATTGTGATAATTTGCATATTTGAAGTGGAAGGATTTAAAGGACGATTTGGAGATATGGTTGCAAAGTTACATTATGAAGAAAGCTTGTAGGGTTAGCACCAAAAGTGATTCACAAGTTAAGATAGGGCACGAGGGTTGAAGTATCAAAGTGAGAACAAGTTGTATAAAGAAAAACCAAAGTTTTTGGCACACAGAGCATAAAATTCATGGCTTCATGAGTTAGAACCATTATAGAAGCATTTTTATAGGAGAAAAATGATGCCAAATAAAGTCCTAAGGACCAAGAAGGTCGTAAAGGAATATCCCAAGGAATGGTTTTCCAAAATGAAATATCTATAAAAAGTGATTATGGGAAATCTATGGGCATCAAAACTATGGAAATGCACTATTGGTGAGTATAACCACCATGCATAAGGACATGGGAGAGACATCAATAATGATGTGTTGAAGGAAATGAGACAATGGATAATGAAGGGGAAATAATTTTTGATGATAAGGTGCAAAATACGTTTTAAGGGGTTGGATTACTACAACTATATGAACTACCCTTTTACGGTAATCATGTGCACCTAAACCAATTGTGAATGTTACATGTCCATGAAGATTACTTCTAATTCATAAGTATGAGGATGTACTTAACTAAAAAAGTAATCAACGAGTAACTAGGTTATACGATACTATAGAAGAATTAGAACTTGACTTGTGAAATGAAGTAGCAATAGAGAAAATAATTTAAAAATTGCGTTATCAAAGGGAAATTACACCTTTATAATCGAGAATATTTCTAACCCAGAACTCAAGTGGATATGTTCTGGTAAGTTACAAATTAGACGCCTTTAAGACATGGAAAAGGGTGAATAAAATGGTTATACATATCACACAAAATATGGCACACAATACCCAATATAACATTTCTTTGTTTATAGATGAGGGCATTATATATGAATCAAGGATCCAAAAAAGAATGGAGATAAAATCACATGGGATTCTATCCCATTTTTAATAGTGTTTTGGGAGATAGGAGTGCCAAATGGTTCAAAAGATAACATGTGGGAGCATCTAATTGAGAAGAAGTATCTTATGCGTGGTTTACCCTATGATGGGGAAATTTAAAATCCATAAAAGGTGTGCTTTGAGAGATGGTACAAAATAATTCACGATGCCTTTGAAAATGAGTGGTGTGTGCCTAGGAGTTTCCATCAAAATTCACTAGGTAGGAAGAGTTTTCTGTAATGCAACACTTTAGCCTTAGTATATTTCTAGGGATATGGGACCATAGTGCATAGAAATTCCATTTGTATTCACTGCTAAGTATTTAAAAACATGGTGAATAGGATAAAGGATTTGCAGCGAGTTAAATTCCAATGCGGGAAGGGTAGATTAAGAATACCATACATTGTGCAATACATATGGTTATGAGTCCCATGCGCCATATGTTTAAACCATGAAATCAAATAGCATGCACCTTAACCCCATTGTGACCTTGGCGAGTTAGTGTGGAGGCTTTGAGTCTACATCTATCTATGAACAAAGCTAAAGGATGAGAAAGTGATACGGTGGTGCAAATTAACTTGCAACAATTAGTATTTCATTTATCAATCTAAAGTCATTTAGTTATCATACAAAGGGACAGAATTTTTTCAATATTGTTAGTGTTGTATGCATAGTTATAGATGTTTGGGAGGTATAAAGGAAAATTGTTGTCACTACAGGTATAAAGGTAAATTGTTGTCACTAAAATTAAGAAATAAAAATGTTGGAAATGAACTAGATTATGACTGGAAGTAAATACTATGGCTAATGACAAAACATGTAAAAATAACACATATAAAGGAATGAACTGCTACTAATCTAATCATGTAATGAATTAAATCAACAAAAAAAAAGGAGAGGGTTAGAAAACCACAAGTGGGCCCTACCTTGGGTGTTAATCCCTCCTAAGGCTTGTGTCTAAAATAAATAGAACTCAGACTTTTATTTCATCAACATGAAGAAGATTACAATTGGAAAAACAAAAATTCCCTATCTATGGATCGATTCCAATTTTTATCTCTCTCTTACAACATTAATTTTTCCTTTTATATATCTTCATTACAAAAGAGGTGTGAAGAGATAGAGTTCTACTAGGAGTTATAGTTAGATTAAGTAAAATATATTAACTAAACAATCCGAGACTACATGCATGCAACAAAACTACTTAGTAGTTTACATATCAATCACATAACTTAACTAATTGATCAATTGATCAACCAATTATTAAATTATGAATTAAATCAGCTAGTTTTTGTTAAGTTGTAACGCATAATCAGATGATGGCATTGAGTCTCTCTCTAGTTCTCATAATTTCTTCTTCCATTGACACGTGTGAGCTTAGGTGTGATGTCCAAGTTGTTGTCAAAATCCTCAGAATCACAACTTTATTTATGTGTGACCTCCTTTAGATGCTATGCATTTGTTGCTAGATGATTTCCTTTGGCTGCATGTCATTTTTACATCCCTTTAGTGGGTGATTCCTTTGGCTACATGTCAGTTGTTACATATAACAAGTTTCTTTGTAAACAAGGTTGACATTATACAAAACATCATTTAACATCATATTGCAATCAAAAGAATAAATGCATACTCATAATACCACAAAATAAAGTAAACTAGTAATAATTATATTAACTAATATTAATGCCATGAGTTCAAGTTATGATGAAAATTTCTAGCAATATCACAAGGAAATACAAGTTTAGGCTACAAATGGCTCAACAAAATATAGAAGATGAGGTGTTTTAAAAAGGAAAATAAATGACTCATCACACCCCCAAGACTTAACTTCTTGAATGTCCTCATTCAAGATTATTTAGGTTCCTCGCTAGCTTAGGGTCTTCATTGAATGATGCTTACATAAGCATTTGAAATCCATTGGTGTAGATGTTCCTTTAGGATCCATGAAGAAGTAACCTCCATTCCTTTCTATATTTTTCCATGACTCTATCATGTATGTCATCATCTAGTTGCTTTTCACTAGACCAATGTGGTATAGGATAGTGGAATATTGGGGATAATAACCAATGGGAAACCAAGTTTTTCCACATCCTTTAGAAACTTCAATGTATGCATTTACCCTCCTGAAAGTTGGAATGATATTATGATAAGAGTGCATTTATTTTCTTTGCATCTTAGGGGACATCTCTTTCCAACACATCCTACATAGATATGTTATCTCTCATGTGCATTGAATTTAATGTGGTCCTTGGCTTCTTCATGAGCTTTATTTCTCATCTAGTATACTCATTGTCTAATTTCCTTGTTTCATGTATTTTCCATACTCTTCAATAATTTCCCTTGTATTTGTAGCTTCACCTTTGATCATTAATGGTTACACTTTTGACAAGTTCCTGTATTCTTCCATCTATTTTTCTATATAATTCATTATTAAAATAAGAACACAATGCCCTAATTGGAACATCTCCAATATAAAGTACTAGGATCTAGTCCCTATCATATTCAAGGGCATAATTGTACATATACAATTCACATAACAATAGTTGAATCTCATGAGGAATTTTCAGTATATTCTAAAGAAACTTCTAGCTCCACTTATATCAAATGGAATATCTGAGTTGATACAGTGAGCTTTAATTGTAACATCTGTTCTTTTAAGAAAATGACATAAATGTTAGAAGGTGGCCTGCATTTAAGTATGTCATTGGTCACCTGAATTGTATCTTCCTTGATTTTTCTTGAGCCTTCAATCTCCTTATCCTTGTCCTTAAGCTCCTTGTTCTTTTCCTCCATGTCCTATTGGTGTTTGAAGATTAGTTCTTCCTTTTCCCTTCCCATTTTCCTTGTAATTTATTAACATAGTTTTCAAACTATTGGACCCAGTAGTCTAGCAAGGTTGTTTGTGTGGCCATGTTCCTACAAGCTGGTTTCACAGGCTCTTTGAAAACTTCTCTAATGATAACATGTGGCTACATGTTAGCTTTGGAAATAATGGTGGAGATAGGCTCTAATATGGTCTCAACTGTCTCCTTAGTTATTATAGGAACATTCCCTTGTACCTTCTCAATCTTCTTAGGTGGTTGTTCTATTTCAATTCTATGAACAATGTTTTGTAATAATTTCTTCAACATCATGGGCATATCATCCCCAATTTCCATCTCATCAGTCTGTGTTTCAAGCACTATGTGTGGTCATGTGTTTCCTCTATCTTATCTTCATCATTTTTGGCTTATATGAGTTGTGTCTTCAATTTCCTTTGTAAATCCTTCTCCTTCATGCTTCTCATGGGTTTCCCTCAGCATGAACTCTCTCCTCTGCATGTTCTTCCATTTGTTTAATAGGGCCTTCTTGAACCTTTTTCTCTCCACTTTCTTCTCCCTTCTTCTCTTCCATACCCTCCATGGGCTCCATAGGACCTTGTTGATCATGAATTTCAACATCAACACCTTCCTACTCTATGTCCATTGATGTGGCCTCAATATTCTCTTTTGTAGCTTCTTTATCACTATCAAGTAATATGGTTTGAGTCTTTGTGGCTTTTGATGTTTTTGGATTTTTAGTTCTTAGGTGGTGAGAATGCACTAGGTGGTGCAAGAGTGGATTTGGAAGATGTAGGAGTAGATTTGGAAGATTTAGAAGTGGGCCTAGAAACATTTTATCTTACTCCTTGAGGTGGATGATTTAGGAGTTAAAAATCCAAGTAGGGTTTTAGTGATGAGAATCCTCTCGGGGATACATGAATAAGGTTCTCTTCAACAAGGTGGTGTATTTTTAGAAACAAGGGTTTTTGTGGGAGCTGAAAATTGTGGGTTTAAGATGAGAAGTGGAAGTTGTGGGTTCAACTATATGGGTTGAAGAACTACCAATACTTCTTCTTCTTCTTTTCTTCCCCAATAATTCATCAATATTCTTAACCCTTGAAAAATCTCCCCAATTCAGTTCAGGATGTTCTCTTTCCAATGTATGTTTGACAATTAGAGTGATAAGACAATGGTGGGACAAAGATGACCTCCTCTCTATGATTCTCTACTCATCCTTTTCAAGCTTTCATTTAGGAAATTTGGTACATTAACATGCCTATCATTTTTCAAGTGATTGAGCAACTTGAAATGGACAATATTCAATCTAGAATATCTACCCTCACAAGTAAAATATTTGATGATATAATTGGAAATATCAGCCCAAAGTGGTTTGAGAGAAGTGTGAAATGTACCTTGTTGATCATTTATGAAGTTATCATCTACATCAAAAATATCTCGTCTAGCTGCATGCATCTAGATTTTCCTTCTCAGGGAAAAGTTCACCTTCTATAAGCCTTAATAACCTAAGCCAAAATGTCATCATCCACTCTCACTACTAAACCCTTGATAGTAGCCTCTCCATCCTTAAATGTGGTAGAAAATTCCTTTACCATAGATTTGTTGAAACCCTATAACTTACTGATGTAGTCCATCCATCCACTATTATGAAAATACTAAAATATGTGGTTGGTTGGATATGATTTGAGAATGATCAGTTGGCTCATGGAGAATTAGATCCCCCCATTTTGAATTTCTAAATTACTTCAGATTTGATAGGAAAATCACATAATTTTGCAAAAATGATGCAAGAATTTGAGTAAGGAGGAATGTTTTGAGTACTTTGTTTTTGAATTCTGTGACCGAATCACACGCACGCATGAAAATGGAATGAATTAAATTGATTTGAGTGCTGCAAACATGTGAGGTGAAGTGGTGTGATGAAGTGGGGTGACATGGAGTGAAAAATCATAGGTTTAAAGGTGAATGGCATAATAGCTATTTAAAGACATTCATGACATGGCATAAACATTAATTAAAAATAATCATACCATCGATACTTTATTAAAGTGAAATGAGTGCACTTATCTTGAGATATGCATAGGATGATGATTGCATGTGCATTGTTGTGATTGCCTTTTGCTACATGTTAGGTTTTCATGATGCTGCATGTTGAGTTGTCATGATGTTTGTGATGTTATAGTGTTGTATGCAAGCATATGTAACATCATGTTGAAGGATCCTTAGTGAAATCAAATAATTCCCGAGAGGGAATACTTGACTTGTTTTGGTGCCAGTCATCTTTATCACCACTCACACATGTAGATTGTTCCTTATTTTCTTCATGCAATCATAAGTTTTGCCAAACATGAAAAAAAATAGAGCTTTGTTGCATGTTGTTACAAGTGGAACACTTAGTCTTTGCATTATCTCCCTATGTTAGAGACTATGCACTTCTTGCAACATATACACCAAATCCTACAAAACAAAAATTATAAGAAAACAAAATGTTATTGAGTGTTGTTGATCACCAAGAGGGATGATCACATCACTTTTATTCACCCTTAGAGTATTCAACAAGATGAATATACCAAGGCCACTGAAATATCTCAATCTTCTAAAATTTCAAAAGATGAACCAATAGGATTCAACTTCTGATCTTAACTCTGATGTTCTCATCTCCATCCTATTTTGACCTTCCTCTTAAACTACTACATGAAGGTACTCCTATTAGTTGGATTTTTGTATAATCTCAATCTATGACCATTCACTAGTAGTTTGAATCTCACAGGATCTATGGTGGTGAGTTTTACAGCTCCATTGGGAAATATTTTCTCAATCTCATATGGACCTAGCCACCTTGTTCCGAGTTTTCCCATGTGGTATTTATACTTTGAGTCAAATAAGAGAGCCCAATCACCTTCTTGAAATTTCCTTGTTTTGATGAACTGTCATGCCATTTGATCCTTTTTTTTGTACTACCTCTTGTATTATGCACAACTTGTCTCCTCATTTCATCCAACTCATTGAGTTGGAGAATCCTCTACCTTTGAGCTTTAGAAAATCTATGCCTAGTTCAAGTGTACAGTCCTTAGTGTCTTATGCTCAAATTCAATAGGAGAACAATAGTCTTACCATAAAAATCTCAAATGGTGTGAAGTCATGTTGTTTTCTTCCACATTGTGTTGAATTCCCAAACTACCTCTGAATTCTATCTACCCAATATCTCTGTGGAGTGCAATATTTTTTGTCAAGATGGCTTCTATTTCCTATTTTTATCACCTCAACTTGGCCATTAGATTGGGGATGATAAGGTGTAGAATTCCTATGTCTGATTTCATATTCCTTAGCTAGATTAGAAATAACTTCAACCATTAAAAGTGTGTACCTTGATCAATAATAATTTCTCTTGGTACTCCATACCTTGTGAAGATGTGGTCATATAAGAATTTGGAAACTTTCTCACTCTTTTGATTTGGAAATGCTTTCACTTCTGTCCATTTAGTGAGGTAATTTGTGCACACCAAAATGTATTCCTTTTACTAAGATTTAGGATCTATAGGACCAATGAAGTCTAAACCCCATTTTTCAAATGGTTGTAATACTAACTGAGGTGCAATGGCATCTCATCTAACTTGGTAGGCTTACCCATTCTTTGGCATCTATCACACCTCCTAGTATATAATGTTACATCCTTATGTAGTGTTGGCCAATAATATCCTATTGTCAACACCTTTTGTGTTGTTATTTTTGTAGCAAAGTGTCCTCCACATGGTTCACTGTGGCAAGATTTGAGGACATCATATATTTCCTCATCATCTATGCATCTTCTCATAACATTATCCTTCCCTGTGTGAAATAGAAATCCAACTATCCAAGAAAAATTCACACTTTTCTCAACTATGTATTTCTTTTCAGAATATAAGTAGTGTGGAGGTGTCTTACCTAAGACCAAATAATTAGCTATATCAGCATACCAAGGTGTTATGGTGGAAATGGAAAATAGGTGCTCATATCTGGGAAAGATTCATCCACTACCTGTTCTTCATTATTATTCTCCATTCTTGAAAGAAATTTGCTACAACATTGTCCTTACCAAGGTTTATCCATAATGGTGACATCAAAATCTTGCAAGAGTAAACAACCATCTAATTATTCTACTACTTACAACTGGTTTTTGATCAAGTATTTAATTGCAACATGGTTAGTGTGAATAAATACTTGGGTAACCTATGATGTAGTGCCTAAACTTATTGATGGCATACACAACTACTAAGAAATCTTTCTTCTGTGACTATATAGTTAAGTTTAACATGTTATAAGTTCTTACTTACATAATAGATTATATAGTTTAGAACTCCATCCTTCTCCTAAAACAACTCCAATGACATGGTCTGATGCATCAATATGGATGTGAAATGGAAAGTTCCAATCAGGTCCTCTTAACACAAGGTGCAGTGGTCAACATTTTCTTCAAATTTTGGAATGTAGTCTCACATTTTTCAGTCCACTCAAAGGCAACATCCTTTCCCAGTAGTACAAATAATGGTGTTGCAATCTTACTAAATCCTATATAAATATTCTATAATAACCAACATGGCCTAGAATCTCCTCACATCCTTTTGTTTCTTTGGTGTTGGTAGATTTATAATTACAAATACTTTAGCTGGATCAACCTAAATTCCATCAGATGATAGATAATGCCCCAACACTATTCCTTCAGACATCATCATGTAGCATTTTTCATTGCTTAAGGATAAATTATGCTCCTTGCATCTCTTCAAAAATTTGTCTAGATTCTTCATTTGCTTCATCAAAGTACTATGTACTATAAAATCATCCATGTATACCTCCATGTAGTCATTGGTTAGATCTGAGAAGATGCTCAAAACTTCCCTCTAGAATGTAGCAGGTGCATTACACAAACCAAAAGGAAGAACAAAATATGAAATTTTCCCCATGGGCATGTGAATGTGGTTTTTCTTGTCCTCTATGTGTAATATGAATTTGATTATAGCCACTATATCCATCAAGAAAGAAAAATATTTCTTACCAGCCAAAGTGTCAAGTACCTAATCAATGAAAGGGAGTGGAAAATGATCCTTCTTTGTTGCTGCATTCAACTCTCTATAATCTACATGCAATCCTCCATTTTCCATTCTTCTTGGGTACAATGACAAGGGGTGACACCCATTGACTATCTAAATTGGATATATGAATCCAACATCCAATAATTTTTTAATTCTTCTTTCACAATGTCTCTCACTATTGGGTTCATTCTTCTTTGTGGCTGCCTTATTGGCTTTGTAACTGTCTTTTGATATATATCTTGTGTGTATAGAGCTTAGGATGGATCCCATGCATGTCACCATAGTCCCATGCAAAATGTTGTTTTTTTATGTTTTTATGCAGAAGAGAAATCAACAATTCTCTTGTTGCATGCTCAACATTTTGTTAACATTAAGTGGCTTTCCCAGAGTGATTTCCACTTTCTTAGAGAGATCAATCATGGAACATACATTGTTTTATAAAATTTAGTATGCAATCATGTGGGAGAAGTTGGTGAAGGATGTAATTCTTACCTGAACATTCATAGTGCTTTTTGTGGTAGAATTTGTTCACATGATAACTTATACACTCATAATCTATCATCTACTTCTTCATTCCTCCATAATTATTTTGCAGGACGTTGGAAAGAACAACATCTTCTTCTTGTCCTTCAATTGTGCATGACTTCTCTAGCATCATGAGTTGTTGTATAGAGCTTTGGTCTTCTTATGGATCCTCAACCCAAATGGTTTGATCTTCTTCATTAAATGGTTGTGTAGGGGATAAAGCATGAGATTTTTTAGTACCACTTCCATTAGAAATAATCATATTACCAGATATACATCCTATGAATGCATCAACAGTGGCCAACCATGGTCTTCCTAGGATGATAGGATATCCTCCCAAGCTTTATTTTGGTTGAAGAACAATAAAATCAGTAGGGTATTCCCAAGAGTCTACCACTACTACTACATCCTCTCAAGACTCCTTCAAGTTTCACTTTGATTTGATCTATCTGTAAGCTGCAAGATTGTGGTTATGGTCTTAGTCCTTCTAACTTCAAATCATCCATGATTTATTTTTCATTACATTAATTTCTTCCCCAAGTCAATCAGAGTGTTCTTTATTACTATGCCATTAATTGAAATGTTTACCAATGGGCTTCTGGATCTATGTACTTGGGCAAGATTGAATTTCCAAGCATAATATCAGCTAGTTGTCTAATAACTTGTATAATAGATGGATCCTTTCTCTTCTTCCTAGTTTCTTTATGCATAAATCCTTTAACCAATTTATTGTAGATGGGCACATCCTTGATGGATTGAATCAATGGAATTTTGACACAAATGTCTTTCAGTTGGTTGAAAAAATTAGAATCAGATTCTGATTTGAGGTCAGTATTCTTTTCTTGTAATCTTTTAGGAAATGGTGGCTCATTAGCCTGCATTTTACCTTTTTGGAAATTTTTCTTAGGTTGTTGTAGATCAATTCTTATAACATTTCTAATTTTTTATGGATCTATCTACAATGTAAACATGTTTTTTCTTTACTATGGATTATTCTTGCAGACATCTATGGTTCATCAAAATCTCAGTAATGGTGGGTCCAAGTTGGTGGAGGAAGTTATTTCCTAAATGAGATGGATATTGTTGACATCAACTAAATAGGTAGGGTATTGAGTTGGTTCAGTGGAATAGGATGGTTGAGAAAATTTATTATTGGGGTTAGGTGTTGGTTGAGATGGTAGTTGGTAGCTTTTGGTTGAGATCCTTCTTGGGGGTTTGGCATTAGAGCTTGTTGTTGTGGGTAAGGAGGTTGATTATAGGATTGTTGGTAATTAGGAGGTGGGTTATTCCACTACTACCCTCCTCTCCAAGGTTGTTTCCATGATTGAGGGGTTTTTTCCATTATTGTTGGCCTTGAAATTGAGGTTTCCACTATTGTTGATATTGGTTAGGATATGGAGCCCAACCTTTCTGCTGATTAGCCCAAGGTGGGGGTGGCATATATTGATTATTAGACCAATTTTGAAATGATCTTGCATAGGGTCTTGTGACATACCTCCTTGTCTTGGTGGCCACATTTTTTCTTTGAGAAACATAGAACACTTTCCATCCTCTATTTCTATCATCCTAAATTCAAGTGAAGCCTCCTTTTCTTCTACAATGTTGGCTAACCTCTACATCTATAGTCATATTTCTTTCTTCTACATGCATGGAAACTCTTTTGAGTGTTTCCTCTACATCTTCCCTTTTCTTCTTGGCATGTAAAGAGCATCTAATTGAGTGGCCATGTCATTGAAAATATCCTGCTTCATGTTCTTGAACATGCTAATAATCTCTGACTTGGATATGTCCCCAATTGTTTTGGTAGTTGATCCACCTCTTGATCTTACATTTCTTATCCTCTTCATAGTATCTCTTGAGTAATTTTTGCAGGCTTCATATATTTCTTCAAAGGAAGATTTTGAAATGTCTCCTGCTCCTATCAGATCCAGAGCATCCATGTCCTCCTCACTAAGTCCCTTCAAAAAGAGTAATTTGAGAGATTCAGGAGGTAGTCTTGTGTGCCTTGACTTTTAACACAGAACAAGAATATTTCTAAATAGTCTTCCAATGGTTCATCCTCTTTTGTTCCATTTGTAGATTTCATCACCTCCTCTTTCTACTCATTCTGCAATAGTCCTATACTTATTGAGGAACTTCTCCTTCATTTTTTCCCAAGTGGTTACAAATTTCTTCCCAAACCCATGAACCATCTCAAGGTTGCATCCTTGAGTGTAGAAGAAATAGCTTCAATTTATGTGCATCTCAGTGGTATAATCATAGCTCTTGCATAAAACATCAAACTCAAAATAGAAAGGTGTCTGGTCTTCAATCATGGATCCATGAAAATTAGGCAAGGTTGAGGGAGAAATATTCTTCATAGTAAATAACTTCATCATTATTGGTAATGGGAAACTCAAAATTAGTTTCCCCATTTTGAGATTCTGATCTACTTCTTCTACCATCTTTGGTTGCTCAAGAGCAAGCTTTAAAACTTTCACTTAGAGGATGATCTTCTAACAATAAACCTTGTACAAGATGAAAGGATTTCTTCTTCATAATCCTCAGAGGTATATGAAGATATTTGTGCTACTTGTGGATTAGGTAAAAATCTACCATGGGCATCCCTTGGATGGTGCATGCATGCATCAAATAACTCAAATCAATCAACATGAAATTAGTGGGGGGTATGGAGGTGAATTTCCTAAAACCTAAACTACTTCTAAGAAATGAAAAACCTCTTAAAAACCTTATAACTTGGCAGTATCCCCAAAAAATGGTGCAAAAATGGTGGTGTAAATTAACTTGTAACAATTAGTATGTTGTTTATTAATCTACAATCATTTAATTATCAGACCAAGGACATAAAATTTCAATATTTCTAGTGTTGTATGCATAGTTACAGATATTTGGGAGGTATAAAGGTAAATTGTTGTCACTACAATTAAGAAATAATAATGCTAGAAATGAACTAGATTCTACTGAAAATAAATACTATGGCTAATGACAAAGCATGTAAAAATAAACACATAGATAAAGGAATGAACTACTGCTAATCTAATCATGCAATGAACTAAATCAACAAAAAAGAGAGGGTTAGAAAACCAAGTGGGCCCTACCTTGGGTGTTAATCCTCCTAAGGCTATGTCAAAAATAAATAAACTCAAAACTTTTATTTCATCAACATGAAGATTACAATTGGAAAATACAACAAATTCCCTATCTATGGATCGATCCTTATGTATCTATCTCTCTACAACATTAATCTTTCCTTTTTATATCTTTCATTACAACAAAGGTGAAGAGATAGATTTCTACTAGGAGTTCTAGTTAGATTAAGTAAAATATCTTAACCAAACAATCTGGAAACTACATGCATGCAACAAAACTACTTAGTAGTTGTTTACATATCAATCACATAACTTAACTAATCAATCATTGATTGATCAACCAATTATTAAATTATGAATTAAATCAGCTAGTTCTTTGTTGAGTTGCAATGCATAATCAGATGATGGCATTGAGTTCTCTCCTAGTTCTCATAATTGCTTCTTCCATTAACATGTGTAATCTTAGGTGTGATGTCCATGTTGTACAAAACTCCTCATAATCATGACTTTATTTATGTGTGTGACCTCCTTTGGTTGTGCATGCATTTTTACTGCGATGATCCCTTTGTTGTGTATGTTAGTTGCTTGTATGGATCCTTTGTTGTGGATGATTCCTTTGGTTGCATGTCAGTTGCTGCATATAACAAGTTTTTTGCAAACAAGGTTGGCATTATACAAAGCATCATTTAACATCATATTGCAATCAAAATAATAAATTCATACTCATAATACACATAATAAAGTAAACTAGTAATAATTATATTAACTAATATCCATGTCATGAGTTCAAGTTATAATGAAAATGTCTAGCAATATCACAGGGAAATACAAGTTCAAGGGCTACAAATGGCTCAACAAAATATAGAAGATGAGGTCTCAAATTTCATACATAAATGATCCTTCAAATCTCTTAAGGGAAAGGTTTGAGTTTGTCCACCGAATCTATGTTTTTGGGGATGTTTGATAAATCAAAATTTCATCTGGTGCACAAGGAAGATTCTACTTTGATTTCATAGACTCGTATGCAAGAGCCATAGTTAGAGGTGAGAAAAGAGTTAATTTGGAGTTAAGATCAAAGAAATAAATGGGATATTTATTAATAATTGACTCTTCCCAACTCTCGGACAAAGAAATTATTTAAATAAGATGGCTGATGAAGTAGGAAGGAAAAATATTTTTAAAGGGGTTGCAATAAAGAGAATACATAAGATCATAGAGAGGAAGGATATAAAGAATCAATGGATAAAAGAGGAATTGATTAGAACGAAGAAAAATGTGGCATTTATATACAATAAATAACCCAACAAGATAAATCAAATTACGTGCATGTGCCCAAATGTTATAGCATAGGCAAGACCAGACCATAATAAAGAAATGGAATATTTAGAAGATTTGGTACACCTATTATTGGTTAAGGTAAACAATGGTTCGGGGCCTACAACAAAAAGATCCTAACAGTATGAATAATAAGGCCAAGGTGGAGAAAAGGATAAAATAATACATTGCAATGGGTGATGAATTAAAGGAAGCTTCACAATAGGCTGAAAATATTTTTACAAAATTCCAAGGAATATCAAATATCTTAGATGTGTGAACTACAAAAGATGAGGCATAAGTTAAGAGACTTTAGGCCTCATTTTAACAAATAAATTCGAGTATGAGAGGGTTTTATAAGAATTTTTCTAGAAAAGGGAAGCAACAAAGGCTACACATGAAATAATTGAGAAAATGCTTGGTGAAATATAAATGATGGTGATGCATAAGCTAGATTGATTGAAGATAATTTCCACAAAGTGGGATGTCATACTAAATGAATTGTAGGAGAAGGCTGATGGGTTGACTATAGAAAAAATTCTGGACATTTTTAGGCACCCCAATAAAGTGTCCAGTGAGCTAGATGAGTGGAAGCAAGCTATTAAATGGGATCATCCTTGAGTTTTTAGAATTCCTACCATCACCATAGCCAAACATTTTATGTGCATAGAGAGACAATCTTTATTATTTATTTTTAGGAGTACTTCCACATTCTTTAGACATTCTTTCAGGTCATTATTTTAGGCTATTAGTTGATACTTTATATTTATAAGGACAAAAATACTCCTAGTTTGGTGTAATGTTGGGATGAAAAATTAGATAAGTTTAAGTCATGCATGGAGGTTAAAGATGATTCCCAAAAAGGTGCATGTGAGCCATGAAGAATTACAAAAAGTAAAGTATAAGATATCAATGCATGAAGGTGCACATGGAAGATGAAAAATCATTAGGGTGTGAAAGTTCACACATAGAGCAGATTTCAGGAGTTAGTCGGAATTCTAAATGGGCTAAAAATAGGAAAATCAAAGATTACATGAAAATCAAGGAAAATATATAATGGAATAAAATCAAAGTTAATGCACATGCATAATACTTGGTCAAAGATAGAGTGTGCATGTGTGGATGAAACTAAATATAGAATGAGTATGCGAGATCAAGTAATCTATTAATAACACGCATGAAGATAAAGAAACCGAGTTGAGGACTAAATCCCATGTTAGAGGAACATGTATGCTAAGTATAGTAAAGTCTATGAATAGGTAAAAAATTGTAAAGTGGTGAAGAACAAGCTCCCACCAACTATATATAGTTGTCATGTTTATGTAATACGGTGGTGTTTATATGCTGATATGTAGAGATATATGTATGTGTTGTTGATCAAAGAATACTTTTTGAAGATCACATAAGGAGTCCGCACGGGATAGAAGGCTTGGAACCAAGTGCGGAAGGAAAGGAAGGACACGCGTCTGGAAGGCAAGTCTAGATTTTAGGACTTAGCCAATTTTGAGCATAGAGATCTATTTTTGAAAGATGGCATGTGGACCACATCAAAGATGTAGAGACACGGCACCATGCATTGTCTATATTTGAAGAAGAGGTTTGAAGTGTTTATGCATGGAGACAAGTTGAGAATAGAATTGACACTTTAATTAAGCTGCGCAAGAGGATTGTAGATAGTGCACTTGCATGTGTGGCTATGATTGTAAATGACTTGTGGCTATCGATAGCATGCAACCTAATTCTAGAATAGATAATAGGTGAAGGGAAATTCCCTACCCTATATATATATGATGTTATTTATATACCAACAAGGGTATATATGATAGATATTTGGATGTATGTATGTGTAATGTAGATTATACATATATGAATGAACCACTATATCAATTCCATATGCGCATTGATATATATTTACAATACTATAAGAAGATTCTATATTTATTAATAGATGGAATATATTGGCTGAATCTAAGTTTCATTTTGTGTAATTGAGTAGTGCATGTTATTAATTCAATCATGATTACTTTGTTTAATTTTTTTCTTTCATAGATCTAAGGATAGCATGCATTGTAGAATGATGGATTAGTTATGAATCTATGTGTTTCTTCCTTCATCATGTTAACATCCTATTACAGTAAACCCTAAAAGGGACACAGTAAACACTTTGGCGCTTCGGGTGAGCACTCGGTCTAGGGTGAGTGATGTGCCACCACAACTAGGGTGTTATCCGGTAAACTCTAGGCTGCATCATTGGCTCCGTTCTAGGACCTCTTTTCAGTTGTTTTCTAAATGGTTCACGATGAAGATGTACCGGTTAACTCTAGAAAATATTGAGGAATGGATATACAATATGGAGGAAGAATATGCATGATGCTTCAGTAGTGGATCTGAGTTTAATGCATGCACTTGGGTAGAATAGAACCTGTATGATAGCTTATATGAGAGCTTTTTTTGCTATCTTTCCAATAGAACTATATGAGTGGCTTACTACTTATGCATCTCAAAGTGGAAATGGAGGTATAACGCACTTGTCTGCAGACACGGGGAAGAATTCTAGGCCCTCTATGATGCTGATCTAATCTGGACTCACGTGGTGGATATGTGGTTTTGTGGTGTTCTAAATAGTTATATTCTAGAATATTCAATTTCAACGTACTCTTGCCCAGAGGTAGCTGAATTCCAATTTTTTTGGTATCTAAGAGGAACATATTTGCATGGTATTCCATTGATATCAAGATCTTAATGGTAACTTTGAACCTGGAGAGTAAACCAATGGCTAACTAAACTTCACCACACGTGAGGGTAGGTACAGGTTTGGTTTAAGATGGTAGACCTAGTGGTAGAGAAATAAAGAGAGGAAAGGAAAATTAAGTATAATGAGGCATGCAAGAGGGAGATAGAGAAGCAAATTTCCATCATAGAGAGTATGGCATGGAGGAGAGAGATGGCTCGTAAAGGATTTATAGCTCACGTAGAAGACGTGGAGCCAGAGCATCAAGAACTCCCCTATCTTGGAAAGCATGATAGAGATCCCTTCTCAGCCTCACATGGAAGTGCAACATCGAGACTACTTGGGCCATAGGTGTGCATCTTAATCCACCTGGTGACCTAGCCTTTACACTTGGTTTTTCAGTATCTAGTACGATAAGTAACCAGAAAACTAACTTGAGAAGTAGAAAAGTAGGAGTAAGTCGTGGATCAAGTACATCAATGATGGACGAGATGGCTTCAATTTCATTTAGAGGAGCATTCTTAGGTGCATTGTCCACACATAATGTGAGTGCACAGAATGTTTGATTCACCTTTGGAAGTGGAACTACCTCACAGACTGTAGTGGTACAATATAGTACTACTATTGGAGCATAAGGAAGTACATCTACATGCCCTATTCCAACTACAAGTGGTGGATCAGGAGGTATATGTGGTTCTAGTTTTGGTGGATTTGGTGGTTGTAGAGGTAGAGGGAATACAAGAGGTTCTGGATCAGGTGGTCAAGGTTTGCACCAACCACATAATATCTATATGTAAATGTCTCTTTTTCTCCCAAATTATAGAGGTATAGAGGATACTGCCAAACATGTGCATATGTGTGAAATCTTGTGGTGCAATAAAGGGATTACAACTGCTGAGTGAAAGGCAAATCAATTCACTACTACATTACAGGGGCATGTGCACAACTGGTATAGGAAGTTTGACCCTGATCAAACTTGCGTGGATTATGTAGCATTGAGAGATGCTTTCTTGAAAGAGTTCCATATCCCTGAGTTTGAGTAGAAGAGTATAAGTGTGCTCAAAGATATCAAGCAAGGCACTACTAAGAGTGTACATGAGTATGATGCTCATTTTAAGACACTTCTATCTAAGATATCTTATGATATTCATGCTAGTCAATGTGCACAATGGTTTGTTGGAGGGTTGATTACACCTTTTAGAAGGGTTTTATCACATAAGACATACAATTATCTGCATGAAGCACTTTGGAAGCAACTTTACGTCTTTGAGGAAGTTGGGAGCATCATGACACTAGAGTCCATTTCTAGAGGCACAAATTATAGATATGGTAAAGCAGTTAGAGAAGCTATCAGCAAATTCAGCCCATGAAATGTGCTGAGGAATTTGGTGTACATATTGTGAAGTATAAGGTCACACCAAGGATAGTTGCCCTTGCAGATCTCAGTACGCTTGTTGTTATGAGGACCGTGAAATTTTTCACTTGAATCATGATGCTAGTCATTTTCCTTTGTTACAATGCGTGATAAGGAAGAATGTATCTTTCTTTTGGAAGATTTATAGGTCCATGACCCATGATACGATGATTTTTGTTGATCAGATCCAAGTTGCTATAGACATTGGAATACGAGTAAAATTATAAAAGATAGCTCTAAGTGTAAGAATGAGCACCGTGATCGGATCATAATCAAACATGCTATGACAGGAATGAGGGGAATTTTGAAGGAGTTCATGGAAGGGGACATGGATATCATGGTGGAGATGGAGGATGAGGCCGTGGTGGAGGAAGATGAGAGTTCCCCCGTGGAACATGTTATACGTATGAATATCCTGACCACTATAGGTGTAAATTTCCTTAGAATATCGCATGTTCTTTTTCAAGAAGAACCATAGCTATGAAGAGTGCCCAGACTTATATGAGCACCTAAGTAAGAAACATAAGTAAGAAAATAAAGGTGTTGGGATGGTTAGAATCTAGTGCATGGTATAGGATCAATGGATGCCCAAGATAGGAGAAGGACCTGAGGCATTGACAGTGAAGATTACCACATGCGCCGAAGCAACATGTGTGAGAGAGGAATTACACCGAAAGCCTATGATCACCGTGGAGGAGGTTTTGCATGTGAGGTACCCAAATCCTGCTCATCGTAAAGTTTACTAGGATACAATGGAAGTGATAAGGAATCTTAAGGGTGAGATACAGGACCTAAAGGAGAAAAAGAAAGCATCGAGATAGTTCAAACTAATATCGATGATTTGTGAGAGGTGTGCAAGATGTTGTGCCAGGATAACATTATTCCACTATTGGGAAGTTAGTTGAAAGGGAACACTCTGCATGTAAGTCTTGAGACCAAACAATGATTCTCGCATATAAATCCTCCCCCGATAGGATTGAATATGAAAAAGAAATTACTCAATGCTATTGTGGATGGGTGGCTATTAACCAACATATTGATTGATACAAGTGCGGAAGTAAATGTGATGACATTAGATGCATGCATACAAATGGGGAATCCTCCATTGTAGCCATCATCTAATGTGTTATTCATGGAAAACTAGACTAAGGCCACTCTCATAGGAGTATTGAAAGATGCATCTATAACTATACAAGGGGCCAAGTTCACTGGGGATTTTGAGGTATTAACACTTGCAGAAGTAGCAAATTTTCAAACCTTTCTTGGAAACCCTTGGTGTTATGCAAATAATGTTGACTTGAGATTCAATAAGGGGTATATCAGATTTGAAAATAAGGAGGAAAGGGTTGTGATACCTTTGACAGATGGGAAGTCTACACCATATGTTGAGCCTCTAAGTGAGGAGGATTTAAACAGAGTCAATGTACACGCTATTTAGGACCTCGAGGTCAATGAGCCATCAAAAGAAGGCATCCTACGGTGGGATGATTCTCATTCTATTAGTGCTACTATGATTATTGCTTACACAATTGGGCTCATAGTACATATGAATTAGTAGGGCGCGAGGTGAAAAGTGTGGTTACATGCACTAATGGATTTCATTCAATTTGATGGATAGGTAGTACAGTACACTTGGTATACAAGGAAAGAAGATCTTCCCGTCTTTCCGAAGGTTGTGGAGACACAAAGTGGGCATGATCAAGTTACAAGGATAGATATGTTACTACATACACTATGTGGGACAAAGAGAGCGCCGGTGGGTATTCCATAGAGATAATCTTATAAACTGGGAAGAAATTGGAATAGCCTTGTCTACTAGGTTTATAAGGAATAATGCACCTACGTAAATCTACACTTATCATGGTGATCAACCTATTCAGCATCACATTCAATAGTGTGAGAGACTCTGGACAGTAGCATAGGAAGTATTACCACCTTCACTCGGGTGTATAGATTGTATTCTACGCTACAAGAATGTGCACGCGTTTGGTACGTATATGTAGAACTACATTGAGAAACTGAAATTGGAAATATTTGATCGTAGGTATGATCCATACTTTTGACTACTTCTTGACCAAACCTCTTTTAGAAGAGGTGTTATAATTTGTCAAGTGCTTAACTATGGGAGATAGTTCAAAAGTAGAAGAGCATATTCAGGAATTTTTCGGTGAGGTATAGTTCGAGCATGTTTTGAAAAGGAAGAAGAAATATAATCCATACTACTTGAACTCACTTGCCTTACAAAAGAGAAAGGAAAGATGGTTTACATTGTGGATGACAAGGAAGTTGAGAACCTAGATATTGAACATTCACACGAGGTGCGTGAGGTCTTGGGCAAGACAGACATAAGGATACGCACACCTACCATAAACCATGAAGACAAATAAGGTGAATATAGGTTTGGAGACTAAGCCTAAGGAGGCCATAATTGGAGATTATTCGCTAGACTCGGAGGTAGCAATGACCATCGAGTTACTTAGGGATTATCAAGACTTATTCCCTCGAGGATATCATAAACTTAAATGCGTGCATGAATCACTTGGGAAAATAAAGATCAAACTTAAGGATAGTGCATGTCCAGTTAGAAAGAGACCTTACATAATGAATCCTAATTTTTGCTAAAAGGTGAAAGAAGAAATTGATAAAATGTTGAAATCTGGAATTATTAAGCCCCTTGATGAGTCAAAATGGGTTAGCCCAATGGTGATCAGTATCAAGAAGGACAAACGGATTAAGATATGTGTAGACTACAAGAAGGTCGAATGATGCATGCGCCATAGATCCATTCCCTATGCCATTCACCGAGGAAATTGTTGTATATATTTCCCCCCCGGGTAAATACAGACAACAGAAGAATATAGAAATCAAAGAAGATCAAATCCCTGACATTCACAAGGCACACAGAAGTGGCGCACGACAATGGATGTCGACAGGGAAAACGGTGCACCCAAGGTGCACAGAAGTGGCGCACGACAATGGATGTCGACAGGAAAATGGTGCGCCCAAGGCGCACAGAAGTGGCGCACGACAATGGATGTCGATAGGGAAAATGGTGCGCCCAAGGCACACAGAAGTGGCGCACGACAATGGATGTCGACAGGGAAAATGGTGCGCCCAAGGCGCACAGAAGTGGCGCACGACAATGGATGTCGACAGGGAAAACGGTGCGCCCAAGGCGCACAGAAGTGGCGCACGACACAGAGTGTCGACAATGGAAAATTTGCACCCTTGGCGCACATAAAGGGATGTCGACACACACACGGATGCGCCTATGGCGCACCTTCAGGAGGTGCAACATTTTGAGCGCTGACAGGAAGCAGACCCTGGCGCAGATATTCAGATGGCCATAACTTTTGACTGGGAGCTCGATTCATGCAAGGTTGGACTTTTTGGAAAGCTTACGAGGTCCTCTATCCAACTACAACTGGATATCTTTAATTAGGTGATAAAAAATTCTTAAAAATTAAAAATACAATTTTCCACTTTTGGGTTCACTGGGGTTCTCACCTACCACCATTATGATATGATTTAAATGCAATCTGGAGGTGGTTGGGGTAGATTTAGAATTCCTCTCTCTTTTCTCTCTCATTCTTCCTATAAATTGTAAGGAGGGGCTTCTTTCCAAGTAGTTGTTCATTCTTTCGGCTCGGCCCTCCCTTCTTTTCTTCTCTAGGGTTGAAAATGGAGCTCGAACCTCCTCCCTTGCTCTGTAATGGCGTTTTTGCCTTTTACTAATGGAATGATGTTTTGTGCAAACTTCTGGAGCAACAAAATGTGTTTTGTGATGCATCTGTCCATCCTCTCTCATTTTTCTTGTCTTCTTCTTGCCTCTCTTCATTGCAGGTGTCTGTGCATGTTTGAATGTTCATTGCAGTTCGGAGCTGTGTTCATGGAGTTTTGGGACATTTTCTCTGTGTGAAATCTATCCTTGGGCCTATGATGCATCCGTCCATCCTTCCCATTGCTCACCTCTCTTTGTCTCATGGCGCTTTGATAGATGTCCAACATTCTCCTTCTTTGGTGTATCACCGTTTTAGTGTAGGTTTTTGCTTTTTTCCTTTCTCTCTCTCTCTCTCTCTCCTTGGGCATGGTTAGATTAGGATTAGATTAGCTTGCTCACTGGAATAGCTTGTGGTAGGTAGTTTAGGAGCAGAACCAGCCTTCTCTAGAGATTCCTCTCTCGGTTTCACAAGTCCCACGCTTGGAGAAAGGTTTCCATGTTGTGCAATCACACTGGATGCCCGAACATCAACCTAGAAGCCTGATGTGCGTCCGGGGTGCCGTGATTTTGCACCAACAGAAATACTAGGAGTTACAGGGCGTGAAATATATTCTTTCACAGATGGATTTTCTAGTTATCATCGTGTTAGAATCGCTTGGGAGGATCAATAAAAGACAAAATTTACTACTGAATGGGGTAGTTTTGCCTATAATGTGATGCCCTTTGGATTGAAAAATGCACCTTCTGTATTCTCACACATAGTTGTTCAAGCATTCAAGGATTTTATTCACAAATTGTTACAAGTCTACCTAGATGATTGGACAGTATATGGGCTTGTGAAAGATCATTGTGAAAATCTACGCTTAATGTTTGAACGATGCAGACAATTGAGTATCTCTTTGAATATCAAGAAGTGCATATTTGCTATGCCATTTGGAATATTGTTAGGACATATAATCTATAAGAAAGGTTTTCTAGTTGATCCAACCAAGGTTGCAGTCATTTTAGGCATGGAAATGCCTACTAGTTGAAGTGAGGTGTGTGGATTTTTAGGTCATACAGAATATTATAGAAAATTCATAAAAGGGTATGCCAAAATTGCTACACCCTTGGAAGAATTACTAAAGGAGAAAGGTACATTTTATTGGGGAGAACCACAACAGTGTGCGTTTGAGATATTAAAAGATAAAATTACTACCGCGCCCATTCTACACTTTCCCTCATGGGATAAACCATTTCATGTACATGTGGATGCTTTTGGTATGGCCATTTGTGTTGTGTTAGCTCAACCTAGCAAAGGTATTATAGATCATCCAATCTATTTTGCTAGTAGGAAGCTAACTCCTACTGAAAGGAATTATACAACTACAGAGTGCAAATCTTTATCAATGATCTATGCATTGTACAAGTTTTGAAAGTAATTGTTAGCAACACCATTTGTGTTTTATATAGATCACATGGCATTGAAGTACTTAATAAACAAGCTCGTATTATAGGGCACATATGCAGATGGGTGCTCCTATTTTTAGAGTTTGACTTCATAGTTGTGGTAAAGCCGGGAAAAGTAATTCGGACTAGATCATTTATCCGAATCAATTCAGAGAGGATGCATAGACATTTGAAGAGACAATGTTGGATGCATAGTTATATAGGTTACAATGCACACCCACGGAACCGAAAAACATTGTTGTCTTTCTACAAAAAGGTATGACACCAAAAGGAATGAAAGAATTAGAAAAGAAGTATCTTGCCTTACATGCGATGCCATTTATATTAATTAGTGGTGACCTTTACAATCTAGGTAGAGATGAAGTATTACGTCGTTGTGTGTTAGAGTATGAGGGCAAGGATATCATGGAAGAATTACATGGTGGGATTGTAGGCGGCCATTATACGGGTGATGCAACTACCCGAAAGATCCTACTTATTGGATTATGATGGGAGACATTGTACAAGAACTATAAATAATATTGTAAGGCATGTGATCATTTTCAACACCTAGGAAAACTAGGGAAAAGAGATAAGATGCCTTTGAGACCATTTACTAGTGCCAAACCATTTGAGAAATGGGCCATTGATTTTGTAGGACCTATTTTTCCATCTGTAGCAGCGAACTCAATCACACTATATTATTACTTACAAATATTATCTCACGCGGTGGGTAGAAGCAACACCTACCAAGGACTCGCATGTGCTACAATAGCTATATTTTTGTGGAAGAATGTTCTTATAAGATATGGATGTCCCTTGAGCTTGACAAGTGATCGAGGTACACAATTTTTGAATGAGACAATCAAGATCCTATTAGATGAGTATATGGTTGCACACCATAAAACTACACCTTATCATCCTTAGGAAAACGGAACTGTTGAGGCCTTCAACAAGATTCTCGCCTTAATTTGACAAAAATATGTGATTTTGGAAGAAAGGATTAGGATGAAAAAGTGTCAGATGTTCTTTGGGCATATAGAACAACTTACAAGAGATTGAACAAAGCCACTCCGTTTAAGTTGGTGTTTTGTGCAGAATTTGTTCTCCCTATAGAATTTATGTTACCTTCTTTGCACATTACACTCATTTGGAGGTCTAGATAATGAAAAGGATTTGGAATAACATATTGAAAAGATGATTCAAATGGATGAGTGATGAGCCATAGCATGATGAAGTCAACAGAAAAGGCCAGTAGAAGGCATCGCATGATAGAAACATAAGGGATAAGAATTTTGAGATTTGACAAATGGTACTTCTTTATGACTCAAAGTACATTAGTTGGGGCCATATGTTATCACTTATATACTTGAATCAAGTGTTTCCCAGTTCGAAGCACTTGATGGAACATGGCTACCTAGTTACTTTAACGGTGTTGGGTTTCAAATTTTCACTTTGGGTGAAACCACAAATGTGGACAACAAGTCCCTCCTATTTAATGGGAGATGTTCCCTTATTGAAAGCAAGTAAAGACTTATATACATATATACAACTTTCATCATGTGGATTCCTAATACTTTAAGAGATTTCATACCAAAATTTCATCAATACAAAGGGCTCAAGAATGGAGAAGATGGAAAGGGGGAAGAACAACAATACTTTTTGGATATATAGATGTCAGAGTACACCCTTACTTGTATTGAAATAGAAAAATGTAGAATGGGATCATTCAACTTCACAATACGTATTAATATTAGTACACAAAGTTCTAGAGATCATATACATAAGAGAAAAAAGTTTCTTTGCATGCAAAGATGAAAAATTCAATAATTAAGAGCCAGAAGTGAAAGAAAATAGCAGAGGAAGACAAGAAAAACTTTTGTATTGAGAAATTTCAGTTTTTTACAATCTTTTCAAAATGTCAAGAACCTGTATACAATGGAAAAGCATGTTTTTATAACAATCCTATTTCATATTTGCTTTTCCTCCAAGGAAAGAATATCCCAATGGGATCAAATTTGTTGGAGATTCATTTGGAAAGAGACAGAAACAAGAATATACTCATGGAAAATGTAGATGCCCTAAATGGTTGAAATTAATCATTTCAAACATGAAAGATTTAGCAAAAGTATATGGTGGTTTCCTCATTCATTTTCCCTCATCATTTTTCCTTTGTAACTTCCTCCAAAACGTTTGAGCGTCTAGTTGGCACATTTCTCCTTTTCCATTTGTAAATGCCCGATTACCCTATCTCTTCAAAAATCAATCATATTCCCCAGAAAATCATTGATTTCATTCCAAAACAGACCAAAAATGTATTTCCACAAAAAGTGACCACGAATAGAGAAGGAAGGACAAAAACAATCCACATTCATCCATTGCAGAGCTCAAGCCAAAAAAATGGTGATAAAAGATCAGATGCAGATGTAAATAAACCATTTTCCCTCTTTTTTACCTCAAAATCGGGACCCTACATGTGTCAAAATTAGAGAAACGATGAGCCAGGTGGAAAAAATATGTTTCCCAACATTTGGGAGAAAAGGTGCAATTTCTCAATTTCCTCCGCCCCTCCGTAGCTCCGCCAAAGGCTGGACATGTGGTGCCATCTGATTGGATGAGGAAATGTGGTCCAAAAACAACCATTTGAGCCCTTTTGGCGAGAAGTTCAAAATCTCAAATTTCTCCACAGGTCCGCCCTCCCGATTTGACTAGGACACGTGTCATCTTTTGATTGGATAAGGGGGTGGGGCTCAATTTGCAACATTTTGAACTTTTGGCACAAAATTTGATTTTCCTCCACGGGTCTATGGGTCCACTACCCTGATCACATGTGGTAGTCTCTAATTGGCTGCAGCCCAAAAGGAGGGCAGAAAACTTGAACCTTTAACCCTTTTTTGACAAAGGGTTCAAAACAAAAATTTCTTCCGCCGGCTCACTGCCCTGAGGACACGTGGCGGTCTTTGATTAGATGATTCCTTCAAATCCCAAAACTTAATTTTTTGGCCAATGCGGGCTTGCTGGTTGCTTTTTCTAACTTACCCCTTTTGGTGAAAAAGTGCAAAAATCACAAGGAACCCCATAGGTCCGCCAACCCGCCAAAGGGAAAATTTAACCACATAGGTCCACCGAGCCATAACTTGCAAAATACAAGGAGTTAGGAGGACTTCTTCAACTTTTTGGAAAGGGGAAGAGATTTCCCATCTAATGAATGAGTTTTTAAAATTCTTCAAGTCCTTAGTTAGTCCCAGATTCAAAAATACCTCTTTCAAGCATACTTCAAAGGAACCAACTCAAAATTTAACATTTTTAGACTTTGAAAATGTAGGGAAATTTGAGGGTGACAATAGCTGGCTCCTTCTAGGGATGACTTGGCTTGGCATGAAATATAAGGAAAGATTAAGAACCTTAGAAAAATTGGGAAAAGAAGACCAGTGCCTTCTTCATTGGGCAACGAAGTCAAAAATAAGCTCAAAATAGAAGGGGAGTGCACACCAAGTGGGAAAAGAAACAAGACAAAAACCAAAGTAAAACAAACAAAAGGGAAATCTGTACAAAATATACAAAGGACCTCCAAAGCATCTAGGATTTGAATAAATTCAAGTTTTTCCCACTATAAGGAAGTGGGAGAGAAGAACCGTCCAAGTAATCCAAGTAGAAAGAATTCTCACCGGCAAGATGTCTAATTTTGAATGGGCCCAGCCAAAGAGAATCAAACTTACCATGGCTGCCCCTTGGTTCATGCCTTTTGTCCCAAAGAAGAACAACATCTCCCACTTGAAAAGTTCTAGACTTAGCCTTCTTGTCAAATAGAGCTTTTACCTTGAGTTGGTGAGCTGATATCCTATCAACCACCTGTAATCTATCTTCATTCAACCTCTAAAGGTACATAATCCTTTTGTCCAATGAGCTGGAAAAATTGGCATCTTCAATGGCCTTCATCAAGTGCAAGGCTAGCAGTTCCAACATTACTGGCAGCTGAGCATCAACTCCATATACCACTTGAAAAGGAGACATTCCAATGGCTCTCTTAGGTGTAATTCTATCAGCCCATAAAGCATCATACAATTTCTTATGCCAATTCCTCTGAGAGTCATTTACAAGCTTCCGGAAAATTGTGACTAAGTTCTTGTTCATTGATTCAGCTTGTCCATTCGATTGGGGATAATAATTTGAAGAGTGTGAATGGGAAATTCCATAGCCATAGGAAAACCATTCATTTCAGCAGAGGAGAAGTTTAAAGCATTGCCAAAGAAAATCTTGTTTGGTATCCCAAACCTTATTAAGATATTCTCCTTGATGAAATTGCAAACAACCTCCGAAGTAGTACTTTTGACTGGAATGGCTTCCACCCACTTGGTGAAATAGTCAATGGTAGTAAAAACATGAGTGTGTCCAACACTTGAGGGTGGATTGAGTGTGCCAATAAATTCTAAACCCCATTATTGAAAAGGCTCTTCAATCACTACTGGTTTGAGAGGTAGAGCAGCCAATTTGGGTCTACCAACAAAGGTTTGGCATGCTTCACATTTACTTACCCACTCGGATGCATCTCTGAATAATGTGGGCCAATAATACCCAGCACAAAGAATCTTGTGGGCTGTTACAGTAGAAGAGAAATGACCCCCACAGGCCTAATCATGGAAAGATGAGAATAATCTCTTTTGCTACTCCTTGTCAACACATTTCAAAAACCTTCCATCAATTCCATGTTTGAACAATGCGTTTTCCCATAATACATATTGAGCATATCTCAATTTGATGGTTCTTTTCTCCTTGGCAGTCAAATGGGATGGGCATTCCCCATAAGTGAGAAAGTATGCAATGTCAGCATACCATTCATCAGTCGAACTGAGGAAAAGAACAACAGGCATATCAACTTCTTCCTCTAGCAATTTAGCATCAGCTCCTTCGGCAATGAGCTCACATAAGCCCTTTCCCCGACCAACTTGGTGGGTTTGATGTCAAGGTCATACTCCTAAAATTTGGCTACCCAATTACCCCTCTTGGTTCCAAAATCTTGTTGTGTTAGAATGGATTTAATAGTTGTATCAGGCACAAGAACAATAGCATGGGAGTTGAGGATATAAAAATGAAACTGTTTCACCACCTTAACCACTACAAAAGCGTGTTTCTCCATCATGGTGTACTTCAGCTCATGGGCTTTCAAAATATAACTCATGAATTCTATGGGGAGCTCATGACCTTCATTATTTTCTTGGGTTAACACAGCAGCAAGAGTGTATTTAGTGGCATAGCAATAAATAATAAATTCCTTACCAAAATCTAGGCATGCCAAGATTGGAGTCTTTGTTATAGCTCTCTTGATGCCTTCAAATGCAACTTTTCCTTCAAAGGACTAGCCAAATGTTTGCTTCCCCTTCATCATGTGAGAAATTCTCAAAGTAAGCTCTACAAAATTAGGTATGAACCTCCTTAGGAAGTTGATTTTTCGAAGAAAGAATGCACGCCTTTCTTGCTGGTTGGAAGAGGGATCTTCTGAATTTCCTAAACTCTCTCTAGATCAATCTTGATCCCATCCTTAGAGAAAATGTGTCCCAAAATTTTTCCTTCAGTGACACAAAATATTGATTTCTTTGGATTCAAGGAGATGCCATGCTCTCTACACCTTTGGAGGATTGTTTCGAGGTGCTAGAAATGATCACTCTGACTTTTGAAAACACAATTAGATCATCAAGGTAAACAACTATGCACTTTCCCTTGAGGCTACCAAAGGCCAGGTCCATAGCCCTCTGAAAAGTAGCACCAACATTGATGAGGCCAAATGGAATTCTCTTATAAGAAAAGGTGCCCCAAGGAGTGGTGAAGGCAGTCTTATGTTGATCAATAGCATTTACTTCGACCTGATTATAACCCGAGAACCCATTAAGCATAGATAACATCTCTAAACCCATGATAGCTTACAATACTTGATCCATAGAGGGAAGAGGATAATTATCCTTCAAAGATGCTTGATTCAAGTTCCTGAAATCAACACAAATCTAGATCTCACCATTCTTCTTTCTAATCGGCACAATATTAGCAATCCACATTGAATGGTGAATAGGAAAAATGATCTTTGCTTTCAATAATTTCTGAATTTCTTTGAAGATTGTATCAGCAATCTTAGGATTATATTTCCTCTACTTCTACCTGAAGGGCTTGATCCCAGGTTTAAGAGGGATGAAATGCTGCATTTCCTTTAGTTGGAAGGCCTTAAGATCATCATAGGAATAAGCAATGACATTAGTATACCTCTTCAACAAATTTACAGCCTTCTTCTTCTCTTCTTGTGTGCAATGCTTCCCAATGTCCACTAGCTTGGGTTCATGAGAAATTCTAATGTTTATCTTCTCATACTTAGCAAACTACTGGTTTTCTTTGGTAGATTTTGACTTAATATATCTGTCATGTTTATTGAATAACTCCTCCAAGCTCACCAACCCCTTGGGTATTTTATTTCCTTTCAGTTTTAAACAACCATCATGATCTATTTATTCTTCTTTGCAACCTTCTTCATTTGGAGGCACACACTCCCTAGGCATATTTTCACTCCCTTCAAAGTACAGCTGATCGAAATTATCTCTAAGCTCTAGGAAGGATAGCAGATGTTGATCATCATTGAAGACTTGCCAATTATTTGCATTTTCTAGCACACTAGGCCTATGAATCATCTCAATGGTGAACTTCTCTTGGGAGAAATCTAGATGAGGAATTAACAGAGACCCCAAGACAACCAATGAATCAACCCTCATGTTTCTTTCTCTTGGCATAGCTTCAATGGAGAAGACATCAAGGAACTCAATTGAATCCTAAATCAGATTTCTGTAATGTTTTAGCCTTCTTTTTTTTACTTGCAAAGATCTCTAACCTACTTTACAATCAGATTTTCATCACCATGAGAAGGAGATTATTAATTCCCATTTCCTTTGCCAAGTTAAGATAGAGAAAGAGAACTTCATACTTTGTTGTGTTATTTGTGTTATTTGTGTTTTCAAATCAGCATCAATAATTATTCTAAAATCCAAACACCATGCCATATAATTGCCATGATCTCTTTCTTCATAAAGTATTTGTGTTTTTGGATCGTCCGTCTTTTACACAATATATTTAGTTTTCTTTTCAGGCAATAGCTTCTTCATCTTCCCAATTAGTTGAATGAGGGCATGTGACCAGTCCATCATGATCTCTCCTCCAACATCCTTGAAAAATTTTCTACTTAATAACATGCCATAAGAAAGAGGTATATCAGCTACCAAGATGGTTACTAAAACTCTTTTCTCTAGCATAGCAGCAAATGCAACTTGTGCATCCTTGATTCTACCAACCAATGGTACTTATCTACTTTCCATTGAATAGCATGAGCCAAAAGTGTGGGTTAGGGTTAGGCCTAGGGCATGAGCTACCTTGTAGGAATCACATTGTCTAAAGCACTAGAATCAATGACACAATTACTGAGTTTATGACCAGCTATGAGGAGGGTAACATAAAATGGTTTGATCTTCTCCTCAAATGAAGTAACTGCTGCTACAAGGCTGGGTTGAGATGAAGAAGAAGGAGTTGGCAAGAGGCCCTTAGAACCATGGGGTGAAGGCTTAGATTTAGAATTCACAAAGTCTATCATCTTAGAAAATGCCTTGGGATGAGTTTGGTAGAATTCAGCCTCTGAGATCTGAATCTTAGTTTTCTTGAGATGGTCAATAATATCAAATGAGCTAGAGGTAGATGTAATATTATTAAAAATAGTAGATGGGACTTTTGATCTATCAACTCTATCACTAGGATGACAAGAATTTCTAGGAGTAGGAGCAGAAGAAGAAGGAACAACAGATCCTACCTTTTGCGTGGAAGAAGTTGGAATAGGAGCTCCCCTCCTTACAATCACTGGAATAGTTGTAGGAAGATCCTTAGATCTTTTAGCAGGCTGAACTACCTTTTCTTTCTTTCTCGTTTTCTCACAAGTCATGACAACATGAGATTCATTTCTCATCTCTACAATTCTTTCCTCATAATCATCTTCTTCATCTATACCTTCAGTAGTGAGAAAATGGACATGGGATCCACTCAGCTCTTCCAATTCTTCATAGATTTCATTCTCCTCTTCATCATCAGGCTCCAACACTTCACATGTGGCATTGACTGGAGCCTTGATTGGTGGAACTTCAATTGCTAATCTGGTTTGAGGAGAGGTCAACCAATTTCTAGGCTGGAAATTCCTTCTAGGCACATCCTGATAAGGAGCATGCTGAGCTAGTTGTTTCTTGAGAGAAATCAAATCATTAGCAAGCTTCGGAGTAATTGATTTGCATTAAATCCAGAAGAAGATGCTTTAGATTTAGAGGATTCTCTCCTCAAATTTCCAGACATTATAAGATCATCTTCTACACTAACAACCAACCTATGATCAACATCCAAAGTGGTAAGATTAGCTCTCCTAAGCGCATAGCTCACTTCAGGTAGTTGATCATTAAGGAAGAAAACTTCTAAATCTTATCTACAGGACATGTAGCTAGTGGGATCTTTTTGATCAACCTATTGAATTTAGCTATAAACTCCCTCATAGGCTCATGAGATTCTTTCTTGATTTGGGAAATATGAGCCAAGAGGGCATGCACATATTCAGCTGGTTTAAAGCGCTACTCAAATCTGGTTGTCATGGTGTTCCAATTGGTGATAGATCTAGTAGGTAGGTGATAAAACCAATCAACAAAATTATCTTGTAATGTCTCCACAAAAGTCTAACAGAGACATCCTAATGTTCAACGCCAAGAACACCACAAGAAACAATGAAGGCTGCTATATGTTCATTTGGATGAACCTTCCCATCACCTCTGAATTTGGGAAAATTCTTTCTATTGCCTCTAGGAAATTCATGCAATGGCTGGGGAAGAGCAAGAGGTCTAACCCTTTGGCTCCATAGGAGCTACCATTATTGGAAATATTGTTTGGAGAGGAACAAAAACACCAGAAAGGATCAAAGCATGCAGATTGGGACAAATTTTATTTTGAGGACTTCCAATCCCATAAGCTTTATCTCTATCAGAGTACATGCAGATCTTGCTCCTCTTCATTTTCTTATTGATGAAGGAAGAGAGAAGCCTTGATTGTCCAAAGTAGCTGGAAATGAGGATCCTCTTCCCCAAGGGTTCTTCTACCCCTAGTATATCTTGGAGTCACCAGATCAAAGATGATCAAGATGAAATGCTTCAAAACTAGAAACCATTCACAATGGATTCCCTAGTGGAGTTGCCAAAAATTTTGGGTTTCAGATTTTCACTTTGGGTGAAACCACAATCAGGGGACAACAAGTCCCTCCTCTTTAATGGGAGAGGTTCCCTTATTGAAAGTAGTAAAGACTTATATACATATACACAACTTTCATCATGTGGATTCCTGATACTTTAAGAGATTTCATACCAAAATGTCATCAATACAAAGGGCTCAAAAGAATGGAGAAGATGGAAAGGAGGGGGAAGAACAACAATACTTTCTGGATATATAGATTTTAGAGTATAACCTTACTTGTATTGAAATAGAAAAATGCAGAATGGGATCATTCACCTTCACAATACGTATCAATCTTCAGACACAAAGTTCTAGAGATCATATACACAAGAGCACAAAGTTTCTTTACATGCAGAGATGAACAATTCACTAATTAAGATCCAAAAGTGAAAGAAAATAGCAGAGGAAGGCAAAAAACTTATGTATTGAGCAATTTCAGTTTTTTACAATCTTTTCAAAATGTCAGGAACCCGTATACAATGGCAAAGCATGTTTTTATAACAATCCTATTTCATCTTTGCTTTTCCTCCAAGGAAAGAATATCCCAATGGGATCAAATTTGTTGGAGATTTGTTTGGAAAGAGATAGGAAACAAGAATGCACTCATGGAAAATGCAGATGCCCTAAATGGTTGAAATTCATCATTTCAAATGTGAATGCTTTAGTAGAAGTATATGGTAGTTTCCTCATTCATTTTCCCTCATCATTTTGCCTCTGTAACTACCTCCAAAACATTTGAGTTCCCAGTTGGCACATTTCTCCTTTTCCATTTGTAAATGCCTGATTACCCTATCTCTTCGAAAATCAATCATATTCCTTGTGAAAATCATTGATTTTGTTCCAAAATAGACCCAAAATGCATTTCCACAAAAAGTGACCACGAACAGAGAAGGAAGGACAAAAATGATCCACATTCATCCATTGTAGAGCTTGAGCCAAAAAATGGCGATAAAAGATTAGATGTAGATGTAAATAAACCATTTTTCCTCTTTTTTTTAACCTCGAAATCAGACATTACATGTGTAAGAATTCGAGAAACAATGATTTAGGTGGAAAAATATGTTTCCCAACATTTGCGAAAAGCTTGAACCTTTAACCCTTTTTGACAAAGGGTTTAAAACAAAAATTTATTCCACCACCACCGCCCCAGGACACGTGGCGCTTTGATTGATGATTCTTCAAATCCCAAAACTTAGTTTTTGGATAATGTGGGCTCACGGGTCACTTTTTCTAACTTACCCCTTTTGGCGAAAAAGTGCAAAAATCACAAGGAACTCCATAGGTCCACCAACCCGCCAAAGGGAAAATTTAACCACATAGGTCCGTCGAGCCATAACTTGCAAAATACAAGGAGTTAGGAGGACTTCTTCAAATTTTTGGAAAGGGGAAGAGATTTCCCATCTGATGAATGATTTTAAAAGTATTCAAGTCCTTGGTTAGTCCTAGATTCAAAAATACCTCTTTCAATCATACTTCAAAGGCACCAACTCAAAATTTAACATTTTTAGACTTGGAAAATGGAGGGAAATTTGAGGGTGACAACAACTGGCTCCTTCTGGGGATGACTTGGCTTGGCATGAAATACAAGGAAAGATCAAGAATCCTAGAAAACTTTGGGAAAAGAGTACCAGGCCTTATTCATTGGGCACCGGAGTAAAAATAAGCTCAAAACAGAAGGGGAGCACACACCAAGCGGGAAAAGAAACAAGACAAAAACCAAAGGAAAAAAAAAAAGGGGAAATATGTACAAAATATACAAAGGACCTCCAAATTACCTAGGATTTGAATAATTTCAAGTGTTTCCCACTATAAGGAAGTGGGAGAGGAGAACCATCCAAGTAATCCAAGTAGAAATAATTCTCACTGGCAAGATGTCTGATTTTGAATGGGCCCAGCCAAAGAGAATCAAACTTACCATGGCTGCCCCTTGGTTCATGCCTTTTTTCCCAAAGAATAAAAAAATCTCCCACTTGTCAAATAGAGATTTTACCTTGAGTTGGTGAGCTGATATCCTATCAACCACTTGCAATCTATCTTCATTCAACCTTCTCTGAAGGTACATAATCCTTTTGTCCAATGAGCTGGAAAAACTGGCATCTTCAATGGCCTTCATCAAGTGCAAGGCTGGTAGTTCCAACATTACTAGTAGTTGAGCATCAACTCCATATACCACTTGAAAAGGAGACATTCCAATGGCTCTCTTAGGTGTAATTCTATCAGCCCATAAAGCATCATACAGTTTCTTATGCCAATTCCTCTTAGAGTAATTTACAAGCTTCCAGAAATTATGACTAAGTTCTTGTTCATTGATTCAACTTTCCCATTCCCTTGGGGATAATAATTTGAAGAGTGTGTAAGGGAAATGCCATAGCCATAGCAAAAATTAGTCATTTCAGTAGAGGAGAAGTTTGAAGCATTGTCAGTGACAATCTTGTTTGGTATCCCAAACCTTATTAAGATATTCTCCTTGATGAAATTGCAAACAACCTCTCGAAGTAGTACTTTTGACTAGAATGGCTTCCACCCACTTGGTGAAATAGTCAGTGGCAGTCAAAACATGAGTGTGTCCAACACTTGAGGGTGGATTGAGTGTGCCAATAAATTCTAAACCCCATTGTTGAAAAGGCTCTTCAATCACTACTGGTTTGAGAGGTAGAGCAGCCAATTTGGGTCTGCCAACAAAGGTTTGGCATGCTTCACATTTACTTACCCACTCGATGCATCTTTGAATAATGTGGGCCAATAATACCCAGCACGAAGAATCTTGTGGGTTGTTACAACAGAAGAGAAATGACCCCCATAGGCCTGATCATGGAAAGCTGAGAATAATCTCTTTTTCTGCTCCTTGTCAACGCATTTCAAAACCTTCCATCAATGCCACGTTTGAACAATGCGTTTTCCCACAATACATATTGAGAAGATCTCAATTTGATGGTTCTTTTCTCCTTGGTAGTCAAATGGGATGGGCATTCCCCATAAGTGAGAAATTATGCAATGTCAACATACCATTCATCAGTCGAATTGAGGAAAAGAACAATAGGCATATCAACTTCTTCCTCTAGAAATTTAGCATCGATCCTTCGGCAATGAGCTCACATAAGCCCTTTCCCCCAACCAACTTAGTGGGTTTGATGTAAAGGTCATACTCCTAAAAATTTTCTACCCAATTACCCGTCTTGGTTCCAAATTTTTCTATGTTAGAATGGATTTAACAGTTGTATCAGGCACAAGAACAATAGCATGGGAGTTGAGGATATAAAAATGAAACTGTTTCACTACCTTAACCACTACAAAAGTGTGTTTCTCCATCATGGTGTACTTCAGCTCATGGGATTTCAAAATATAACTCATGAATGCTATGGGGATCTCATGACCTTCATTATTTTCTTGGGTTAACATAGTAGCAAGAGTGTATTTGGTGGCATAGCAATAAATAATAAAGTCCTTACCAAAATTTGGGCATGCCAAGATTGGAGTCTTTGCTATAGCTCTCTTGATGCCTTCAAATGCAAATTTGCCTTTAGAGGACCAGCCAAATGTTTGCTTCCCCTTCATCATGTGAGCAATGCTCAAAGTAAGCTCTACAAAATTAGGTATGAACCTCCTTAGGAAGTTGATTTTTCTGAAGAAAGAATGCACACCTTTCTTGCTGGTTGGAAGAGGGATCTATTGAATTGCCTAAACTCTCTTCTGGATCAATCTTGATCCTGTCCTTAGAGATAATGTGTCCCAAAATTTTTCCTTTAGTGACATAAAATACTGATTTCTTTGGATTCAAGGATATGCCATGCTCTCTACACCTTTGGAGGACTGTTTTAAGGTGTTTGAAATGATCAGTTCTGATTTTTGAAAACACATTCAGATCATCAAGGTAAACAACTATGCACTTTCCCTTGAGGTTGCCAAAGGCCAGGTCCATAGCCCTCTGAAAAGTAGCACCAACATTGATGAGGCCAAATGGCATTCTCTTATAAGCAAAGGTTCCCCAAGGAGTGGTGAAGGTGGTCTTATGCTGATCAAAGCAGCATTTACTTCGACCTGATTATAACCTGAGAACCCATCAAGCATGGATAACATCTCTGAACCCGTGACAACTTGCAATACTTGATCCATGGCAGGAAGAGGATAATTATCCTTCAAAGATGCTTGATTCAAGTTCCTGAAATCAACACAAATTCGGATCTCACCATTCTTCTTTCTAACTCGACACAATATTAGCAATCCACGTTGAATGGTGAATAGGAAAAATGATCTTTGCTTTCAATAATTTTTGAATTTCTTGGAAGATTGTATCAGCAATCTTAGGATTATATTTCCTCTACTTCTTCCTAAAGGGCTTGATCCTAGGTTTGAGAGGGATGAAATGTTGCATTTCCTTTGGTTGGAAGGCCTTAAGATCATCATAGGAATAAGCAAGGACATCAAGTATACCTCTTCAAAAATTTGCAGCCTTCTTCTCTTCTTGTGTGCAACACTTCCCAATGTTCACTAGCTTGGGTTCATGAGAACTTCTAATGTTTATCTTCTCATACTCAGCAGACTACTAGTTTCCTTTGGCAGATTTTGACTTAATATATTTATCATGTTTATCGAATAACTCCTCCAAGCTCACCAACCCCTTGGGTATTTTATTGCCTTTCAATTTTAAACAGTCGTCATGATCTATTTCTTCTTCTTTGCAACCTTCTTTGTTTGGAGGCACACACTCCCTAGGTGGATTTTCACTCCCTTCAAAGTACAACTAATCAAAATTATCTCTAAGCTCCAGGAAGGACAGCTAGATGATGATCATCATTGAAGACTTGCCAATTATTTACATTTTCTAGCACACTAGGCCTATGAATCATCTCAATGGTGAACTTCTCTTGGGATAAATATGGATGAGGAATTAATAGAGACCCCAAGACAACCAATGAATCAACCCTCATGTTTCTTTCTCTTGGCATGGATTCAATGGAGAAGGCATCAAGGAACTCAATTGAATCCCAAATCAGATTTCTGTAATGTTTTAGCCTTCTATTTTTTACTTGGAAAATATTTGTACCTTCAATGGAGAAGGCATCAAGGAACTCAATTGAATCCCAAATCAGATTTCTTGTAATGTTTTAGCCTTCTATTTTTACTTTCTTTATAATCAGCTTTGCATCACCACGAGAAGGAGATTCTTAATTCCCATTTCCTTTGCCAAGTTAATACTTTGAGAAATAGAGCTTCATACTCTGCTTTTGTTATATGTGTTTTCAAATTGAGCTTGAAAGAGGAAGGATGAAGCTTCCCTTCAGGAGAAATGAGCACTACACCAGCTCCAGAACCAGCTGAGGAGTAGCTCCCATCAAAATCTAAAATCCAAACACCATTGGGATCAAGAAGTACTTCCTTGGGATGATTTATCTCATCTTGTGACACAACCATGTAATTGTCATGACCTCTGTCTTCATAAAGTATTTTTATTTTTGGATCATCTGTCTTTTGCACAATATATTCAGTTTACTTTTTAGGCAATAGGTTCTTCATCTTCCCATTCACTAGAATGAGGGCATGTGACCAGTCCATCATGATCTCTCCTCCAACATCCTTGAAAAAGTTTCTACTCAATAGCATGCCATAAGGAGGAATATCAGCTACCAAGATGGTTGCTAAAACTCTTTTCTCTGGCATAGCAGCAAATGCAACTTGTGCATCCTTGATTCTACCAACCAACGGTACTTCTCTACTTTCCATTGAATAACATGAGCCAAAATTGTAGGTTAGGGTCAGGCCTAGGGCATGAGATACCTTGGCAGGCATCACATTATCTGAAGCACCGAGAATCAATGACATAATTGTTGAGTTTATGACCAGCTATGAGGAGGGTAACATAAAATGGTTTGATCTTCTCCTTAGATGAAGTAACTGCTACTACAAGGCTGGGTTGAGATGAAGGAGAAGGAGTTGGCAAGAGGCCCTTAGAACCATGGGGTGAAGGCTTAGATTTAGAATTCACAAAGTCTACCATCTTAGCAAATGCCTTGGGATGAGTTTGGTAGAATTCAGCCTCTGAGATCTGAATCTTAGTTTTCTTGAGATGGTCAATAATATCAAATGAGCTAGAGGTAGATGCAACATTATTAACAGTAGTAGATGGGACTTTTGATCTATCAACTCTATCACTAGGATGAAAAGAATTTTTAGGAGTAGGAGTAGAAGAAGAAGGAACAACAGAGCCTACCTTTTGCGTGGAAGAAGTTGGAATAGGAGCTCCCCTCCTTACAATCACTGGAATGGTTGTAGGAGGATCCTTAGATCTTTTAGCAGGATGCACTACCTTTTCTTTCTTTCTCGTTTTCTCACGAGTCATGACAACATAAGATTCATTTCTCATCTCTGCAATTCTTTCCTCATAATCATCTTCTTCATCTATACCTTCAGTAGTGAGAAAATGGACATGGGATCCACTCATCTCTTCCAATTCTTCATAAATTTCATTCTCCTCTTCATTATCAGGCTCTAACACTTCACATGTGGCATTGACTAGAGCCTTGATTGGTAGACCTTAAATTGATAATTTGGTTTGAGGAGAGGTCAACCAATTTCTAGGTTGGATATTTCTTCTAGGCACATCCTGATAAGGAGCATGCTAAGTTAGCTGTTTCTTGAGAGAAATCAAATCATTACCAAGCTTCTGGACTAATTGATCTACATTAACTTCAGAAGAAGATGTGGAAGAAGAATATGCTTTAGATTTAGAGTATTCTCTCCTCATCTTTCCAAACATTATAAGATCATCTTCTACACTAATAGCCAACCTATGATCAACATCCAAAGTAACAAGATTAGCTCTCCTAAGTGCATAGCTCACTTCAGGTAGTTGAGCATTAAGGAAGAAAAACTTCTGAATATTATCTACAGGACATGTAGCTAGTGGGATCTATTTGATCAACCTATTGAATTTAGCTATAAACTCCCTCATAGGCTCATAAGCTTCTTTCTTGATTTCATAAATCTGAGCCAAAAGGGCATGCACATCTTCAACTGGTTTAAAGTGCTGCTCGATTTTGATTGTCATGGTGTTCCAATTGGTGATAGATCCAGCAGGTAGGTGATAAAACCAATTAGCAACATTATTGAATTATCTCCACAAAATTCTAACGGAGACATCCTCATGTTCAACGCCAAGAACACCACAAGAAACAATGAAGGCTGCAATATGTTCATTTGGATGAACTTTCCCATCACCTCTAAATTTGGGGAAATTCTTTCTATTACCTCTAGGAAATTCATGCAATGGCGGGAAGAGCAAGAGGTCTAACCCTTTGGCTCTAAGGAAAAGGAGCTACCATTCTTGGAAATATTGTTTGGAGAGGAATAACAACACCATCAAGGATTAGAGCATGTAGATTGGGATTGATTTGATTTTGAGGAATGTCAATCCTAGAAGCTTTATCTCTATCAGGAGGAGTGCTTGCAGATCTTACTCCTCTTCTTTTTCTTGTTGATAAATGAAGAGAGAAGGCTTGATTGTCCAAAGCACTGAAATGAGGATCCTCTTCCCCAAGGGTTATTCTACCCCTAGTATATCTTAGATTTTCCATATCAAATATGATCAAGATTAAATTCTTTAAAAGCGAAACCATTCACAATGGATTCCCTAAACGAGAGTGCCAAAAACTATTGGGTTTTATATTTTCAATTTGGGTGAAACCACAGTCAGGGGACAACAAGTCCCTCCTCTTTAATGGGAGAGGTTCCCTTATTAAAAGTAGTAAAGACTTATATACATATACACAACTTTCATCATGTGGATTCCTGATACTTTAAGAGATTTCATACCAAAATTTCATCAATACAAAGGGCTCAGAAGAATGGAGAAGATGGAAAGGGGGGGAAGAACAACAATACTTTCTGGATATATAGATTTCAGAGTATAACCTTACTTGTATTGAAATAGAAAAATGCAGAATGGGATCATTCACCTTCACAATACATATCAATCTTCAGACACAAAGTTCCAGAGATCATATACACAAGAGCACAAAGTTTCTTTGCATGCAGAGATGAACAATTCACTAATTAAGAGCCAAAAGTGAAAGAAAATAGTAGAGGAAGACAAGAAAAACTTTTGTATTGAGCAATTTCAGTTTTTACAATCTTTTCAAAATGCCAGAACCTATATACAATGGCAAAGCATGTTTTTATAACAATCCTATTTCATCTTTGCTTTTCCTCCAAGGAAAGAATATCCCAATGGGATCAAATTTGTTGGAGATTTGTTTGGAAAGAGACAGGAAACAAGAATGCACTCATGGAAAATGTAGATGCCCTAAACGGTTGAAATTCATCATTTCAAACATGAATGCTTTAGCAAAAGTATATGGTGGTTTCCTCATTCATTTTCCCTCATCATTTCACCTTTGTAACTAGCCTCCAAAATGTTTGAGTGCCCAGTTGGCACATTTCTCCTTTCCATTTGCAAATGCCTAATTACCCTATCTCTTCGAAAATCAATCATATTCCCTTTGAAAATCATTGATTTTGTTCCAAAACAGACCCAAAATGCATTTCCACAAAAAGCAACCACAAACAGAGAAGGAAGGACAAAAATGATCCACATTCATCCATTACAGAGCTCAAGCCAAAAAATGGTGATAAAAGATCAGATGTAGATGTAAATAAACCATTTTCCCTCCTTTTTTACCTCAAAATCAAGACCCTACACGTGTCAGAATTAGAGAAATGATGCACTGTGGAAAAATACATTTCCCAACATTTGGGAGAAAAGGTGTGATTTCTTGATTTCCTACGCCCCTCCGCATCTTTGCCAAAGGATGGACACATGGCGCCATCCGATTGGATGAGGAAATGTAGTCCAAAAATAACCATTTGATTCCTTTTGGTGAGAAGTTCAAAATCTCAAATTTCTCCGCAGGTCCGCCTCCTAATTTGACTAGGACATGTGTCACCTTCTGATTGGATAAGGGGCGGGGCTCAATTTGCAACATTTTGAACTTTTGGCACAAAATTTGATTTTCCTCCACAGTCCATGGGTCCACTGCCCTGATGACATGTGGCAATCTCTAATTTGCTACGGGCCCAAAGGGAGGGTGGCAAACCTTGAAACTTTAACCCTTTTTTGAACAAGGGTTCAAAACAAAATTTCTTCCACCGACTCACTACCCCGAGGACACGTGGTGGTCTTTGATTGGATTATTCCTTCAAATCCCAAAAACTTAGTTTTTCAGCCAATGTGGGCTTACAGTACCTTTTTCTAACTTACCCCTTCTGGTGAAAAAGTACAAAAATCACAAGGAACTCCGTAGGTCCGCCAACCCGCTAAAGGGAAAATTTAACCACATAGGTCCGTCGAGCCATAACTTGCAAAATACAAGGAGTTAGGAGGACTTCTTCAACTTTTTGGAAAGGGGAAGAGATTTCCCATCTGATGAATGATTTTTCAAAAGTCTTCAAGTCCTTGGTTAGTCCCAAATTCAAAAATACCTCTTTTAAGCATACTTCAAAGGCACCAACTCAAAATTTAACATTTTTAGACTTGGAAAATGGAGGGAAATTTGAGGGTGACAACAAACGGGAGTAGGTTGAATCCCTACTATAAATAAGTATTCTTTGTATTTTTAATAAGTTAGTATTGCCATTTAGTTTAGGTTTTCAATTTTGTATTTCCTTAAGTTATTTCCTTCATTGTCGTTATGCTTTGTCAATTCAGTTGTTTTTGTGTAATAAGCGCGCTTGCGCCCGAAGCTAATTACTGTATGAAGAATGTTTATGCGCATAGTACTGCACATATTTTTTGTGTGGGGTGGTTATATTTATCCAAGAAAAATACTATGGGATTTGATAGGTGAAAGGAATAAGCTGATATGGGTGTGCTTTAAGTCAAAAAAAGATTGTTTCTCAAAAGTGACTAAGGATGGAGATGAATGAAAGAACAATATAATGTGAGGTAAGTAGAGGCCATGATAGCTACAAGGATAAGATATAGTGATGAGGTACTCAGGCATAGGAGTGTGTGCTAAAGAGAAGTCTCGTGACTAGAGGGGTAGGAAGGAACACTAGAAGGTTATAGATTGGCATGAAGATGCACCACGCGAATGAATGGATTTGGTCAATGAATGAGGGGATATTTGGTAGGTGAAGAAGTAATAAATGCATCAAAATTTGAAAAAAATATATAAGGATGGGATGCAGATTCATTTTTACCATTGCGACTAAGAGTATTTGAGAGAAGAGACAAGTGCAAAGAGCCGAGTGATCGAGTTAAGGTGCGAAGGGTGTGAAACCAAGAGTGATAACCAGATCTATGTGACAAGAATCTTATGTCCCCAATGGTGAAGGGTTTGAGTGAAGTAGGGAGACAAAAAAGAGTTAGGTTGCAAATTTTCCACCTAGGGAATAATTGAATCGAGCTAGGGTTTGATTCGCAGAGTTGTAAAGTTGAAGAGGAGACATTTTTAAGGTATAAGTACCAAAGAAGGCATCTACAAGAGCGGTAAAAGGAAAGAATAAGGTAGTTGTTGAGGAATAAGAAATGGCACCCTAAATCCATTTTTCAGAGATGCAATACCTAGAAGGATTCATCATCGGCCAAGAGTGGGATTCTCCCATTAGAAAGATAAAAGTGAGTGAATACAATCACATGACTCTGGAGAACAAGAAGGAGCTTGATTCCTTGCTTACTACTAGAACAAACAAGCACACGGTGGATGATATGCCATTGTATGATGATGCAGTGAGAAGCTCCTAAAGAGAATTGGGGTCTACCAGTTATATGAGCTTCCATATTTCAGGAAGTATGAGCCCTTGTATCAATGGCTCATGAGTAGGGTACACAAAGACTTCTTCTACTTTACAGGATGTAGAGTTAGAATTTCATCTGCACTAGTCTCATCAGTTACAGGTTTGAATGCCACAGAGAAGATATAAAAGGTGACCTTACAGATAAAGCTACGATTGTAAAGACCAAACAAGAGTTGGGATACCTGAAGGGTCCACACAGAATGGACATAGATAAATTAAAAAATTGTCCAGTTGTATAGTCAATGCAGACACCTTGTTACCAAGTTAAATGATCAGGAGCGGTGGTCACAGTTAAAACTATGTGGTTAAATGTGGCACATAAGATGTCAGAAGGGATAATCTACAACATTGCAGGCTATATTGTAGAGTAAATAGTCAAAGAAGCACGCACATGAGGGAAGATCAATTTTGGAGTTGTTTTACCATCACTCGGTGTTCATGGAGATCAGTACCGGATCGACCAAAGGAGAAAGTATGGGAATACCCCATGGAGAACAAGTCCCTAGGTGAAAGATTAAGAAAATACCTATGCAAGGGGACCATGATAGACAAGTAAAACAAAGGGCAAGAAGTGGTATGATAGGCTCCACACGACATTAGGGAAGAGTGGCACATCTCCGAAGGACCTACCAGCAGTGGTAGGGAAAAAAATTTAGTTTTTTGTATATTAGCATTTCTGTATTACATGCTTCCCAATGAAAGATGAAGTCTAGAGCCCTTGGTGCAAGTTACCTTATGCATTCACTGCAAGGTATTTTCAAGAATCTGTTCATATATTTAAATACACATGCCGACTGATCTTCAATGCAAATAAGGTAGACTGCGACTACCATACATTAAGGAAGAAGTATGTATATTGCAGCGGAAGTGCTTATACAGAGAAATATTTTAGAGGTTCTGAATATCAAACCAATAATCTTGGCTATAGAATTGGTGTATCTCTAGTTGAAGCCAAAAATGGAGAATAAAAATATGTGGAAGGTGAGTTCGCACTTCCAAAACCACCAAAGGGAAAGCATATAGTGAAGAACATCCTAGCGCCTAAGCCCATAGAGCCAATTAAAGTGTAGGATGAGGAGGAGGAGCGTGAAGATAGTGGTGGTTTGGAGCATAGGGGTAGGAGACATCTTATAAGTCAGGGTGAAGCTGATCGTGCCGTTACCCCATCAAAACCATAAGAGGGGGATGAAGAGGACTTGAATGCGGTCCAAGGGGAGCACATGTTTAAAAGGGTATTAAGGAGAACAAGGACCCATGGTGCTACTCCAACCACTTTGTGTGCGCAAATCAACCAAACTCTCCCCATAGAAGGAGGAAGTTAAAGTTCAATGAGGAGGTAGAAGAATCAGAGGAAAGCATGCCTAATTCTCCTACACTTCCAGAGGACATAGAAGAACAGCGTGAGGCATTGAAGGAAAAGGAAGAGGAAGAGAAAAGGCCAGAGGAGACAGCTACAGAAGGTGTTTAAGACATGGAGATGTAAGTCCCAAATTTGGAGGCTAAAGTTCCTAAGCAAAGAAAGGTCTAGAAGGGAAAGTGGGGAGCACATTCCACTAGCCATGGGGTATGTAGAGGATGCATGAAATATTGTCCACACCCACTTCCAAAGCACGATAGCACAGAAGGATTTATTCAGCTTGGGAGTTGATGGATGAAGATATGGTGACTGTGCGCACTAGAAAGAAACTATCATGGTCGATGCACACCCACATGGATGAGCCTAAATTTTATGTGTGTGAAGAGTCATGTGTTTCAAGGTGACTGAAGAAGGAACCTCAAGCTAGACACATGATAGTAAAGCCTATTGTCATGTCAGACGAGTAGGTCAGCAATGCACTGGTGAAAGTTTCTGCTGAGGTGGCTAGAAGAAACATGGAAAAATCTGCCACAATCAAAGCATTGTATGAAGAGTTGAAGACAAAGGATGCAAAGATAGCGTGCATAACACAGGAAAGGGACTTCATGCAGAAGAATACAAAGTGTTCATAAGCATCGTAGAGGAGATTAGGGATAATGTAATAAAAGTAAGGCCACACTTAGAACCCAAGGTACCACAGACATTTCCTTCAGCGATACACTATGTGGGAAAGTGTGTGGACTTTGTGCTCAAAGATGAAACTCTGCATATACAAGTGCTAGAAATATCGAACAAGATGTTGAATGGGACAAAGCATCAGTGATGAGAAAAATCACATCTTATGAAGGGTTTTGTAGGCATTACAATAAGTATTGAAGAAAGTAGACCAGGCTTCAAGTGAAAAGCTCCAGAGGCACTTATCAACATTAAGACCTTAGAAGAGAAAAATGAGGTCCAAAAGTAATGAAAGATGAGATATTTAGCTACGTAGAAAGGTTATCAATGGTTAAATAGAAGCGTGAGGCCCTATACAACAACACAAGAGATGCACAAGACTCAATGGAAGAGCTTAGAAAGTTGATTGTGTAGAAGATGGAATTTTTGGAGGGAAAAATGACATCTATGTTTAGTGTTGTGTTGGTTTTGCAAAATGAGAAAGGATAAATTGTGAGGTATGAGTTGGAATCCATTATTGTGGACATCCCAGAGAAAGCAGAGCAGGAACTCACTGAATGGTAGGTTTTGGAGGCTGCAATAAAAGAGGAGTATCTAGAGCTGATACTACAAACTTATACAGAGGAGGTTGCCTAATAACATCATAAAAATTCTTTATTTATCCACATTCTTTCATTATTATTCTTTCCTTCAAATTTTTGGAGATAGCCATTACTTACTGACAATAATGAGATTAGTGTGGACTAATTTTGATCAAAGAATACTTGTCTACGATCACATAAGGAGTCCTCACGGGATAGAAGGCCCAAAACTAAGGGCGTGTAAGGACATGAAGGACCCACATGTGGAAGGCAAGTCTAGATTTCAGGACTTAGCCAATTTTGAGCATAGAGATCTATTTTTGGAGGATGACATACGGACCACATCAACAATGCAAAGATGCATGCCATGTATTGTCTATATTTGGAGAATCATTTCAAAGTGTTTATGCATGGAGAAAATTTGAGAATAGAATTGACACTTTAGTTAACTGCAAGAGGACTATAGATAGCGCACTTGCATGTGTGGCTATGATTGTAAACGGCGTGTGGCTATCGATAGCATGTGACCTAATTCTAGAATAGATAAGTGGTGAAGGGAAAGTCCCCACCATATATATGATGTTAGTTGTATAACAAAAAGGGGATATATGATAGAGAGTTAGATGTATGTATGTGTAACAGAGAATATACGCATATGACTGAACCATTGTATCAGTTCCATACGTGCATTGATATAGATTGACAATACTGTAAGGAGATTCTATATTTATTAATAGATGGAAGATATTGGCTGAATCTAAGTGTCATTCTATGTAATTGAGTAGTACATGTTATTAATTCAATCATGATTATTGTTTAAGCTTGTTATTTCATAGATTTGAGGATAGCATGCATTGTAGAATGATGGATTAGTTATGAATATATATGTTTCTTCCTTCATCATGTTAACATCCTATTACAAAGAACCCTAAAGAGGGACCTAGTACCTTTGCACACTTTGGGTGAGTGCTCAGTCTAGGCTGAGTGATGTGCCAATGCAACTAGGGTGTTATCTAGTAAATTCTAGGCTGCATCATGTGTGAAGGAGTGCATAAGGTTATGATAGAAGGTTTAATCTGTATTCTTATGAATGTAATGGGTTATGTGATATTATTTATATGTGTTATGGAATGAGTGATCATAGATCTTATTGTTGGCATCTGTGTTGTGATCTATCTATTTTATCTTCTATCTTATGTTGCACAATGGTTTCTTCTATGAATACATATTACATGATCTAAAAAGAGGGTTGGTAGGGTTTTGTAAACTTCGAGTGCTGATGTCCCAGTGATGTGCACAGACTTGACTATTGGTGTTGTTCAATAAATTCCACACCACTTTGTATTTCCCGAACCTAAATTTAGAGTAGGTGAGCCATAATACAATGAATTATTTCCTATGATGATGATTGGGATCATACAAGCCAAGATTTTTTACAAGATGTAGCCTTCCCACTCTCCAACATACCACCACAAATGTAAGATACCTTATTTTTCTTCATTAAATTCCAACATCTTAAAATATACACAAAATCTAATGGGATTAAAGAGTAAAATCTATGAATCAATACCAAATAAGGTATCATTAAAAGCATAAAGTTTTTTCCAAATCAATAATATGACCATCGAACTTAGATATGATCTACAACACCTATGGTTAGATCCCTAAGAAATGACATTCTATGAGATCTCTAGTATAATAAACATGATTAACCCTCCATAACTAGGCTCATGATTAGACATGTGGCAGATGATACCTTGCCAAATAGTTTGTCAATAGAATAGAGGTGAAATATAAATATTTTGACTTCTTTCATGTTAAAAATTTCATATTGCAAAAATTAAGACAATTATACCTAACCATGCATCAATGGGTCAATTCAAGTAATTTTGTGAAAATTCCAAGAGTAAACAATCATTGGGAAAATCAAGGTACATGAAGCCATACTCATCTAGATATTTTAGGGAAAAAAATTATTAGTATAGGAAACTTTCCTTTAGTTACTTGACATAAAATAACTCATTTGAAAAGTTCTCCTTTTCTCTTAGACATAATCTCCATATTTAGTAGCACATGTATTTTCATAGATGTAGAGCATGATTTTATGGTCAAAAATAAAAATATTATCCGAAGGATAACTCACCCCGAGAAAGGATTTGTGTCACCAACATAGTGGGAACAATAGGTTGAGAAGAAATAAATGAATTTATAACTTTCATGGTGTATAGAATACTTGAGTATCCCTATTTGTCACACGTAAGATAAAATAGTTTTCTATAACACTATTATTGTAGTGCACTTAGAGCTCATTTGGGAACATTTATCAGTGTAATTGGGATACCCTTATCTTTTTTCTATTCACACATCCATAAATACCAAATAAACTAATTTGGTTCTAAATTTTAAAAAAACTAATACCACCTTCTATCCACCTAGAATTTGATGTAACTCAAAACAATTCTTTATTTAGTTGATCCATATGACGGGGTCATTACCATTGAATTTTATCATCTCTTCCTTTAATATCATATTTATACCCCATAAATTATAATAGGGCAAGTGATGTTGCTATGTTAAATTGGAAAATGGTTGATGGGAGGCACTGAGTGACCTAGTTGGGTATTGGTAGGTTGTACCTTTGGTTTCATACTATAAATATATTCCATGAGTTCTAATTCCATTTTGTTCAAGACATCATCTAGGGATTATTTTATCACCATATTTGATTGTATATTATAGATATTAGATTAAAATTGGATGATTATATGATGTGTTGTAAAAACACTAGGGTTGAGGATTCAGAATTCTTCCTTTTGAATCTATATCATGAGTATTCTTCCCTAGAGTGATGTTACCCTTAACTTTTCCTCTTGTTTGGGGTCTTGTCATGGTTTTTTGGGTTCAGGGTTTTGGCTTAGGGTAGGGAGTTAGGTTTTTTGTTTCATAAGGATATCATACCATTAGAGAAAATAACAGAACAAAGCCTAAATAAATTTTGGAAAGGCTTCTAAAAATTGAAGGAGCTTAGAAAAAATCCAAATATTATGGCATATGAAGAAAATTTATGGAAAATACTAAAATGATGATAAATTTTGCAACATAGATCTAAAAATCCCATTTTTGGAATAATGTTACTTGTGTTATGTCATAACTTCAGTAGACATTTGGTAGATAAATTTTCACTAGATTGTGAGATATTAATAAAATAACTTTTTAACATGATTTTGGACCACATCAAAGCTCGAATACCACTTTTAATGAAATTACTTAGATTGATGTGAATGTAAACAACAATATCTCACCCTATAACAAAACAATTGAGAGAAAAGATCACAATATGTGAGTATAATAACTTATACACTTTAAGTGGCACCCACCGAACATATAATAAAACTCAAGTTCTCAATAAGATGATAATCTACTAGTTGCTAACTCCTATTATACCCTACTACGCTATGTAAATCACCAAGGATGACCTAATAAGCATAAAAAAACATAAATAAATGTAATAAGACATGATAATAATATGTTAGCCATAGGTTAACGATTAATAGAGGAGAAATTGACACAAGAAGTTTCTACAAGGTGGTAAGTGACAACTGTGTTCAATGAAAAGTTGCAAAAGCCATGGACATGGGGTAATGATATTTAAAGAAACCCCAAAGGCTCTTAACAACTAGTTAGTGGACCATCAGATAAGAGATAAACAAGGATTCATCACTTTACATACATTAATATTGAAAGAAAAAAGAAAATCTAGCATATTTAGTAATCCTCTACTCTTGAAAGATTTAAAATGAACCTAAGAAGGATTCTAATTAATCACTTATGTGATTTTGAGAATGGGAGCTCACCATTAATGGCTTCAAGGCCAATGTTTCTTCCCATTTACTCAATGCTTGGTGTGTAGTGCAATGGAAAAGTAATAGCTCAATGAAAGAAATGAAATAACTCTAAACCCTAAGCAAAATGTTATAGTTTATGTTAGGAAGAAGGAGAGTTCTTAGAAATGAGAGAGGGGTAGTGTGCTATTTATATTTTTCCATTTGGGAAAGTGGGGGAATTTTGGTGCATGTGGGACTAAAAGATAAGCCAAAAAGTTGATTAGGGAGTCAAAGTAAGATTTGACTAGGTTTAGAAGAGGTTAATCATGGTTTAGGACTAGTTAAACTAGGTTAGGCTAGTTAATCCTATTTATAGAGGGATTAGGGTTTTGAGAGAGTTTTGAGAGATATAATCAATCCTATGAAATGTATTGATAATAGAGAAGGATATTATAAGTAGTCTAGAAGGGAATGAGAATATGGTTTATCCAATAAAGGACTTGTTGTATATATCTTCCCCCGGGTAGATATAGACAAGCGGAAGAATATGGAAACCAAAGAAATTCAAACCTCAGCCCATGGCGCACAAAAGGGGCGCACGACAATGAGTGTCGACAGCAAAATGGATGCGCCCATGGCGCACAGAAGTGGCGCATAACAATGAGTGTCAACATGAGAATGTATGCGCCAATTTGCACAAAAGGGGCGCACGACAATGAGTGTCGACAGCAAAATGGATGCGCCCATGGCACACAGAAGTGGCGCATAACAATGAGTGTCAACATGAGAATGTATGCGCCAATTCGCAGGAAAGTGGCGCACAGAAATGGATGTCAACAATGTAATGGATGCGCCCTTGGCGCACGGAAATGGCGCATAACAATAGATGTCAACATAGAAATAGACGCACCCTTGGCACATAGAAAGGAATGTTGACACGGAAAAAGTTGCGCCCTTGGCGCAGGTAAAGTGGCGCACGTAAACATGTGTCGACATAAACATATTTGCGCCTTTGGCGCACAGAAAAGAGTGTTGACATGCAAATGAATGCGCCTTTGGCGCACAAAAAGGGTTGTCGACACAAACATATTTGCACCTTTGGTGCACGAAAAGGATTGTCAACATGCATATGGATGCGCCAAGGCGCACCTTCAGGAGGCGCAACATTCTGAGTGCTGACAGGAAGCAGACCCTGACCCAGATATTCAGATGGCCATAACTTTTGACTGGGAGCTCCGATTCACACAAGGTTGGACTTTTCGGAAAGCCTACGGCATCCTCTACCTAACTACGACTAGATATCTTTAATTGGGTGGGAACAAGTTCTTAAAAATGCAAAATACAGTTTGCCACTTTTGGGGTTTGATATGGTCCTCACCTACCACCATAATGAGATGAATTAAATACAACCTGAGGTGGTTGGGGTAGATTTGGACTTTCTCTCTCTTCTCTCTCTCATTCTTCCTATAAATTGTAAGGAGGGGCTTCTTTCTAAAGGTCGAACATTTTTGTTTTGTGCCTCCTCCCTTCTTCTCTTTGGCAGGTGGAGTTGTGGAGCTCAAACCTCCCATTTGAAACTGTAATGCACCTTTGCCTCTGGGCATTTTTTGCAGTGTATTGTATCAACCTTCGGAGCAAATAAATGCATGACTGTGGATGTTTCTCAACCCTCTATGTGTTTCATTTTGCATCCTCCTGATCTTTCACTGTGAATATGTTTATCTGTGCATGATATTGCATTGCATTTCTGTGGTCTGTGTTTAATTGGCAAAACATATGTTCTTCATTCCTCGGTGCATCACCTCCTTAGCTTAGGTTTATTTTTCATGCATTTCTCTCTCCCTGTCTCCTTGGTAGTTAGATTAGATTTTTGGGGTAAACCTCTGCGTTTTATTGGTGCATCTGAACAGAGGAATAGGAGCCGGCCTTCATCCGGAGAGCTTTTCCGTTTACGCGAGGTCCCACACTTGGGAAAAGCTCCATGTTGTGCAATCGCACTGGGAGTCTCAAACGATCGCGTTGCGGAGTCCCAGGGGTGCTGTGATTCGACACCAATAGTTTTGGCACGCCCGGTGGGACCAAGAGGTCATTCCATAGATTTGAAGGAGTTTTCATGAAATTCGGACCAAAAAATTGCAGGTTTTACAATTCCAGATTTTTCACCTTCCAGGCTGAACTTTGAAATTGATTTTCAAGGACTTAACTTGCTCGAAACAAGTCAAAATTTCATCAGTTGATAGATCGGGGGGTAATCTTCAAAAGGGTATTCCTAGAATTTTGAGATTTTGACTTTCAAAATTTCATGGTTTTTTGAATTTCGGATTTCGGGTTTTCAGAAATCTGCATTTTGGGTTTTCGGGACTGTCATTCCAAATCAAATTCCAAACCCTAAAATCTCAAATGTGTAGGTCTTTTAAAAAATTTTGTGTTTAAATATTGTCAGGTTTGGTGTGTAACTTGGCAAAATCTAGTCTTTTGAGGCTTGTTCTCTAACACATCTGGCGACTCCGAAGGGATAGAATTCAGTGGTGTAGCAGCACAAGTTGCCTAGGCACATGAGAAGAATTCAAACCAGGTCCAATACTCAAGAAGAAGGGCTATTTTTCCACTTGCAACTATCACCAGGCAGAGGAAGGAGAGGAAGAAGACCACAAAGATCACCATCTCCGCCTAACAGGACTTTGTCTACACCTCCACCTGGTAGGCCTTTTCTCGCATCAACCAGGGTTCTTAGGCCAATCATAATGGCACATCTACCACCGAATCCCTTTGTCAATTTCACGGGCAGTAGTCCACTTGCCCTAAATGCTCAGAATCAAATTCCAGTTGCAGCGCTAAAGAATATCCCCTACTTCACAGGTGAAAATCATACTACTCCTATTGATCACATCCAGGATATTGCTAATGTATGCGCGATCCACGAAATAAATGCAATGGATATTGCAGTCAAGTTGTTAGCTTCATCTTTCAAAGGCAAGGCCTTACAATGGTTTAGGAGCCTAGCAGCAGGGTCTATTACAAATTGGAACCAGCTTTGTTCAGCTCTTTGTAGCCAATTCGGGGAGAGGGCGGACAATTTGTCCTTATTGGAACAGCTGACAACAATCAAAAGGGCTCCTAACGAACAAATGGCAGATTTCAACTTCAGGTTCCAACGGACATGGGACAGGATCCCAATAACTGTCAGGCCAACTGCCGAAGGAGCATTCCTTTATTTCTTAAAGGCTATGAATTCAGACATAGCCATGATGATCCAATCAATGGGAGGGACAACGCCAGGGGCCTATGACACAACAATCAGAGCAGAGAACTGTTTAATCCAAGCTGGCAAGCTTGCACCAAGGCCGCCAATGCCTCTCTATCCAGATATGGGAAATCCTACAACCAGCCAAGCACCAGAGTTGAATCCCATTCCAACTCCTAGAAATCAAAGCAATAATGAGGCATCGACTTCTTCAAATAGTTTAAAGGAATTGCAAGAGGTCATGAAACAACTGCAGAACCTTGGAAATGAGCTTGTGACTATCAAAAGACAGCAAGCTCAAAGTGCTAGACCGTATCAGCCTCAAGCACAGTACCAAGCTAGGCCCCCATACCAACAAAATAGACCACCACCTCAGGCTGCAAATCAAAACCAGAACCAAGGACAGCCTCAAGCTGCCAGGCCATTTCGACCGTATGATCCAAATGCAACGACGTCCTCAAGAGCCTTGGTTCTAACACAAAATAACATGGCACAGGAGTACGACTGGTGTTACCCTTGCAATCTACCTCACAATCAGTCAGCATGTTTCAATGGTGCACTGAATCAGGCCTTGATGGTGCAAACCATTGGTGTTGCTCAAGAACCAAGCCAGGAGGAGAATCAACAGCAACAAACACAACAAGAAGGACCTCCAACAGAAACCACATTGGCAAATTGGCAAACGGAAGACTTCTGTGGAGTTAACCAATAGCCTTTTCAAGGCGTGGCTGCCAACACACGGTCAAAGAAGAGAAATATAGGAGAGGGACAACCATGTAATCCAGTTGTTTCTCAACCCACTCTTACACAACAAGGGGTCAGTAGACCAAACGCAGCTCCAAATGTGCAAAATCAGCCTAAGGTACCTGTTGCAGCAACACATGCACCCATTCAAGCTCCAGAAAAGCTTGCACCAAGTAAGGGGCAGCAAAAGGACAGTTCATCCCCCTTCAACATCATCGATCAAATGAAGAAGACACATGTGAACATTTCCATGTGGGAATCACTAGCGATCCCAGGGCAACGAGATTTATTGCAAGCTGCAATGGCTAATTGGTCTACCACAAATGTATCAAACCAGGGACATGAGAAAGTTCTCACTAATGCAGTGCAACATGATGGGGGCCAGGCAAGAAAAAATTTGAAGCCTCCACCATTCTATGTTTCGTTGATTGTTGGAAACCACTTGGTACACAACTGCATGATTGATTCTGGGGCAAGTAGTTCAGTGATGCCGAAGCAAATAGCGGATCAGCTGGGTTTGAAATATGAGCCAGTGCTGAAAGGAGTAGTACAGCTAGATGGAACGGCAGTAGGAACAGTTGGGGTCATCAAAGGGTTAAGCCTAACACTACATTCTTGTCCTAATGTTACAGTCTTGCAAGATGTGTCTGTAATTGACCTTCCGCCACTCTTTGCGTTGTGTCTATCAAGAGACTTCACTGCAAAAATCGGTGGATATTTATCTGCAGATTGGTCGCACATGATTTTTAGGACAAGGTATGGAGCCAAAGCAACAATCAGATCAGAATCAATTGCCAATTTCCATATTGAGCCTTATGTACCAGCCCTATCAATGCAAATTGCTCAGCTTTTGATCAGGAGGAGTGTTCAAGTGATCTAGAAGCAGGTACTAAGGTCGAGGGAATTCCTGATTTGACTTTAGATGAATGGGCAAACAAAAGTCATGAATTTGACCCATACAAGGAAATTGAAGAATCTGAATTGGGCATGTATTGTATACACGAGGAAAATTCACCCATTCCCGACATCATTCAACCTGAACAAAAGGATGAAAACAAAGTTTGGAAATTATTCTTTGATGGTTCGAGAAGCAGACAAGGTGCTGGAGGTGGTGCAGTGTTGATTTCACCACAAGACATCAAATATTATTCAGCTTTTCGTTTCCAGTTTTCTTGTTCGAACAACACAGCTGAATATGAGGCCTTGATTCATGGACTTCATTGGGCCAGGAAAAAGGGCATAAAGAACTTGCAGGTGTTTGGAGATAGCGAGCTAATCGTCAACCAAGTTAGGGGACAACATGCTACAAAGAACGACCTTTGAAGAACTACAAGAATAGGGTATGGGACCTCATTGAGGATTTCGAAGCTTTCAACATTGTGTCCATACCCAGGAAGAAAAATGAAGCCGCAGATAGACTCGCAGCAATTGGAGCGACATTTGACATGGTTGACAACATCGAAGAGAAAATGCAGCCACATATCCATGTAGTTGTGAGGCCAAAGCAGCCCGCATAATAACACAAGTCGGGCAGTGCTTGAGAATGATCAACAGATCGTCAATTTCTTACAAGAAGAGGCTGAATTTTCAGCTAGGAATCGTGAGGCATGATTAGAGCAGCAGATGGGGATCAAGTAGTACAGTGCGGACAAAACAAGCTTCCTAAGGGTTTGGTAACATTGAGTCTATCTTCAACCCTAACGACCGCCCGTAAGGAAAAGGCAAACATACAGGTCAAGAGAGAAGATTCAGAGCCAATTCCGGTTGGGGAAGACAAAACACTTCAAATTGGCAAAGTGGCCACTGAACAGGAGAAATCAGATTTCATACAACTTTGCCAAGAATTTCCAGATGTCTTCGCTTGGAGCTACGAAGACTTGAGAGGATTCGATCCAAATTTGGCACAACATACCATAGAATTGGATCCAGATGCTAATCCCATCAGGCAGAAACAGAGACCGGTCAACCCTCACATTGAGCCTCTAATGAAGAAAGAGCTAAATAAGCTGATAGAGGCAAGCATTATATTCCCGATCAAGCACTCAAGCTGGGTTGCAAACTTGGTTCCGGTCAGGAAGAAGAGTGGAGAAATCAGGTTGTGTGTAGATTTCCGAGACCTCAACAGGGCATCTCTCAAAGATCATTACCCACTTCCTTCAATGGAACAAATATTGCAAGTAGTATCCGGTTCAGAGAGATTCTCTCTCCTAGATGGCTACTCAGGGTATAATCAGGTGATGGTAAAAGAAGGTGACCAATTCAAGACGGCTTTCACCACCAAATGGGGCACCTATGCCTACAAGAAGATGCCCTTTGGGCTATCAAATGCTGGAGCCACTTTCCAAAGGGCGATGGATATGGCATTCAAGGGGTTGATCAATAAAATAGTTCTGATATATCTCGACGACATCACTGTATTCTCAAAAAATGCAGCGGATCACCTCTGTCATTTGAGGCAAGTATTTCAGAAATGTAGAAGATTTGGGGTATCATTGAATCCCAAAAAATGCATATTCTTGGCTCACGAGGGAAAACTTCTAGGCCATATTGTTTCAAAGGAGGGGTTGACGATTGACCCAGAAAGAGTTGAAGCAATTCAAGCATTGCCATTGCCAAATCACAAGAAGGCTCTTCAAAGCTTCTTAGGAAGGATCAATTTCATCTGCAGGTTTGTTCCAAATTTTGCAGCTCTCGTAAAACCAATAACGCTGATGTTAAAGAAGAGCATGGCATTTAAGTGGACATCTGAAGGAAAGGCAAGTTTTGAGGCAATAAAAGAGGCTATATCTCAAGCCCCAACTCTCATCAATCCAGACTTCTCTAAGGACTTCGTGCTATATGCCTTTGGTGGTGGGGACATGATTTCTACAATCCTGGTACAACAAAACAAAGAAGGATTAGAACAACCAGTTGCTTTCTTCAGTCAAGGCTTGGAGGAATATGAAACTAGGTACTCTTTCATTGAAAAGCATGTCCTTGCGGTAATCAGAAGCTTAAAGAAATTCAAGCACCTAGTCTCAAACAACAAGATCCAATTATTAGTCTCTCATGCGGGAGTCAAGGACTTCCTTCTAAACAAGGATCTGAATGAGAAACGTGCAGGATGGATAACTCGTGTCATGGAATATGACATCGAGATCAAGGTCACCAAACTAGTACGTGGGAAGGGACTATGTGAGCAGCTAGCCTTGAGTCAACAAGTTGAAGCTGGTGATGAAAAGGAGACTACCTTGGTACTACAGGATGATCAAGAACAAGAAAATGATGACGTGCCTACTCCTTGTTGGACTCATAATATGATACACTTCCTACAGATAGGCCTATGCCCTCCAGAGATGAGCAAAGCAAAGAGGAGATACTTCAGATTACAAGCCATTCCATATGTGCTTGTTGATGGTGTTTTGTTTAAGAAAGACATCAATGGAGTTCTATTGAGGTGCATTGGGATAAGTCAAATTGAGAGGGTGTTACGAGATTTTCACGATGGAGATTCTGGAGGACATTTTGCCCCACGAGTAACAGCTCTCAAGATAATGAAGGCAGGGTATTATTGGTCGACGCCTTCAAAGATGATCGCTATACATGGATAAGAAAGTGCAAGAAATGTGCACTCTTCACGAGCAAAGAAAGACAAGCAAAGCACTTCCATTGCACCCAATTCTCGTTGACCAACCATTTATGCAATGGGGATTGGACTTCGTCGGGTCATCAATCCAAACTCAAGCCAAGGCCATAAGTGGATTCTCACGGCAATGACGGACTATTTCACCAAGTGGATCAAGCAAAGAGCGCTCAAAGAGGCAAACGAGTCTAATATACTAGAATTTTACGAAGGAATAGTGACCGTGTTTGGTGTGCCGCCACTATTATATCGCATAATGCATTGGCATTCGTAGGTTCCAAGATCACGGAATGGGCTGTCAAAATGGAATCTACTTGAGCACCTCTTCCAATTATTACCCGCAGGGTAATGGACACGAGAGTCCACGAACAAAAATTTGCTAAGAATCATCGAGAGGACTCGGATGAAAATCAAAGAACATGGCATACCAAACTAAAATCAGCATTATGGGCCGGTGACATATAATAACACCAAAGAGGTCTATAGGTAATTCCCCTTATAAGTTGGTCTATGGAAAAGAGGCGATGTGCCTATATCATTAGAACTACCTGCATTAGAGTTCATGAGGCAGTTGGAGTTAGCTGAGTTCGAACCAATGGAGGCTAGGTATGCAGAGTTGATGGAATTGGAAGAAATTAGAGAACATGCAGTTCAGACGATCGAAAAGGATCAGGCCTTAGTAAAAAGATGGTTTGATAAGAAGGCAAGAGCAAGGACCTTCCAGGAAGGGGATCTAGTTCTAAAATGGGATGCAGATCGGGCAAGACCAGGAAAGCATTCCAAGTTTGACGCCATTTGGAGTGGCCCCTACATGGTCACGGGGTGCAAGAGTAGCAATGCCTTCCAATTATCTACATTGGACGGAGAAGAACTTTCGATTCCGGTCAACGGAATCTATCTTAAACATTGCTACTGAAAAGAGAAAATTTCTACCCTTGTAAATATTAGCTTAGATTTCAATTCCTCTAAGTGCGTTTGCACATTGTCTTGTTGTAGTTAGGTTTCAGTTTCCCTAAGTGCTTTGGCACAGGTTTCGTTACTCTCAGGTTGTTTCTACGCTTCAAAGTCTTTGTCGGAGAAGGAGTTGCATGTTTCGTGCTCGGATCGAGATCAAGTTGGTTTCAAGTATTGCTTATGACTCCATGCCCAATGGATTTCTAAAAGGGCCACTGATCTTCTACCTAGCAGGCAGGTGATCCCGTTGAGTCACCAAATTGTTGTATATATCTTCCCCCCGGGTAGATATAGACAAGCGGAAGAATATGGAAACCAAAGAAATTCAAACCTCAGCCCATGGCGCACAAAAGGGGCGCACGACAATGAGTGTCGACATAAAATGGATGCGCCCATGGCGCACGAAGTGGCGCATAACAATGAGTGTCAACATGAGAATGTATGCGCCAATTCGCACAAAAGGGGCACACGACAATGAGTGTCGACAGCAAAAAATGGATGCGCCATGGCGCATGAAGTGGCGCGCGTAACAATGAGTGTCAACATGAATGAATGCCAATGCCGCGCGAAAGTGGCGCCACGAAAATGGATGTCAACAATGTAATGGATGCGCCATTGGCGCACGGAAATGGCGCATAACAATAGATGTCAACATAGAAATAGACGCACCCTTGGCGCATAGAAAGGAATGTTGACACGGAAAAGTTGCGCCCTTGGCGCAGGTAAAGTGGCGCACGTAAACATGTGTCGACATAAACATATTTGCGCCTTTGGCGCACAGAAAAGAGTGTTGACATGCAAATGAATGCGCCTTTGGTGCACAAAAAGGGTTGTCGACACAAACATATTTGCGCCTTTGGCGCACGAAAAGGATTGTCAACATGCATATGGATGCGCCAAGGCGCACCTTCAGGAGGCGCAACATTCTCGAGTGCCGACAGAAGCGCACTCACGACCCGAGATATTCGATGGCCATAACTTTTGACCCGGGAGCTCCGATTCACACAAGGTTGGACTTTTCGGAAATCCTACGGCGTCCTCTACCTAACTACGACTGGATATCTTTAATTGGGTGGGAACAAGTTCTTAAAAATGCAAAATACAGTTTGCCACTTTTGGGGTTTGATATGGTCCTCACCTACCACCATAATGAGATGAATTAAATACAACCTGAGGTGGTTGGGGTAGATTTGGACTTTCTCTCTCTTCTCTCTCTCATTCTTCCTATAAATTGTAAGGAGGGGCTTCTTTCTAAAGGTCGAACATTTTTGTTTTGTGCCTCCTCCCTTCTTCTCTTTGGCAGGTGGAGTTGTGGAGCTCAAACCTCCCATTTGAAACTGTAATGCACCTTTGCCTCTGGGCATTTTTTGCAGTGTATTGTATCAACCTTCGGAGCAAATAAATGCATGACTGTGGATGTTTCTCAACCCTCTATGTGTTTCATTTTGCATCCTCCTGATCTTTCACTGTGAATATGTTTATCTGTGCATGATATTGCATTGCATTTCTGTGGTCTGTGTTTAATTGGCAAAACATATGTTCTTCATTCCTCGCATCACCTCCTTAGCTTAGGTTTATTTTTCATGCATTTCTCTCTCCCCTGTCTCCTTGGTAGTTAGATTAGATTTTTGGGGTAAACCTCTGCGTTTTATTGGTGCATCTGAACAGAGGAATAGGAGCCGGCCTTCATCCGGAGAGCTTTTCTGTTTTCGCGAGGTCCCACACTTGGGAAAAGCTCCATGTTGTGTAATCGCACCGGGAGTCTCAAACGATCGCGTTGCGGAGTCCCGAAGGTGCTTGTGATTCGACACCAACAGACTATAATAGCCCGCTTAATTGGTTTACAAGAGGAATACGACCAAAAGAGTGTCGTAAGAGGGGAGTTAGATAGGTCTAACTAATCAGTATGTCATAAATTTGCAAGAAGGAGAATAGTTAGTGAAATATTAGGAATAATAGTGCTTTGATCAAACTACAGGTGTCTACATTTTCCCCTCTTTGGGGTGACGTAAGCTACGTCACTTCAAAGAAAGTAGACAAACATAAGTAAATAATTTTTTTGAAGGGGTAGAAGAAAAATTAGTTAGCTAAAGGGATGCCCCCTCGAGTGTTGATGGGGTGATGGAAGAACTCAATCGATGATTGAAAAGAGAATAGAAGAAATAAAAGTGTGAAGAGAAGATGAGAAAATAACAAGAAAAGGGGATATTGAGCTATCTATAAACCAGTGCTTACAGAAACAATTTGTAATAATCATTTTTCTTAGAATCCTCACCATCGATTCTTATTAAAATGTGATCATATGAAAAAAGCGTAAAATGACATGAAAATCCAAGATACAAACAACCATACAATTCCAAAATAATAACCCCATGAAACATAAAAACATGTAATGTAATACGAGAATTAAACAAACTCATCTAACAGGAAATAAGTACAAACACACACACACACACACACACACACACACACACACACACACACACACACACACACACACTCAAACCAACAACATTCAAGATAGTTGTAGAAATAATTTGTTATCAAGATGTAGTCCCAAATGTTTTGATAAATGAAAAGGGCTTTAAAATTATGTCCCAAGAAATTTTTGTATGCAAGGGAAATGATGGAGGACACTTGGGTCCAATGGAAAAGCAATGTGCATGACGAAAACAATACCAGGCAACTAATAGTGCCCCAGAGTACAGACGAAGTAAGCAATGTAGCTTTTGTAAATGATTGTAGAGTTAGGTGATCTCGTGAGTTGTTTCAAAACATGTGAAAATTTCAGCAAGATACAAGATGAGTGCCATGCAAGAGACACATATTTCAGCTGTAAATGAGTTGATTACCAATTTTAGTCCATTTTCAAAGTTTTTATGATGTTTTTGGGTTTTTTGATGATTTTATATTTTTTAATTTTTGATTGGTCAGAGGAATTTAGGAAATGGAAGGTCACCTAAAAGCACGTGAAAATTACCCAAGGTGAAGAGAACGAGCATTGGGTGGAAATAAAATGCCCCGAAAGAAGACAAATGGACCAAAAAAATTTATTTAAAAATAATCATGGCGCTAGATAAAAATAGAAGACAAGAAGCACTTGGAAATATACAAAATTCCCCAAGGTGATTGAGATGATATCATACATTTTGTACGTGAGATATTTTGGTAGATACTAGCACTTGGGATGATACTAGATGATATTAGTGTGGGGGGGATAGATTTGTGATCATGTGAAACCCCTCTTGCCCCCGTTGATGATACAATATGTGATGATTAGCTTAGTATACATGCATGATGTAAAACTTAGAATTTTTTTGTATATATGATGTATCAGATGATGTTATATGTGATGAATGATAGATGGTAGATGTGATAACAAACATATGTGTAGTGAATAAGAACAAAAGAAAAATCTACCAAAACTAAACAAATATATAACCAAAATTATATAAACCAACAACTAAAATAAATTTAATCATTACCTCGTTTTTGCGGGACAACATTGATATATTTTCTACTTTTTTTGGGTTATCTTGAAAGATAAGTTTTCAAGGATACTGTTCGCATTGTTTTCAAGGTTCCCCTAAGATAATGTTAGAATAATTTTGTAGCTTCGTCCCTAGAAGGGGTATTTCTGAATGTTTAGATTTTTGTGTATCCTTTTTTATTATTTTTTATATTTTCTAAGGTCATGTTCTAAACACAATGTACAAGGAAAAAGAAGTGTGGATGCCCCTAGTGTGATGTGGGAATATAAAAGGGTATAATTCCATGTGCATATGTATGAGAAAGTGGAATGTGAAGGTGCCCCAACATTAGATGGGAATATACAAAGGCACATCCTTCACGCAGATATAACAAAAATAAGCCGATCACAAATCGACGAAGATGAATTCGGTAGGGTTCTTAGACCTAGCAAAGGAAGTTATTTCTAGAAAGTGGTGAGGGTTACCCATCCTGATGCAAGAGTGGGATGTGATTGAAAAATCCTCCTTGAGTGCCAAAAACTAGTTTTCACCCAAAGACCTACCCACTGTGCCACAATTGCATGGTTTTCACATGTGGATGACCTTCTTTTTCTTTACTGTTTTCTCAAATTTTCCATGTTTTGCTTGTTTTTTCTTTGTTTTTATACTTTTAAGTTCTTATCTTATATTTGCACCATACTTAAGCATATAACCACTTGAGATGCATGGAGTTCATAGGTTTTGGAAGTTCTTCACTATCTTAATATGCTAGTTTATAAGCTCTTGACCCATATTTAACAAATCAAGACATAAGGCCCTAGCCGCTTAGCATAAAACTTACCTTTCTTTTCTTTGTCTTTGATGATGTTCTTATGATTTTTTTAGTACTAGATCACCTACCTCAAGTTCATGATGAATGATCCATTTTTTATATCCTATTGATACTCTGTTTTAGTATACCTTGATTTGATTAAGCGCTCTTATCCACTTTTCATCCAACATCTCTAGCTCTGCTACCCAAGAAAATCTATAGTCTTCATCCTTATCAAGATAATCCTAGAGAGATATTCTCAGGGAGGGAAGCTCCACTTCCAAGGGTATGATGGCTTCAGTTCCATAAACTAGGGAATATGGGGTCACACCAGTAGGAGTGCGAATGGAGTTTTGATAGGCCCAGAGGGCGGGATGTATCTATAAGTGCCAATTACGACCAGTATTACTTACCATTTTCTCCATGATTCATACAAGGGTTTTATTAGTAGCCTTGGATTGTCCATTACCTTGGGGTAATAGGGGTAGACCACTTGAGTTGAATATGGAAGCATTGACACAATGTCTTAACCATTTTGTTCTTGAAGGATTTACCATTATCAATGATAATGGCAGATGAGATGATTCATGATGAATTTTGAAATTTGCACACTAGTGACATAAGTAAGAGGCAAAATCTCTACCCATTTAGTAAAATACTCGGTGGTGGTAATAATGTGGGTGTGGCCATCTGAAGAAGAAGGATGGAGCTTCCCTATGAGATCCAGGCCCCATTTGGAAAACTTTCTAAGTGTTGCAGAATGGGATATAAAGCCCGTGCTAGTGCATGTATCAACTTCCCATACTTTTTGCATAACTCACATTTCTTGAAAAATTACAACAATCTTCTTCCATGGTGGGCCAATAATAACCTACTCTTAAGAGCTTCTTATCCAAAACCATACCACTAGTGTGTGCTCCAAAATACCACCGTGTACTTCCTTAATAGTGTGGACTGAGTCAATAACATCCAAACAACAAAGAAAATTCCCATCATAGCCATGACGATAGAGGGTGCCTCCTAGGAGGGTATAACAAGCTATACGGTGGATAAGGGATTTCTTCTCAGAATGGGTAATGTCCTAGGGAAATGTGCCATCTTGTAGGTATCTAAATATAGGGTCATACTAAGGGGAGGATGGACCAACAATTTCACATGCCAAACAAGATTCCATCATGTCATATGTGTGTGTTTGTAAATGCTCTATAAAGAGTGGAATTTTTCTCTCCTGAGGTGGAATGCATAAGAGAGATCCAATTATAGCCATAACATCGACTGATCTATTATGCGACCTTGGTTTTTGCTCAATGAGAATATGTGTAAAATATTATTTCAAGGTTTCAACCAACTTCTTGTATGGAATAAAATTTTCATCTTTAACCTTGTACTTGTCATTAACTTACTTAATAATGAGTTGGGAGTCCCTAATGATTCGTAGCTATCCGATATTTCGAGTGATAGCCAAATTAAGGCCAATAATGAGTGCCTCATACTTTGTAATATTATTAGTGCAAGGGAATCCCAAATGGAACACTCTTGGGATAACCTCACCTGTGGAAGTGATGAGAACTACTCTTGCTCCTAACCCATGGAAGGTGAATGATCCATCGAAATGAGCTTTTCATTCTACAGATTCTTCAAGATACATCATGGATGCATCGGGTGGATCAAAACATAGAGGTTATATTCTTGGTAGAGGGATTCTACCAATTGATCAGCCAACACTTGTCCCTTTAAGGATTTCTAATTCACAAACTCAATATCAAATTCTCTTAGGAGAATGATCCAATTATCCATTCATCCTGTAAGGGTGGGTTTGGATAAAAGGTACTTGAGAGGGTCAACTTTAGATATTAGCTTGGTTTTGTTGTTAAGGAGATAGTGGTGAAGTTTCTGAAAGGTGAAGATGACTACTAAGTAGGCCTTTTCAATCTATGGGTAATTCAGCTTATAGGCAATCAAGGTGTGACTAAGATAATAAAATACCCTTTCTCTATGGTCTAGATCATATTTGGAAAGCAAGTGCACCAATAACAAACTAGGTAGCTAAGATGTACAAGAGGAGAGGTTCACCTGGGGTAGGCAACATGAGTATAGGTGGGTTGACAAGGTATTGTTTTAGTAATGCAAATTCCTTTTGAAAATCTAGTCCCTAGTTGAATGCAACATCCTTCTTGAGGAGATGCGTAAAGGGTGGCACTTATCCACAAGCTATGAAATAAAATGGTGGATTTCCTAAATTTTTCCTTGTAAAATTCTCATTTGTGTAAGAGTCAGTAGGTGGAGGCATTTTTGTAATAGCCATAAGCTTAGCAGATCTACTTCTATGCCTCTCTGTGAAACAATGAAACCTAGGATTTTTCCTGAAAAAATGCCAAAGACACACTTCTTAAGGTTTAAGCGTACCTTATAATCTTGGAGATGTTGGAAAACATGTCTTAGCACTTTAGGATGCTCTCCTCTACTTTTGGACTTTACCAAGATATCATCAACGTAATCCTCCATGATGTCATTCATCATGTCATGAAAGATGACAGGAATTGCATGTTGATAGGTAACCCGACATTCTTGAGTTTGAAAGGCTTGAACTTGTAACAAAATGTTCCCAAAGGGGTGATGAAAGTTGTCTTATGCTGATCTTCATGTGCAATCTTGATTTTCTCATAACCTGAAAAACCATCCATTAAGGACAACATTCCATAACCAGCAGTGGAATCACTAATCATATCAATGTTAGGAAAGGGGAAGTCATCCTTTGGGCATGATTTATTAATGTTATAGAAGTCGGTGTAGATTCTTATTCTAACATGTTTTTTCTGAATAGGGACTATGTTAGATATCAAATTTGAATATTCAATGGGCTTAATGAAATCAGCAACTAATAGTTTTTCCAGTTCTTTTTTGACAAGGAGTGCAACTTTAGGGTGCATCTTTCTCAACTTCTTCTTGATGGGTTTGACATTTGGGTGCACAACAAGGTTGTGCATGACCAAGTCTAGGTCCAAAATAGGCATATTGGCATATGACCATGAAAATATATTTACATATTCACATAATATCTCCACAAAAACCTTCTGTTCTTGAGCTGAGAGTGAATCTCCCAACTTTATCATTCTAGGTTTCTCTTCTAAGCCAATGTTAACACTGATGGTTTCTTCCACAAGCATATTAGAGGCATCTTACATCCATGTAGGATTATGGGGAAGAGTAAGGTCAAACTCCTTACGTAGCTCATCATCCTTAAATGGATAGATCATTTTTTCCATAGGTTATTCATTATGTTTGTCTACAAGTGTTTCAAAAATTTTGTTGCTATGAGACTTGCATTTATTCTTTGCAAAAGGTTTCTCTAAAGTATCGTTACTCAAGAATCCACACATCTTTTCCTCTTCTCCAAAGCATGCACATGCATCTAGTTGAATTTCAAATCATTTCTTATGAGACATATTCATAATAGAATCCCCGAGACCCATGAATTCTGAAAATTCCTTGTCGTTCTCAAATAAATTGATTGGCATGTGAAATCTTGATCCCAATCTATAAGTTTGGGATATATAAGGGTTGCTTGGCATTTGGTTTGAGGATTGGATTCAAATAAGGTAAGGACAACTGAATCAGAGAATAATTTAGTGGAGGCAAGATCCTCGTAGAAGCTACATTAGGAATCCATGTCTCTATCGGGATGAGATAAGTCATCCTCACGTTTGAAAGATGTGACATCAATCTCAAAGGGTGGATCATCATGAGGTATTATTCTAAGACCATGCTTGTTTGATTTTAAGTGATGGATAGGAATGGGTTCTAATCTCCTAGTAACCCATATATTCCACATCCAAACCCATTGTAACCCATGACATACATCATACAATGGCCTTTGACATATAGTGGGCCCTGATGGTATGAAGCCATGGTACCTTCAGGTACTCTACTGGTGGAATTTTCTAACATATTTTCCTTAGATAAGAAACCACTAGGAATGAACTTCTCCAATGGTTTAGGGCATTGATACCGAGTGTTTTTGAACTAAAAATAGGGTTTTCCATGTGTCCTGGGTGACACTGATAAATCTGATATTAATAAAGCTTGTTTAAGAGTGAACAACTCACCTAGGCCATATTTTTTTGACATTGCCTCCCATGATGCGAAAGGGTTGACCAACAAAGGAAAGTCTTGATTATAAGGAGTGAGTGAATCTGGATCCACATGTTCCTTGATAGCCTCAGTTTGTAAAGGAACAACAATTTCTATAGAAGGACATTCATAAGTTGCATGAGAAAAACTATGCAATGCGTAAATGGTTCTAGATCACCCTAAATGGTGATTATTTTTCCTTTATGGAACATCTTGATACATTGATGGAAAGTTGAAGGAATGGCTTGCATGGCATGGATCCATGGGCATCCTAAGAGCATGTTGTATGGTAGATCTAAGTCAAGGACATGGAACGTTGTATCATGACAAGTCGGCCCTACTTCCATTAGAATCACTATAGTTCCTGTTGAATCTCGCTCCTCATTATCATATGTCGTGATTGTAATTTTTTTGCACCTAGATCCATTTATGAGTGTCCTAGCTACTTAACATAATTCAAAGTACAAATTTTTAGACATGATCCACCATCCACAAGTACTCTCCCGATCTTCCGACGGGTAATAAATACTTCTAGATATAAGGATAAGTTGTGCTCTGGGTCATTACATGAGTTTGTAGTGTGATCAAAAGTGATATGATCATTGGAGTCAAGGTGTGCAATCATGGATTAGAGGTACGTGGGATCTACATCAGTGGAGAATCCAAAACTCTGTAGTATTTTATATAGTATGTTTTTATGGGTAGTAGAGATTTTGAGGAGATCTAAAATTAATATCCTAGCATGTGTTATCTCTAACTGGTCTATCAAATTTTACTTACCTTCCTGAGGGATAGGTGGGGGTTTTGGTATGATTAAATGAGTGCATCTCATCCCTACTGCATAAATATTTTCTAAGATCCTAATAGTATTGAATTGTTCATCAGATGAACGGATACATCTTATGAGATAATCGAAGGGACTATCATTAGTGGGATAAATATAAGCGGTAGTTCTATAGTCATTGGAATTTTTCCGTGATTTGGCTTCCTTTTCTTTTTATTTGCATGGTTAGGAAAGGGATCTTTAAATTTACCCTTTTTCTCATTTGGAACTTATCTTGAGTTAAGGGGAGAATCTATGGTGAGTTTTCCTCTTCAATGAGGTCTTGTATGTAATGGTGTAGTCTCAAGCATCTATCTATTTTGTCCCCTTTAACGTGGTGGAAGTCACAGTACTCATGTTCTTTGAACTAAATGGGTTTAGGATGATTTTTTGGGTATGGTACCATTGTGGTTAGGTGCTCCACCATGTTTACGTTATCTAATTGTTTTAGTATGGTAGATAGGGATTTTGTTAACAGTGTGAACTTACGTTTGGTGGGTGCCTTGGGATGAGGTCCTTGTGAGAGATTTAAAAGAGGGATAGTCGACACAACTTGGACTCTCTTGGAGTCCAAAATTCCATATCCAATGACATGTTTGTTTTTTTTTGAAGAACTTTGGTTTATCTAATGATTTTACTTCATGTTTATCTTTGACAATCGGCTCTAGTGTTCCCTTTATGATGAGGGCCTTTTCGATTTGACTTCCCTTCTCTATGATTTCTTTGAAGTTAGAGCCACAGTGCATTTGCAAATGGAAGGCTATCTCTAGGTTCAAGTTAGGCACAAATATTCTTACCAGCTTCTTTTTTGGCAAGGCACAAGGGAAACAACTTTCCAACCCTCGCCATTGTTGTAAAAAGCTCATAAATGTCTTGTTGGGCTTCCGTTTTGCATTGTAGAGGTTGTTCATTGTGATATCATTTTACATATTATAGGAATAATGTTGTACAAATTTTTATACCAATGTGGGGCATGTTGTAATGGAGTGCTTGGGTATGCTATAGAACCATTCCAATCCCAGTGCCCCTAGGATGTGAGGGAAGAGTCGTATTAAGAAGTTATCATTGTATGTGACCTCTTGGCAAGCCATATAAAAGTCTTTTATGTGATCACAAGGATCACTCTTTCTTTTATATTTATCAAATTTAGGAATGATAAAATACTTTGGGAAGGGATTTCAAAACATGTCCTTATTGAAGGGGTAAGGGCATAGTTCTTCATACAAATATTTCCTACTATGTCCTACGTTTCCCTGTTGTAGCATAGTAAGCATATCTTTCATTGATTGTAATACCCATTCAATGAGTTATTCTTTGGTTGGTGAAATTGGTATTTGTACCTTAGCCACTTTAAAGGTCATGTCACTATACAGATCAAAGTGGAACTTGTTAGATTTTGTTTTGATTTTGTCTTTGTATACGTTCCTATTTGAAGAGCCTAAGTTTGATAATTTTTGGCTCAGTTTTAGGATCTATTTTTGAAGGATCTCTTCTTCAATTAAATGATCCTCTTCCTCATCAAACTTAGGAGGTGGTGAGGATTTGCACTTAATCTTCACTTTACATGAAGGTTTATAATAAGGTCTTCGTGGATCACCAAGTGGCTTGGATGGTTCTCCTTCAACAATGTTATGATGTTGACCACAAGTAGAAGCATACCCTACATCAAAGGGGTTATCCATGTCTAAGAGGGACCTTTGTTCTTCTGTTTTATGATTAACAACCTTACTTTCTACTTTGCATTCCTACGGAAGCTTAGCCCCTAACTCTAAGACTCTTGTGATCACTTGATATTTGTTGTAATAAAGGATTTATTCAAAGTGACCTACGTCTAATTGATGTTGTTCTTCAGAAGAATCAAATTCTTCTCCACTATGATCAATCAACAACTTTGTGTCCTTGACCTATGAAAAGAGAGGTGCTAAGTTGTTTCCGCTAAATGGGAAGGACTCAAAAGGGTTTTCTCCTAAGTCATGATCATTTGGTTTCGATGCCATCTTCATGATTCTAGACATTACTAGTCAAAGTTATATGAGGTTTCATTTATATGTGATTCAAAATTTACATGAAACCTAAGTGTATGTTTTTATAAGTCACTCGATGTGATGCTAAAATAACCTAGTGTGTTCTAAAAGCAATGTCATGCAGTTGTTTTTTATAATTTAAAGAACACTCACATGAACACTCAAATGCAATAATCACTCAAATTTGTCACTTTACCAAGTTTATACCCTAACTATGATTCCAATGAAGGGTCCAAAGTGGATAGCGACAATATTGTATCAATACTTAGGTCAATTTATAATTATAATAAGGCCTAAATATTATAGTGGAATCTTGACGTAATCTCTTGATGAGGTATACTAAAACTAGTTCAAATGCCGATGAAAGCTAAGTTTTCTGAAAAATGGAAGTTGCAAGTATGTATAGCATAACAACACTATCCTGATACATTAACCGAGAAAGAAAGGTGTTAGTATCAAGATGACATTATTTTGGTATATATAAGGAAATATCAACACCCTAAAAATACTTAGATGACGTTGGAATTGAAATGAAGTATGATTATAGAAAGAATTTTTTAGTTGCATGAGTAGCGTAACCGCACAATAAAGGGACTTATATCAAGTTCTCAAGAAATTGAAAACACAATGTAAGTACCAAAATTGTGTGACTAGAATGCGAGAAAAACTATCAACCTAAGGAGAGATAAATGATGAACCAAAATCATAGTAGTGAAGACGATCCTGAAATCAAGATCAAAGAACTATCAAAGAAATGAAAATGCACCTGCATACTTTATAGGTTTAAAAACCCAGCCACAAATATGGATGGGCGTAAATGGAAAAAAGTGGTGAGTACTATCTTTGATAAAATGAGCAAGGTATGCTTCCTTCTCACTCCAAATGGGCAACTAGAATGTAAGGGTATAGATCAAAATGATGAATATAAACTAAGCACCACTTAGGAAAAGTTTTTCCTTGTCTGAAGGCAATAATGAAACCAAGCTAAGTGAGATGTCATTTAATCCCATGATGAAAGGCACTTAGTTATAACTTACATGGGATCTTTTCCTTATTAGAAAAACAAGGTTTAGACTCGAAGTGATTTTTCACTTCATGATGGCTCAATGTGACAACGAACTAGCAAAGTGGGCTCCAAGACAGAATGACCTCCCTAATAAGATCCCCCAACTAGGTGTCACAAGTTGTCTAAGAGCAAGCTCAATTTACCCAAATATTCTCACCGATTGTTTTGGGAGTATCTCACATTTACTTTACCCCCTTCTGATACAATGAGAAACTAGTGCATTCATTTTTACTGTCACTTGGGTCGCGATACAGAAAACTTTGACTCTAACTTACAATGTGAAATCTAGTTAAGTGGGTAAGCGGAGCGCTCTGTTTCATCCATGAGGTTACTCAATGGTGGATTAATTTAGGGTCATTGAACCACCCCCATTGTTGTAGGTTAAGGAGTTATGACAAAGGGGTTATGTTCTAGTTGAGTGGATAGGGACGTACCATTTTCTCGAAACCTGCAATACAGTGTGAAGTGAAAGTAGTGTGTTTTTATCTTTCTTAACTTAATGTGGTTTTAAGTAGCACACCATTTGACAACCTGCATGAAAACACATGTATTAGAAGTTTTTGTTTTGTCTTGACTCCTCCTTTCTTTGAAAAGCATTTTTGGTCCTACATGCAAAGAGTTAGTAATTTTCCATCAAATAAGAAAGAGAGTTTGCATGTTGTTTTGATTCCTAAGATCACCAAAAGGCATGAAGGAAGAGCATACACAACGTGAAAACCCTACTAAAATAAGCCTTTGTGAAAAATACTTCAAAAGATAGAGTTCATTTTAGCCAACTTTGAAAGATTAATCCAATTATTTAAACGTAAAGTAAGTGTTTTTAAAAGTGACAAGGTGTTTTTAGAAGTGTTTTTGATTCCCAAGATCACCTAGAAGGTGCGAGGGAAGAGCATACACACTTTGAAAATCCCCTTTTAACTAAGAAAATGAAACACTTAAACTAATTTAGTAAAATAAAACCAAAAATAAACCTGCAATTACTTGTTAGAACCTACAAACAAGTTAGAAAACCAAGAAAAAATAGGAAATTCCGAAATCTATTTTTAGCAATTTTTCAACGGTTTTTAGTATTTTGCATTTTTGGAGGTCTCCGGGGCACTTTGGGAGTTTTATGATAGAAGTAATGATACCAAAGGTATATTAATTTTGGAAATTCCCTCACAAATTTTTCTTCGTTCTCTTTCTGATGCCTATTCAAACTTTGAAAATGGGTCAACGGGTCAAAAGATATGACCAAAACTAGGAGCACAAAAAATATGTCAACAAATTTGAATCAAACATATATACCTATGCCCCCTCAAGGTGTGTGCATGCCATTTTTGGTATGTGCACATGGGTTTTGTTCCTGCACCCCTCTATGTAAACTTAGTGGGTCTGCAAGGTGCCTGTGCTACCCAAGAGATTCTGCACCAACGTAAGTTCTTGTGCCATAGAATAGGTTCTGTGCAAAGAAGCAAGAAATGGTAAAAACTATAATAGTGCATGTGTGTTGGAAGAGGGGTACTTGTGCCAAAAAAGGGTGTATGCGTCATGGTTTGGGAATGTGCACACTTGGTAAAACATTTTGACATAAGGCTAAGAATACATAGGGTGTTTGTGGGTGGGTTTGGGTGTCTCGCACGTCTAGTGAAAAAAATAGGTTACGGGGTGGTTCCGCTAACATAATGGTGTGTGCACCACGATTTTGGGCATGTGCATCTACTTTCATGTACCTACATGTGGTTTTGGGTTCCTGTGCCCCTCTGCTAAAAATGAAAGTTTGAAGCCACCTACGCCGACGTAAAGGTGTATGCACCCCTACCTGAAAAACCACCAAAAAACATAGAAAATAAAATTTTGAAAGTGTCAACAAGCTAGAAATTAGCCATTAAATGGATTTTCTAGCATAAACTTAACAAAGAAGCATGAAAATGAGGGTTAACTACATAAAACCTAGCTAAAAAGCTCAAGGAAAAATATTTAACCCTACAAAAACATGTAAAAAGTTAGAAACTAAAATAAAAGCTTCAAAATGACTCCATTAATGGAGGATGGACTTCATGTCCCACTGGGTGTGCCATATGTGTTCAATGAAAAGTTGCAAAATCCATGGACATGGGGTAAGAATATCTAAAGAAACTCCAAAGGCTCTTAACAACTAGTCAGTGGACCATCGGATAAGAGATAAACAAGAATTCATCACTTTACATAAATTAATATTAAAAAAACGAGCAAATCTTGCATATTTAGTAATCCTCTACTCTTGAAATATTTAAAATGAACCTAGGAAGGATTCTAAGCAATCAGTTATGTGATTATGAGACTGAGAGTTGATCATTAATGGCTTCAAGGCCAATGATTCTTCCAATTTACTCAAATGCTTGGTATGTAGTGCAATGGTAAAGTAATAGCTCAATGAAAGAAATGTAATAACTCAACCCTAAGAAAAATCATATAGTTTATGTTAGGAAGAAGGAGAGTTCTTAGAAATGAGAGGGGGTAGTGGGCTATTTATAGTTTTCCATTTGGGAAAGTGGGGAATTTTGGTGCATGTGGGACTAAAGGATAAGCCAAAAGTTTATTAGGGAGTCAAAGTAAGATCTGACTAGGTTTATAAGAGGTTAATTCTGGTTTAAGACTAGTTAAACTAGGTTATGCTAGTTAAACTTGTTTAGAGAGGGATTAGGGTTTTGAGAGAGTTTTTAGAGGTCTAATCAATCCTATGAAATGGATTGATTATCTAGAAGGCTAGTAGAAGTAGTCTAGAAGTGAATGAGAATATGGTTTAGCCAATAAAGGACTATAATATCCTTCTTAATTGGTTTACAAGAGGAATATGACCAAAAGAGTGTTGTAAGAGGGGAGTTAGATAGGTCTAACTGACTATATGTCCTCAATTTGCAAGAAGGATAATAGTTAGTGCAATATTAGGAATAATAGTGCTTTGATCAAACTATAGGTGTCTATAATAACTAGATGCCAAAAGTAACTATGGGAAATATTATTTTTTTGTGACGTTGGTCCACTTATCCTTATAATTTTATGGGTCTTTGGTTTCTTCCGAGATGTTATCTTGTGGGGTTGGATGGGTAACAATAATTAAAGGGAATTCTTAAATCATATGGTTTTAACAATTGACAAAAACATTATTTGTTTGGGATACTAATGTACAAAACATGTTAGGAGAATCAAGAGCCACTAATTTTAATATCAATAGTTTCCTTGAGGTTTTTATCTAGGTCTATTTCAATGTAGATGCATTTATATGGATTATCTTAGATCAGAACTTGGGTTGTTTGAGACAAATGAAATGACCTAAGGGCTTGATGATTTGATCAATACATCCCTAAAGGTGGAGAGGAAGACCCATAAATTCTATCTAGATTAGGATTTTGATGTTTTTTTGCTCAAACACTTGAAATTCTATGGTCCAATGATAAAAACCCAAATATTATGAATAAATTATGGTTCATGATTAACAACGACCTTACAATGCTTAACATTGTTAAACTGGAAAAAACATTTGGTTAGGTTTTATATCCCCTCTAGCTTGACACCATGAGGATTTCAGTGGTGATGAACCCATTTTTTTGGAAATATTTATAAAGGGACTCGAACAACAATTTACCCAAATAAGGGTAAAAGGTTCAAACTAGCTACATGTTTTATAAAATTAAGGTAAATCAAGAATAACATCGGGAAGAAGGGTTTATGGGTCAAAACTAATACCTTTTGGAATACCTTCTAGAAAACATATTTTCCTTCTTTGGTGTCATGTTTTTATAGATATCCACTAGTAATACATGCATAAAATGATGCATGAGTTGAAGAGATAGCCATTAATTAAAAAAATAAAATTATTTAATATTTCCCACAGGCGAGTGGTAAACCAACTCAACACAATAATCACATAGAATAGTTGATATATATAACCTAGATAGCTAATGGATCAAAAGTATGAAATAGGGTCCATAATAATCTACAACATTCTCCAACAAGTAGATCAACAACTAAATTTGTCATTTTTAGCATGTTTAGTTTTTCTATTGCCAATTTTTAGTTTTTAAATTTTTTATTAATTATTAAAAAAATTTATTAATTTTTTTCTCCCACCTTTATTCATTATGTGGCTACATATGATTTAAGTTTAGTTTCATGTATGTATCCTTTGCTTTCTCTACCTAATAATGTTTTTAGCTTATTGCTCCATATGATAGAATTTCATCTACTATATATTGTCCTAACAAAACAATAATCAATTTTATTGGCTTCTTATGTTTTTTATTGTATAATAACACTCTATCTCATTATCTAATTTTTTTATGCTTATAGTGGCGTTAATTCCATTATTTTTGTCTTCTCTTATCCTAAGTTTGTCTATACACGGATATAAATGTTTTATCATCAAATTTTTCTACCTTAATCAACCATTGATGTATAGATTTTTGCTCATTGATCCAAAATGTTTCCACCCTTATTGAACTTTGGATTATGAAATCCATTGGAAATTTGTCCATTAAACTATAAAATAACTGAAAGGGATGATATTTTGTTAACCACTTACATGTAGTGTGACATGCCTATAAGACCATGTATTTGGAGATCCCAAATTTCTTTATCTAAGTTTCATATTTTTCTAAAAACCTTTTCTAAGAATTTTTAATGCCTCCATTGTCCCATTTTCTTATGGGTGATAAGGTGTGCTCTTATTATGATTGATAAATTTTTTTATTAATTTGTAAATGGTTTTATTAAGAAAAATTTTCCCTTGATCACCTCCATCATGTCTCATAACTACTCCATATTAATCCTCTCTTAATATGCTAGGAATTTCATGTTGTAACCCTACGCTCATTATAACTTCATCACATCCCTTGTTGTATAATGCCCCTTTAATCAATGTAAATGGAAATAATTAATAAGAAACCTTTTATTACTATTTTTTAATATCCCTATAAAAATTCTCATGTACCTAAGGAATTTATTCCATAAGGAATGACTAATCTCTAGGAAATCATATTCTATTTGTCCCTTATCTTGTTTATTTTCTATCTATGAAAAATAGTCAAGCCCATTATTAAGCTTCCCTAGTTTGATTGAGATTATAAATTCAATCTCTTCAAAAAACATGAACTATTAGCATATTCATCCTTGTATCATTGGTTGGTTAATTAAACATTTTAGGGATTCATGATGTGTGTAAAATATAAATGGCATAGTGTTGGGCCAATGATTTATTGTATTATTTATTCTTTAAGTCCTTAAGGACTTGATATTCTTTATTCATGACCCATTATTCTTTGGAGGCGTGCATGGCAATTTCATAAGGAATGCACATGATATGAGTAGGGGAGCACTGAGGTAACCACATAAGGAAAAGCATAGGAAGGATATGTGTAAGAAAGACACTGAAATTGAACATGAGAAGAGATAAAAACCACAAAGAGGATCATGCAAACATGTTAATATTAGGGAAAGGGTATTCAAAGTATTAAGGGATAAGGATAAACATGAGTTTAAAAATAGACTAAAGATTCAGTTCTAGACAATTGCATGAAGCTAACAAAAGGTTGGATAAGGTTAAGGATAAGCAACATTTTATGATGAATTTCAGAATGTAGCACAAGATTAAGGTAGCGAGTGGCTATTTTTGTCTACCATATGAATGTATTAATTTAAATTCAATTCTATACTTGTGGGATATTATTAGCTCCCGTAATAATAGTGAAGGTCAAGTTCTCACTAATATAAATACCCATGGAGAGGTATAAAATAGGGATGTAGTTTTCATGGGATAGGAAGCTAGAGGAGTGATGGATGATTTGTACTTAGGTTTTACTATAACTTGTAATTGTGTAATTAATTAATATATGAGCTTGTTTTGGGTATATACATGGTTCTGCTACTTATTAATGAACTAGGAATACAATTCTATCTGTTAACATAACAATTCATTTCACATTTTCTAACCTCGAGAGGGACTTGGAGACATATCTCACTTTGTTTGAGCACACCTTAGTTATTATAAAGTGTGATATTCGATTGTGATGGTGGGAAAACTTGTATGCAATCGATATAGATTTAGCACATGCATAAGGTAAGTATACTACTAGACTCCAACACATTGGTTCCATTGTTGGGACCCTCATTTAAATGTAGGGAGTAAGTGGAAAGATGATGCTTTGATTAACATAGGAGAATATCAAATCCTAGATACATTTTATTGAGGATACTCTTACAAAACATCATCCGATTTGCGAAGGATTGCTCTCCAAGAAAGTTGGTCGTGGCTAATCTCTATAATGAAATATAGTAAAATTTTTATGTGATCTTATGGAACACATGTATGCATGGTTAATTTCCTATTATCTGGAAAAGAGAATAAATTTGGGTTAAAATTATTATTGGACTTTTGAGGACATAAGGAAGCTAGAACCACACAAAACAACTTGGACATGCACATTAAACTACTGGTGGAAAGGCACACTTCAAAGCTATATCCTTTAGAATTCAATCTCAACCTTTTCTTGTGTAGAAGAAGAACAATATAAATTCTTCAAAGAACCACATAGATCATACCTAAATCATGTACCAATAGATAAATAAGAAAATGATGATTGACTTAGGAATATTAAATTTCCCAATGGAAGGCTAAATGCTCCATAGTGTGTGTGGTGCGATACTTAAGAAGCAAATGAAGATATTAAGAACAAGTTATGGATTCCTTGAATGATTGCACCCTTAAAGGGGGATATTTGAAGAGAAACTCACAATCCATTACAAAAGGATCTAGAAGTCTACACAACTCAACTCTAGGAACTTTGGGTAATGACCAACAACATTGGCTAAGGCAGGGAGAAAAAAACAATGATAAGGAGTTCGAGGAAGGAATGGTAGTGCACCAAGGTAATATATGAGATATAAAGGATGAGGAAGGAAAATATAATGCCCATGGTATCCTAATCTAACCTCCCATGCCCACTCATGTAATTGGGTCAACTAATACAAAATAGGTATTAATCAAAAGTGATAGTGACGAAGAGGTGAAAAAGGCTAAGGAGAAGGAAATTTTGGATAGTATTTTACCATACATTCTACAAAAATTACATCCCACACAAAGGAGACCAAAATTGAATCCTAATATACTGAAAGTGTAGTGATTTAGTATGATGAATACTAACACCACTACACCAACACCGACATGTGTATAAGGAAATACATCAACACAACATGGAGTTAAGACTAATCCCTTAGCTATAAGTGGTATCATGAGTGGAAGAAATGCCCAAGTAGCTAACATTCCAATTCAAAGAAGATTTGTAAATACTAGGTAACAAGTGGTTGTACGGATATATTTTATGAAATGTTATTGCACTTACCATAGTATCACAGGGTCAAAAATGTAACAAAAAAGTAGTCAAATACAAACTTATATAATGAGAGAAGGGTATAACTTACTCATAATGGAAATAAAATTAGTTTTTGACTATACTTATTGTTCATGCCCATACCTAGTATCAAAAACATAAACCATCAAAATCATTGTAGAATACGATCAACTTAAAGTGAAAATTTTAATTGATTTGATATTATAGAGTTTGAGTAATATAGTATTTCGACGCTCATGGAAATTAATAATGTACTCATTGTGAGTGTATGTACATATGATGTACACTTTAGAACCCTGATCTCCAATATATTTTATGATATACATCCTACACAACACGTGTAGTGGTTTGTAGGGGAAATTTTATTACCCTTTAGGCATGCATTGTCACACAATACTTTCATCACTCCATGAGAAGCATTGGAAGAAAACCTACATGATGAAGTAGTGGGAAGTCTTGATACTGGTGTAAGCCTATTTTTAGAGGCACATGTTACATATATGGTGACCCAGATTATAAAAATCAATAGTGAATAGTGCACTAAAAATACACAAAGTGACATTTGGTGTAGTGATTGTGAGGTAGAGGGCCATACCAAAACACATGCCCATGTATAAGTCCCAAGGCCATGCTTCTAGCTTATGAGATTTGTGAAGGCTATCATGATTCTTGAAACTAACCTCTACTCCACCATTCCAAACAGGAATAGGTATCCACTTAATACAAAATATGTGTTGTACATACCCATGATGCATCATATTGTTGTATTATTGACCAAATCCATGAGGCTATACCATTAGGACTTCAATAGCTATAGTAGAATATGAAAAAAAGGGCATGGAGGATATGGTTGAGGAAGAAATGTATGAGGATGACGAAGTCATAAAGGTGGCATATATCCACCCATAAATTATTATAATTTTGGTTCTCTAAATCATTACCAAAATGATTTACCAACCTTCTAATCTATGTATATTGTCAAAAAGAGCATAGGGTGGAAAATTAAACTAACCTAGATATATGATAATGAAAGAAAAAGGCGAGGTGCCAAAATGATTAAAAAAACACAAAATGGTGGATGAGGATATTTCAAAAACTATACCAAATGTGGAGCCATATGCCAAAGTACAGTCACAACGTGTGTGTAGACACAAAATCATGAACTTGGGTACATTTATAGGTCTAAAAAGTATCCTAGTGTATATATGATTCCTAAGAGAGAAAACTAATAGTTAACTATCTTTGGCCTCTTTTCTTTGTTTCTTGTTTTCTCTATGGTTTTACACACCCTACAACCACGATGGAACTTGACTAACTTATCTTTTATGGCCACATACATTGGCACCCAATTAGGACATTACACCGAGACACTCCTATCCATACTAGGTGCTCTTGACCCTTTGTTACATTTACTCACTCTTTTTGGGGTATCTTTTATATTCTTGAAATATTTTTACTTATGGTTTGGCCTTCCAATTTTTAATTAAAATATTTAAACAAGGGAATCATATATATACTTAGTTAGTTATCAAAAATAAGGACCAACCACTAATCATTACTATTACCATCTAAGATTACATCTAAAGGAAATAAATCACTTCAAAGGTCCATCTAAAGCATCCATACAGGGACAAGGGTTGCATCAATTTTACATACACTACATAGGAGGGGAATTTCTTTTTTTCCATCCACACATACTATACATTTCTACATTTTAGATCTAGCCCACTATCATTGTACAACTTGCACAACAGAATCCTAAGGCATCATTTCCACACATACACACAAAAAACAAATACTTGGGGTCGAGAGATGTAGTGTAGCACTCAGCAATAAGTTCACTCTTCGGGTGACCATTGGGGTCGATATGAATCCACATTATACATATTTTTATCAGATTTGATGTGACTTGTGGACACATGCGAGAGAGTTATTATGTTTTGCAGAGTTACAAGTACCACCATAAATCAAGGAGTGAATATCAAGCAACATATAGGAATAAAAAAGGAATACCTTGTGATATAGAAGAAACTAGTTCCGAGAATTTGTATGGCCACCAGGTGCCAAGATTTATTGCATCTTCCCTCACGTGGGAACCCCTATGTTGCTTCATTTATGAATCCTATAATTTAAAGTGAACATTAATGATGTTGTTTCCAACTTGTTCAACACTTTTACCTACCTAGATCAACTTTATTCTATTACAAAAATAAGCTAAGCCCTCTTATATAACCTTCTTGCTTAGGGTTTTATATTGCACATGCTTTATTGTTTGCATCCTTAATGTACATTGTTTATTGTAGTAGTTATTCTACAATATATATTTAATTCAAATTAAATAAAATCATTTTTATACAAGTAAAAGGAGAGATTGGAAGACTTTTCTCGATTTCTAAGAAGATGAAGTGATCGGGAAGGTAAAATAATGAAACATATTACAAGAAGTGTTCTTAATGCTCACTTGTAAGTTTTGAATTCAGGAATGATGCAAGAGAGGGGCAACCACGGGAGGGTAGAGGCACCTAGGTGCTAGTGACTACTTTTGAGCATAGGTGGCCATGTAAACACTCAGGAATTGGTTTCTTTTATAGCTCAAGGGTTTCACTATTGATATTTATCTATTGCTTGATATTCGATACTTAATTTACAAGGGCACATGTAACCTAAAAATAGAATATTTACCTACACATGTCCATAAACCACATCAAATATAATAAAAATATGTATAATGTGGAGTCAGACTGACCCTAGTGGTCACTTGAAGAGTGAAATTACTTCTGAGAACCACACAACATCTCAAACGCCATTTAGTTCTTATGTGTGTGTGTGTAAAAAATGATTCCCTAGGATTCCCTTGTACAAGTTGCAGAGTGATAACAAGCTAGATCTAGATTGTAACAATGTATAGTATGTGTGGATGGAATAGAATAGACTTCCCCTCTTAAAAGGATGTAATCTGTTTCCTTTATAGGGATGCTAGATGGATGTATTTTAAGTTCTTTAATGCCTTTGGATTGCAAGCTTAGATAATGAGTATAACTCTTAGTTTTTGGTCCTTATTTTTTAGAAGTAACTAATTATATACATGATTCCTTTGTTTGAATTTTGTAATTGACAAGCTGGAAAGATGACCCATAAGTGAAAATGATCCAAAATATAAAAGAAACCCAAAAAGAGTGAGTTATGGTAAGAAAGGGTTAGGAGCACCCAATATGGATAGAAGTGCATGGGCATTGATGTCCTAGCCCGGTGCCATTGTCTGAGGCCATAAAGAATAAATTAGTCAAGTTACGTCAAGGATGTAGGGCATGTAAGACCAAAGAGAAAGTAAGAAACAAAGAAAAGAGGCCAAATATAGTTAATAACCACTAGTTTTATTTATTATGAATCATATGTACACTAGTATGCTTTTGGACCTAGAAATATACCCAAGTGCATGATTTTGTGTCTAAATTTTCCCCTATTTTATGTTGTTGACTGAATACTCAATAACATAAAGTAGATATAAGATGTGTACCTTACGATCCGATAGAGAGTTTGGTGAGTAGTGGTCTGATTGGACAAGTGAAGCATGGAGGATAGGAAATGGAAGTGGACCTTAGGGGTGAAGAGTATGAATTGTAGCATACTATTGTAGCTTGTGTGAGCTTCTTCTTATTGTGTATAAGGAAAGACCTTCAAAAGAAGAGCAAGAAAGTAGTCAAAGTTCTATATATGATATATCAGAGGAACATGTGTATAAGTATGTAAAAGAGTGTAAAAGTGTGTAAAAAGGAAAGTGTGCATTTGAAATGTAAGAGAGTAAAAGATAGAAAAGTGTCATGTTTCTTGAAGTTGTTGATTTGAATGTTAAAGGCAAGGTTTTGGACAATCTCACGCTAAGAGCAAGTATTTTGGGAAATCTCACACTAAGCATGAGTTTTTTTGTGGTGATCTCACACCATGTGTGAGTTTTTTTAGCTATCTCACTCTAAGAGCAAGTGTTGGGGATAGAGGTCTAGGTTCACTCTCCTTCCATGACTCTTCCCAATAAAAACACTATAGATAGTACATCCATATTTGTTCTATTTGTCCCAATTATTTCCAAATTATTCTGATTATATTGATTATAGGAGATAAAATGCATTCTATGACTGAAGACCAGTTCATGTTACTAGAGAACTACTTTGTAAACTACTTGAAGAATGTTTTGTCTTGAGAAATTGACTTTTCTACCCCCATGACATTAGTGCCTTGAGGAGTGTTGGCCTATGGATTTTTTTTTCCATTAATGTCAAACTTATATTAATTAAAAATCAAGATGCATGAGATATAAAGGTATATTGGAGTGATTGAGACAAGGTAGCATAGGTCAAAGGATCAAGAACACTGAGTAAACACTGAATTTTTGAGGAGCCATTGACTAGAAGAGGCTAAGTGGTGATATGAGATCATGCATGGATGATGTCTTGTATATTATAGAATGTATATGATGTGGAAACATGGTCATAATGATGAATACATGGGCACATGAGTTGATTTTTTCAGACTAACTCGGGTCAAGATGCCTAATCCCAAGGCCTAGTTAGCAAAGTGATATGGAAAGGTGAAGTAAAGGCTTGATGATGATGGTGAAGCATTTTGGAGACATAAATCACATAACGGTACATGGTTAATTGGCTCTGAGGTGAATAATATGACAATATTGGTGAGTTGCAGTGTAAACTAGCCCAAATTGGCCTATTTAAAGAACCTAACATGATGTTATGAAGTAAAATAATTTTAATAAAGTAAGTGAAATCATGGGAAATGTGTATATAAATTTCTAAGAGTCCTTAGATTAATTTTTTAGTCACAATTCAATAGTTGAAGGTATGGTTGGGGTCGGTGGTGTGGTGCCTTTCGGGACAAGTAGTTTTAGCATGCGAAAATGAGGTTGAATTATAAGTTTCAGAGTGAAATAGAACAAAGTGTCAATTGGATATCATGGAGGAGGTATTCATGAAGGTGTGGAAAAAAATTGAGGACATGAGGAGTATTTTTGTGCAAGATATTACATTTTTAGAAAAATGAGTTAAACAAGGTATGCTAAACTAGTACTTTGACTTCTTAGCATTCAAGATAAATTTTGGATCCTTCTTCAAATAAATAATAATATAATTTTTTTAGAAAAATATGTTGTAACAATTATGAAATCAAATGGATGAGAAATAATAAATTTAATCCTTTTTGTGAAGTTGTTTGAAACCTTCTTCAAACCCGTTAAATTGGTATAGAGAAATTTATTTGGATGATCCTACAAATGAACATTTTATTCTAATTTATGAACTTGGGAATTTATATAATTCATCAAATCATATTTCCATTATGTTTTGAGCTCATGACTCAACATGGACCTCACAAGAATTTTTTTGTGAGAATTTGATAAACAAAGAAACCAAGTGATGAAATATTTTTGAAGGATGTTGGAGACATGTTTTTGATGTTAATTAAGTTACCAGATAACTCCTTTGGATAAAATTTATGGTAAAATTATTTTATCATCTCTACTATTTGAGAATGTTAGAATGTAAGACTAGTCATGCATGTATGAAGAGAAACATGATGAGTTACTTATTAAAATGACACTCTATGACTATGAGATTTTTTTCATGTCCAAAATTAAGTTTATGTGCCTTTGAGTTGGTTTGGTTAAGTGGTTTCATTATGAAACTTCAAAGTGTGAAAATGGCTCAAATAGGCTAATGAAGAAGCTTATTTCTAAAGGTGAGTAGATGAAGTGTTGGCCAAACAAGGTATATCTGAATGCTTACACATTCGTTGTAATGTCCTTGAATCACTCAAGGTGTGAGTTGAGATTATAGATCCCTTTTAAGATGTTTGAACATGATAAGTGGAATATTGGTTTTAAGATCCTAGAACTCAATCAAACGTATTTGAGAAATGAAGGTGGTTGAGTGACTTCTGCCTTATTTTGGAGAAAGAAGTTAGTAGTTTCGAAAAGCATACATCAAGTGATTTCTAATTATATATGTAGTGAGTATTGATGAGGTGGTTTGAGGTATGAACAATTACATTCTTTAAGAGCTATTTATGGTAGTAAAATACCTATAAAAGCAGTCTAAAAAATAAAAGTGTAAGAGTAAAGTTTTTAAAATAAATCATGAAAGTGAAGGATTGAGAGTGAACTAGAGGTCCCATGCCACCTTCTGCAAGTGATTATAATTATTTTTCATTTATGCATTTGATGATAATGAAGTATTTATGTAATCGGTTTTTGAGACCTCCACGAAAGTGAATGTCTAGATGAGAAAAATGATGAAACATGACTCTTATTTCTTTATTTGATAAATCCCACACATGTAATGATGAATTAAACATATTGTAATAACCTCCATGTGATCTTTAAGGCATGAAATTCACTTTAAATGTAGTTGTTACTCCTAAAATGTAGACTAGTTCTGAAACCTTAAACTTGTGATGATCACGAGCTTTAATGGAGTTGTAAATTCAAAATGGCATAGAAGGAAGGATGTGAAGAATTTATAGAGGAAAGAAGGTGTCTTGTAACTTAAATTTATGCATATCAAACTTTTTATTGTGTAAGATAGGTAAAAGACAACTTTGTTTTTTGGGATAGAAGATGACAAGGTTTGCATGGCGCTTACATATCAAATATGTCAGATTTCAAGTGTAAGAAGAATATATAAAGTTATGCAATGAATTTGGTATTTCTATTTTGATCTAAATTAATTTTATAACTTATTTGAAAGGTATTTCATTCTATGTATGTGATCTAACATATATTCAAATACATTCATTACTATAAATCAAGTTGTATGATGTCATCTTCATCTCTTTAATTCAAGTTGCTTAGGTAAATTTAAGAGGTTATTGTGAAAGGTGAAGTGTAAGAGACACTAAATATTTCTTATTTTTATGTATTTTAAGATATGAATGTGTGTATGTTTTTTTAATGATGATGAAAAATATGAGAGTGATCTAGGCATGAAGAATTGAAATTTTGCAGCACTAGTGAATATGAATGAGGTAATATTTGAGAGGGTATGAAGAGGAAACCTTGAGTGAGATCCTATAGTTGTTGAAGGAGAGATAAAATAGTGCATAAAGACTAGTTATTTTATGTGAAGGAGTATGCAAGAATGTGTGTATAAGATAAGCCATGCCCAATAGTATTTGTATCCGATGTAGAGAGGGGAATGGAAAGATATATGAGATGATTTTGAGATCAAAACCTTTTGTATTAGGAAAAATAACTGAGAGTGATCAACCATATTATTGAATACTAAGTTGTATCTTAGAAATAGGGATTTAAAGCTTCCTTGTGATTTGTAGCTTACAGAATAAATAGGTAGAAGCCTGGTTGAAGTTTTGGGAGTTGTAGCTTCTAAACAAGTATATTCTTGCATAAGGTTAAGTAGAAACTTGATCAAATTATTGGGGTTGTAGCCTCAATTTGAGTAGATTCTCAATATTGAAATTGTTGTAACTATAAAAGGAAAAAAATTCCAAGCTAATTAATTAGTTTTAGTGCATTTTATCCCTTTAAGGGTTTCCCACATTAAAATTGGTGTTTATGTGTGTGTGTGTTTATCTCTCTCTGTTTGAATGTTCATACTTCATATTGGTTAAGATAGTTTAATTTTAGATGGTTGAATAATTGTAAATTGTTTTAAAAGTTTGAACATACACTGATTCATCCCCCTCTCAGTGTCTAGGATTTCCAATAATTGGTATCAAATATTGGTCGAGTTGAATCAATTTTAAGAGCTTGGATGATATATTTGGAGCACAAACATGGGTGCACTATCTAAATCAGTTTTGAAAAAAAATTATGTGATTTCTCGAGACAACGATTGATGTACTAAAGAAGGAAATAAAGATTATGGAAGATGACCATGACCAAGCACTCAAAGAGATGGATTCATTTTTTGAGAAAGTGTCAAAATCCCTTAAATACAAGGAACATTCCTTCCTTAAACATGAACAATAATTGAGAACCGTGAAGGATAAATTAGAGGATGCAAATAAAAGAATGAAGATGTATGAAAAATGGAAAAGAGAGAGGATGAAAAGGTTGGTTCAAGCATGAGAACAATCATTAATATGAAAAAGGAAACAAATACAAGAAGGTCTAAAGCAGTCAAGAAACTAAATGCATCTAGGTATGCAAGTAATTTCAAAGGTTACTATTTTTCTTGCCATAAATATGGATATAAAGCTAAGGTAAGTAGGAAGAATTCCATAAATGACCACTCATAGAGGGACAACATAAGTGAAAAAAATAAGAATATACTTTTCTTCAATTTCCAAGAGAAAGGTCACATTGCTAAATACTACTTACAAGAACCATTAAGTCAGATTTGGGAAGAAGAAGACTCAAGAAATAAGAACTATGTTGTGTTTTATTGTCATGAGAAAGATAATTTTTTAAAACATTGTGATGAACCTCCTAGATATATTAGAAGGATTAATTCAATCAAGAAGTAATTTAAAAAGGTATACAAAGTGAAAACACATCCTAAAAGTGAGTCAATTACAACAAGGTCTTATACAATCAACGAAAAGAAGGTGCTTGAACACTAAAATAGAGACAAAGAGAATAAATATATACCTAAGAAGACAAATAATGATAATAAAATTCTATGGTCAGATGATGAAGAGACAAGGAAATCAATGACAATAAAAAGAGAGGTAAGTTGATGTAAGCTAACAAGAGATGATGATCAACTCCAAGAAGAGATCTTACCCCTAGTTGTGATAGAGAAAGTGTATGATGTCCACCATGTATATTTAGAAGTAAAAGGCATAAGAAGTCCATCCAAGAAGATTATAAAGCCTTCAAAATAAAAAAAGATATAAATTTAAGTCATCAAGTCTCTTTGATAACTTTCTACTATTTTAGGTGTCCCTACAACCATTAAGTTTTCATCTAGGCATCTAAGAGACATGAATAACCTAAGAGAAGCATATAAGTGTCATTGAAATGTATCACCATTTTAATCTACTAAAAAGTAAAAAGGTTTGATGCTTATCTCCTTCATGAATTTATTATTCATATTTGGTTTGTATAAGGAAATTGAGAGACCTATTTGGCTGACCATGTAGAAGAAAAAGTGTATGTCCCGCACTGAGGTTTTTATTTCCATCACTAGAGTTTATTGTCAAAAAGTCATCTTGGGTATCTTGTATATAGAGTGTAAGAGGTCCTCAAGAGATATTAAGATCATGTTTCAATCCCCAAGTAAATTCTTCTTCATGTTTGTGTTGAGTAAACAATCATAGGTATGTAGTGTTAAGTTTATTCATGCGATGTCATGTTGTACACCAAATTCTAAGGTTTGTGGTATCATTCATCCTACATGATGAGCATAAATATTCTCAAGAACATGTAAAATCATGAAATGATATCCTATGGTTATGTATTTTTATAAATATGTATGTGTAAACATTTTTCATTTTTTATGGTGTCTCGGTGGAATCTAGTTAGTTGAGAGCAAAGTGTTCTAAGTCTATACACGTGTCTCAAAAGTGTTTTAAGATATCACTAACAAATATTAAGATGAAAAAGTTGAGAGTTAGATGAAAGTATGAAAAAATTATGTTTCTCAAATGTCTATCAATATGATCTCTTGTAATGAGTGAAGTAAACTTAAAGATGCAAAAAAATTGTCTAGTTACTCCATAAAGAGTTGAAAATTTGGTCTACCTACAAAGTTACATGAGATTTTGAGGTCACTCAAAATTTGTAAGTATTTTTAGTTCATTGAGGCTTGTCCATGAGAATTAAAACATGTATGATAACGTACAGAGGCCCTGAGTTCTCTCTACATGGATTTAAAGGCATAAATCCATAACAAAGGAGAATGAATACTCTAATGAGATCGAGAGAAAATTAAATATAATTGTGAGTTGAAATGTTTAAGAAAGTTGATTATATTCATTCAAAGTTTGTGTATAAGAACTTGAACATTTTTCTTAAGAACATCAATGGAAATATATCCTTCCCTATTCAAATTTTAAGCCATTATGGAAGGTGAAAATGAATTAGACTCTCAAGATTTGAGACCTACAAACCTATAATACTTAAGGAGAGATCTAAATTTAGCACAGTAAACTATTCTTGAGAACAATTATTTCTCTATGTCTCATATCAATCAATGAAAAACCTTGTTACATTGAGTCAAGTCGGTGATGTGGCTTCAAAACATATATCTATGCCTCCAGTAGAGGATTCTTTAGTCAAGTCTTGAGGCCACATCAACAATCTGGGTTGATGGTCAACCATAAGTTAGTTAAAATAAAAATCTAGGCAAGATCTTATCTAAAGGTTGTAAGATAGCTTCAATTATGATATCAACTATGTAAAATTAAATTTGAAGCTAAATCGAGACAAGGATAGGTGTTCAATTAACTTTGTGTACGAATGAAGTTATGAGGTTATAAGGTCATCCAATGTGGTTTGGTCGTCCAATGAGGTCTCAAGCATTAATGATGCAAGAAGCATGTAGAAACTCACACTATTGTGAAAAAGACTCATTGCGAGCTCAAAATTATAGAGGTAAAGAAAATATAATAAAATAATATTTTAAGTCTCGAGAATGAGATCTCTTAAATTTATGCTACTTTAATCCCTCTCAAATTAGAGTAAGGGTTAACTAGGGTATGTGATGTCTTCATTCATTAATGGCCTTTTACTCAATACTAAAACATGAAACTTGTAACTTCCCTTCCAAACAGAGGATACATCAAGACATTAAATACTTAAGTGATAGGACACCTTCTGATTAAAGAAGAAAACATGTAGAAATAGTCATTAGATGGACTATGATAGTATTAAATCTTGTAGTGTAATAAAAATTATGAAAAATACCTTGGAAAAGGATCTATAAGCCTCAATAGATGTAAAAGAACATTGGTTTCTCACTAGAAGCAAGACAATGAAGACATAAATGTGTATATCTTAGTAATTAAACAATGGAATAAGAAAGTTGCAGAGTTCAGAGACAAAGTATATCAAAGGCATTAGGTCTGTAAAAGAATAATTTTAAAGATGAAGAGGATGAAATATCCTATGTGAAAAAACTAACATATTATTAGGAGGTTGAGAATGAATTGAGGAGATGAGTAATAAACTCATTAAGAATATTCTTACGAAACAATGAGGAAACTAAGTTGTGAGGTAAGAAAATGCAAACACGTTCCTCTAGGAAATTCTTGTCCATGTTGAAAAACCAAATAATTGATTGATGAATCCATAAAATAAATTTATAAGTATTTTTGAGAATCATAAAGAGAATTTACATGGTGAAAAATAAGAGTAAGTCAGGATAATGAAGTGAAATACCTAGTTTGCATTGAAACACTAGTAAGAAACTAAGCTACCCAAAGTTGCAAAACTTGCAAAATTGCATAATTGTTGCTAGAGAGGCATTGCGGCATTGCAATAATCATGAGAAAATAATAGTGAAGTGTTATAAATGCGTTGAAAGGGAATAAGGTTTTTGAGAGGATTTTAATAGTGAAATAACTACCAAACCCTAGCATTTGTGATTAAACCCTAGCTAGAAAGTAAGTAAAAGAGAAAATTGATGTTGAGAAGTGTGTACTAGGAGTTAGAGATAGAAAATTGGTAAAGAAAAGCAATAAAAATAAAGGTTATCTAAAAATCTTACTCTATTTGATTGATTGTTTTTGGTTCATTCCCAGTTTGGAGGTTTGCATGATAGAAGGGCTAATTGGAGGACTAGTGCAAAAATATAAAAATAAGCATAACTTTTTATTAGAGATGAATTAAATCCTTGAAATTTTGAATGCATCTTCTGGGTCAAATTGGTAGCCAAAACGTTTACCACTCGGAAATATGATGAAAATTGAGTGTTTTATGATAGAAAATTAGTTTTTTCAAGGTTACTAGCCAAGTAGGAGGTCTAAAAGGAAAAGTATGGCTCAGACATGTTAGATTGGGTATATTAATCATGTTGAAGTGAAATTTATATTTTGACACAATCATTTTGTGTATTTTTACCTTTGGAGAAAATTTTCCTACTAGAGAAAAGTGTGAGTTCATGGATTTTGGAGTCCGAAATGAGGGTCCACAAATTTGAGAATGGTACTCAAGGTAGGGGAGATTCTTATTATCTTTAATATAAGGCTATATGTATTGAGAAGTCCACTAATGGAAGAATACAAGTACTTGTAAGTGGTAATTTTTTTAGAATAATCAATTGAATTGGTATAAATAAAGGCAAAGAACACTGAAGAATGGTTTCAGGACTGTATGAATAAGGTTGAGTCATCCTCTTGATATAAGATCAAGAAACGAAAGCTTAATCTTAAATAAAAAAGTGGAGAAAAATAAAATCACCTCGGGGGAGGTTGAAAGGACAATTTAATGAGACAGATAAGCTTCTACAACAAGTTAAAGATGATTAAAAATGCTCGAAAAATCATTATAGGGACCCAAGTTTTAAATCTTGTCTACAAGCAACATATAGAAGAATTAATCTTAGAGATGAGTCTTATGAGCTGAGATAGATGCTTTTATGTGCGAGGATGTTAGATTATTGGCATGTGTATGTGTCATGGAGGCATTTTATCGGGGGAGATAGTGATTTCAATGCTTGAAGAAGGACAAATACATGGCTAAGAAAGAGAAGGACAAGAGGGAGAGTTTAAATGATGAGTCTAGTTATTGTTTCCAACCAAGATAGAGGTCAAATAAGTTGACGCAGGAGAAGACCAATAACTAAAACTATGTACTTTGTCATTAATGCAAAAGGGGAGAAAATTTAGGTGGTTTTGCCATCATGAAAAAGGGGTATATTATTGGCATGTGGATGTTGTTTTGTCATTGATTTCAAAGGTATATTAATGACAAAGTATGATACATGAGAGCTAGATAGATCTTGGAGTGAGTCATACAAGGTAACACAAGTCAAAGGCTTGAGAAAACCTAAGTAAACACTTTGCTTTCTTGAGGACCCAGTGATAGCAAAGGCTAAGTGGTGATATGAGTGTAGACAATAAAATTGGGTCACACTCCCTTGGTCCCTCGTCAAATAACTAGCTCAAACATACTCACCTAACCAGGGGCCCCTCCCACCCCACATCACTATTAATTTTATTAAATTAATATATATCCTCACAATATTTATTATCTAATTATCTTAATTTCTACCCCACCACCTCACCTAGACACCTCATCTATCCAACTCACCGTAGACCTATTCTTGGCATGTTTCCATAACTGAAAATAGCTAAGTCTTACTTATCTTAATGAGCTAAGATTTGGTCCAACCCTAAAATCAATGCCTAAGATTTCTCTAACCACATTCCCACTCATTAGAAGGGAAGCTTCCATTCTAATCTGTAGGAATAAACCAACTTGGCCAAAGAAATAAGAGAGATATGCCCATTTTTAGTAAACCTAGGGAATCCCACCTTAACCGATATTGGTCACCCCTAAACCGATGCCAGTTAACTTAGAACCATCGTCGGTTACCATTTATTCACCCAATAAACCTTGTTTTTGGGTTGAAACATTCTGAGAGCACGAAGGACGAGAAGAGGTTGCATGCAAGTAGAACCAGAGTCTTTTCACATACCTAAACATCCATAGCTAGCACCAAGACAGATCTAGAAGCATTGGCACTCATGGTAACATTCCAAGAAGTGTCACTATTGCACCAAGCTCCATTCCATCAACCGATCATCACCACCACCCAACCATTGGACCTGCAACATTGGTAAGTGTTTTATCATTAATCATTTCCATTCCTATTTTGTTCATAGAGTTGTTATCATTTTTGTTACCATTCTTCTATTAACATTCCCATTCCTCCATAGCCTTCTTTCTGAAAAATCCAAAAACCTCACCCACCCATTTATTAGATCACCTATCCTGGCCCTTCCACCTCTCTGAGTGTTCTCAATATTCCCATAGACCTCACCATCTCCTTCTTTAGCCCCATCTAACCTCACCTAAACTCTACAATAAGGTTTTCATTGAATTATTGTCACCCTCTTTGTCTGACACCAATTACCCATAACTATCATTGGTCTCCCTTAATCTCATTGGTTATACCCAACCGACATTGGTATCTATGTTTTATGCCCTGTGCCAATAATAGAACCAAACAACCTTTTACCAAATAACCTAAACAACCTAGAACCTGACCCTGACCACCAATGACCCTGACACCTACCAACCCTTCAGATATGACTATAGCCTAGCCTGTTATATTATATTTTCTTATTGTACTTGAATGAGATACCTAAATCATATCAACTATAGTAGGAATTTACTTATTTCTCACATTAATTTGTTTTAAACAGTGGATTGACAGCCCTCTAGGAAGTATCACACTTCCTGGAAGGAACATATGCTAGGAAGTCCACTATCATATATCATTTAAATTCTCTTTTGTGGTCTTGTTTTATATTACAGGTAGTTCCTCCCCACCAAAAGAAATCTCTCACAATCGACATTGGGTCAAGAAGTCAAAACACGTGCAACAACCATCAATTGACTAGTAATAACAGGTATTCCTCCCACCCATTACCCTTATCTGTTTCATCATTCAAAATGTAAAGAAAATGGTGAGACAGTGAGATCATGAATGGATGATGTCTTATATAGTATAGAATTCAAATAATTTTTTAAATATGGTCATAATGATGAATATAGTTGCACATGAGTTGAATTATTCAAACTAACTTAGTTCAAGATGCCTAATCCCAAGGCCTTGATAGTAAAGTGACCGGAAAGGTTAAGTGAAGGCTTAAGGCTTATGGTGAAGCATTTTACATATATAAATCACATAATAGGATATGGTTAAGGGGATATAGTGTTAAGAATAAGGAAATTCTTGGTGAGTTGCAGGTGAAAACTCACCTGAATTTGATTATTTCAAGCACCTAACATGAGGATATAAAGAAAAAAATTAAATAAAGATATTTCATGCATGAGAAGTGTGTATGTACATTTCCAAGAGTTCTTTGATGAAGTTTTAGGTCAAAATTCAATAGTTAAAGACATGGTTAGGGTCATTGGTGTGACTGCCTTTCATGAAAAACAATTTTAAAATGCAAAAATGAGATTGGATTGGAACTTTCAAATTGAAATAGGATAAATTATCCATTAAATATCATGATGGTGGTATTCATGAAGGTGTGGAAAACATTTCAATACAAGAGGAGGAGTTTTGTGCAAGATATTTCATTTTTAACAAAACTGAGTTAAGCAAGCTATGCTAAACTAACACTCTAAATTCTTAGCATTCGAGATAAATTATGTAGCCTTCTTCGGATAAATAATACAAGAAATTTTCGAATAGAATTGGGATAAAAGTATTTTTCAAAAATTATGAAGTCAAATGGATGAGAAATAATAAAGTTCTATCCATTTTGTGAAGCTTTCAAACCTTCCTCAAACCCAATTAAATTTGTATGGAGAAATTTGTTTGGTTGAGCCTTCAAATGAATTATTTATGTTGATTTATGAACTTGGGAATTAGGTAATTAATCATATCATATTTCCATTGTGTTTTTATTTCATGAATCATGGTGGAACCCACAAGAAAAAAAAAAAGTTTGTGAGAATTTTGGTATACAAACAAAATTACAAAGTAACCCATGCTCAAATATTTTTACAAGATGCTAGAGACATGTTTTGATGTTCATAAAGTTATCTAGACCAATCCTTTGGATAAATTTGATAGTACATGTCTCTTATTATCTCTACCATTTGAGAATGTTATAATGTAAGACTAGTCATGCAAGTATAGAGAGAAACTTGGTATGTTTCTCATTGCAATGGAATTCTATGACTATGAGATTTTTTTCAAGTCTAAAACAAAGTGTCTATGCCCTTGATTTGGTCTGGTTAATTGGTTTCATGATGAAAATTCAAGGTTTGAAAATGGCCCAAACAATCTAGTGAAGATGATTGTTTGCTATAGGTAATTGGATGAAGTAGTATATAAAAAGGGTATCCCTCTAAATGTTTGCACATGTTATTTGTGATTTCCTTGAACTATTCAAGGTTTGAGTTGATATTGGAGAGAAATTTGAAGATGTTTGAATATGAGAAGTTGAAGACTTGTTTTAATCTCCTAGAACTCTATTAGACTTGTTTGAGAAATGAAGTTGGTTGAGTGACTTCTGGATAGTTTTGGTGAAATAATTTAGTAGTTAAAGAAAGTAGACATCAATATATTTCAAATGATGTATGTAGTGAGTCTTGATGAGGTGTTTTCATGTATGAACAAGTACATTATTTAAGACCTATTTTTGGTGTGGAAAACATTTCAGGACAAGAGGAGTTTTGTGCAAGATATTTCATTTTTAACAAAACTGAATTAAGCAAGTTATGCTAAACTAACACTCTAAATTCTTAGCATTCGAGATAAATTATGTAGCCTTCTTCGGATAAATTATACAAGAAATTTTCGAATAGAATTGGGATAAAAGTATTTTTCAAAAATTATGAAGTCAAATGGATGAGAAATAATAAAGTTCTATCCATTTTTGTGAAGCTTTCAAACCTTCCTCAAACCCAAGCTTAAATTTGTATGGAGAAATTTGTTTGGTTGAGCCTTCAAATGAATTATTTATGTTGATTTATGAACTTGGGAATTAGGTAATTAATCATATCATATTTCCATTGTGTTTTTATTTCATGAATCATGGTGGAACCCACAAGAAAAAAAAAGTTTGTGAGAATTTTGGTATACAAACAAAATTACAAAGTAACCCATGCTCAAATATTTTTACAAGATGCTAGAGACATGTTTTTGATGTTCATAAAGTTATCTAGACCAATCCTTTGGATAAATTTGATAGTACATGTCTCTTATTATCTCTACCATTTGAGAATGTTATAATGTAAGACTAGTCATGCAAGTATAGAGAGAAACTTGGTATGTTTCTCATTGCAATGGAATTCTATGACTATGAGATTTTTTTCAAGTCTAAAACAAAGTGTCTATGCCCTTGATTTGGTCCAGTTAATTGGTTTCATGATGAAAATTCAAGGTTTGAAAATGGCCCAAACAATCTAGTGAAGATGATTGTTTCTTATAGGTAATTGGATGAAGTAGTATATAAAAAGGGTATCCCTCTAAATGTTTGCACATGTTATTTGTGATTTCCTTGAACTATTCAAGGTTTGAGTTGATATTGGAGAGAAATTTGAAGATGTTTGAATATGAGAAGTTGAAGACTTGTTTTAATCTCTTAGAACTCTATTAGACCTGTTTGAGAAATGAAGTTGGTTGAGTGACTTCTCGGATAGTTTTGGTGAAAGAATTTAGTAGTTAAAGAAAGTAGACATCAATATATTTCAAATGATGTATGTAGTGAGTCTTGATGAGGTGTTTTCATGTATGAACAAGTACATTATTTAAGACCTATTTTTGGTGTGGAAAACATTTCAGACAAGAGGAGTTTTGTGCAAGATATTTCATTTTTAACAAAACTGAATTAAGCAAGTTATGCTAAACTAACACTCTAAATTCTTAGCATTCGAGATAAATTATGTAGCCTTCTTCGGATAAATAATACAAGAAATTTTCGAATAGAATTGGGATAAAAGTATTTTGCAAAAATTATGAAGTCAAATGGATGAGAAATAATAAAGTTCTATCCATTTTTGTGAAGCTTTAAAACCTTCCTCAAACCCATTAAATTTGTATGGAGAAATTTGTTTGGTTGAGCCTTCAAATGAATTATTTATGTTGATTTATGAACTTGGGAATTAGGTAATTAATCATATCATATTTCCATTGTGTTTTTATTTCATGAATCATGGTGGAACCCACAAGAAAAAAAAAAAAGTTTGTGAGAATTTTGGTATACAAACAAAATTACAAAGTAACCCATGCTCAAATATTTTTACAAGATGCTAGAGACATGTTTTTGATGTTCATAAAGTTATCTAGACCAATCCTTTGGATAAATTTGATAGTACATGTCTCTTATTATCTCTACCATTTGAGAATGTTATAATGTAAGACTAGTCATGCAAGTATAGAGAGAAACTTGGTATGTTTCTCATTGCAATGGAATTCTATGACTATGAGATTTTTTTCAAGTCTAAAACAAAGTGTCTATGCCCTTGATTTGGTCTGGTTAATTGGTTTCATGATGAAAATTCAAGGTTTGAAAATGGCCCAAACAATCTAGTGAAGATGATTGTTTGCTATAGGTAATTGGATGAAGTAGTATATAAAAAGGGTATCCCTCTAAATGTTTGCACATGTTATTTGTGATTTCCTTGAACTATTCAAGGTTTGAGTTGATATTGGAGAGAAATTTGAAGATGTTTGAATATGAGAAGTTGAAGACTTGTTTTAATCTCCTAGAACTCTATTAGACTGTTTGAGAAATGAAGTTGGTTGAGTGACTTCGGATAGTTTTGGTGAAATAATTTAGTAGTTAAAGAAAGTAGACATCAATATATTTCAAATGATGTATGTAGTGAGTCTTGATGAGGTGTTTTCATGTATGAACAAGTACATTATTTAAGACCTATTTTTGGTGTGGAAAACATTTCAGACAAGAGGAGTTTTGTGCAAGATATTTCATTTTTAACAAAACTGAATTAAGCAAGTTATGCTAAACTAACACTCTAAATTCTTAGCATTTGAGATAAATTATGTAGCCTTCTTCGGATAAATAATACAAGAAATTTTCGAATAGAATTGGGATAAAAGTATTTTGCAAAAATTATGAAGTCAAATGGATGAGAAATAATAAAGTTCTATCCATTTTTGTGAAGCTTTCTGAAACCTTCCTCAAACCCAGTTAAATTTGTATGGAGAAATTTGTTTGGTTGAGCCTTCAAATGAATTATTTATGTTGATTTATGAACTTGGGAATTAGGTAATTAATCATATCATATTTCCATTGTGTTTTGATCTCATGAATCATGGTGGAACCCACAAGAAACAAAAAGTTTGTGATAATTTTGGTATACAAACAAAATTACAAAGTAACCCATGCTCAAATATTTTTACAAGATGCTAGATACATGTTTTTGACGTTCATAAAGTTATCTAGACCACTCCTTTGGATAAATTTCATGGTACATGTCTCTTATTATCTCTACCATTTGAGAATGCTATAATGTAAGACTAGTCATGCAAGTATAAAGAGAAACTTGGTATGTTTCTCATTGCAATGGAATTCTATGACTATGATATTTTTTCAAGTCTAAAACAAAGTGTCTATTCCCTTGATTTGGTCTGGTTAATTGGTTTCATGATGAAACTTCAAGGTTTGAAAATGGCCCAAGCAATCTATTGAAGAAGATTGTTTCCTAGGTAATTGGATGAAGTAGTATATAAAAAGGTATCCCTCTAAATTCTTGCACATGCTATTTGTGATGTCCTTGAACTATTCAAGGTGTGAGTTGATATTGGAGATAAATTTGAAGATGTTTGAATATGAGAAGTTGAAGACTTTTTTAATCTCCTAGAACTCTATTAGACCTGTTTGAGAAATGAAGTTGGTTGAGTGACTTATGGATAGTTTTGGTGAAAGAATTTAGTAGTTAAAGAAAGTAGACACCAATATATTTATAATGATGTATGTAGTGAGTCTTGATGAGGTGGTTTCAGGTATGAACAAGTACATTATTTAAGACCTATTTTTGGTAGCATAAGAATTGTGAAATAAATATGAAAAATGCAAATGCAAGAGTGAATTTCTTCAAATAACTTATGCAAGTGAAGGATTGTGAGTGAATTATAGATTCTATATCACCTTCTCCAATAAGTCTTGTTTGTTCTTGAATTTTATGATAATGAAGTATTGACACAATTGGTTTTGTAGACCTCCATGATAATGAATATATAGCTAAGATAAAGGATGAAATGCAGTTATTCTTCCTTGATTTGATGAATCCCAAGCATGTGATGAATAAGTAAACATATTTTAATGACCTTCATGTGATTTAGAAGGCATTACATGACCTTAAAATGTAATTTCTACTCTCAAAATGCATACTGGTTTTGGAAACCTTAAACTTGTGATGCTCATGAGCTCTAATGGAGTCAGATAGTAAAAATAGCATAGAAGGAAGGATGTGAAGAGTTTATAGAGGAAAGGAGGAGTCTTGTAACTCACATGTATGCATATGGAAATTTTCATTTTGTGTACGATATCTAAGAGACAAAATTGTACGTTGGGATAGAAGAGAACAAAATTTGTATAGCAGCTTACATATCGAAATGTCAAATTTAAGGTTTAAGAAGAATATATGCAATTATTGTAAAATCTTTGACAAATTTTTATCTTTCCTCTTTTGCATTACAAGTGTTGACATGTGATTTTTTTAGATAAGGAGTGTTCCTTTGATTTTTGGAAATCATGTTTGCCATGGATGAGTCATTTCGCTCTTAGATTCATTGGGATGAAACGATATTGCTAGTAAAGAATCCATTTTTGCTTCTGATAGATAAGTTGTAATCTAGAAATGAAGTTTGCAAACTTATCTCTTTTATTAACAAATCCTTGGATCAATTCCATTGATCCAAGGTATGTTTTAAATCTTCTTACCTAATCAACAAGAAATGACATTCGAGGTTGGAGGACATAATGGACTCGAACTCTTGTATGTTTACAAATTATTTTAAGATCTTATTATAATATCATGCCTACATTTCATTGTATGTTATGTGCTTAGATCTTCTTGATTGATCTCTTTAGGATGCTAATGTCATCAAGTGGTATGAGGCCTCGCTTCAGAATATGGAGGAAAAATTAAAAACTAATTCCTAGGCCTATAAGATCTATCCTAACGGGATTCTAAACTAAGGTAAATTTACCTATCTTTTATCTATGCCTATTTCATTCGGGATAACATCCTAACCTAGGTTGCATGTTCTAAATTTGGGTGTGGGGAAATAATCTAAGGTGATGCTAGGCTTATTTCTAACATATACTTAATACTAAATGGCTATGAGCTATGACCTAACCTAAGATGTCAATTTACCTATTGAAATGTTTCTAAACCTAAGGTAAATACTTTTAAAACTATCCTATGGTCATATCCTAAGCTAATGGAATCTACCCTAAACTAATAAAATGTGGAAAGGGGACCTAAGGGTCGTATGGAAAGTGGTAAGTTGGCGATGGTTCCTAAGCTATTAATGTGATTTGATTTTTGTATTAAATGGATAGCGAACTGCCAGTTTAGGAAGAAGCATGAAATTTGGTGGGAGTCTACGTGGAGCCATCACTAAGGTTTAGTGATGCATGCAAAGTTGAATTAGGTCTCACCAATTTTGGATGGCGGTGGCGAAGAGAGATAGGTGGGAATTTGAGAGTTAATGGCATTTTTGGTGAGAAAACCACCTAGAAACCATGCGGGCGTATTTGTTGGAGTTTTTCTAGTCATTCATGCTCTCTAATTTTTTCTCTGCATGGAGCTATTTGGTTCTTCAAACTAGTAGTTCTACTTTTAGTTTATGGCTGTTTTTAATTTTTTTGGTCTATTTTTGATTCAAAGAAAGTATATGAGGCCTTGGGGAAAGAGATTTTTGGTTGTTGATCTTGCTTGGAGAAGAAGTGTTGGAAAATTAGCTGGAAGTCTTCTTCGAATCGGTAAAAGCACTATCAGGCATGATAGACTCTATCCATTAAGATTTCTTGCTTTTCTCTAAATGTTTCATTAAACGAATCTACTCTCATGAGATAAATGGGTTTCTATTTTTGTTCTGGTTATTTTCTTTCTTGTTGAAAGAATCTTTGTGCTTTTGGTTTTGGAACCCTTGCATGATAATGTTGTTTTTGGGTGTTCTCTTTGAGTGAGTTAAAATGGTGAAATGCATTTACAACTGTCGAGACTTTAATGTTTTGATTGGAATATATACTCTAGACCGTCTGCTTAAAAAAGAGTTTGAGTAGGTAGTTTTTGTCTTAAGCTTTGAACTAGAAGTCTCTTTTGAAAGTAGTATGTAAATGGGTACTCTTCTCTGATGCATCTCTGAGTTTTAAAGTTGTATTACTCCTTCGTGATCTATATGGGTATATGTTTCATCTCATTGTATGAACATGAACTTGCGTGAAAGTGAGGAATAGGAATAATGTTTGTATTTATACTTGGTAAACTTACTACTTATACTTGAATGCCTTTGCTTGTTTTGAAAGGTAGAAGAATACCATTTTTAAACTATATCATGTTCTGTTACGTTTTTCTACTCCTTGTTTGGGGCTATATTTGTATACTTTGTTCTTCATTTAACTCAAACTTGTTTAAAAACAAAGGTTAATGGGTGTTTGAGTTTTATGGAATTTTTGTGTTCTATACTTCAACCCGTATAAGATCTTAGAAGAAATATCATGTTATTATTTTATACTATTTAAATATCCACTGCTTTGAATCATAATTTGATGGGAGTTGGGTAAGTTATGTTATTTTTAATTACTATTACAAATTGAGCTCGTGAGGAGATAAGAATGAAAGTTGTCTTATAATTTGGTTGTTTGTTACTAGAATTCTCTTCTCTAAAACTCTATAAGGCAATTACTAGTTTGTTGAAATCTAGAAGATGAGATGGTTGTCTTTTGTTGAAGTTGTGTTTGATGTTTGAAATACTCGGTAGTCGGCTTTCTCCAAGTCGTTATGGTGATTATCTTCTTGGGTCTATTTGACTTTCTTAAGTTCGATTTTCTGTCCTTTTTGGGCTTGGGTGAGGTGATGAAAACTTACTCACCAGAGTTGGAAAATTCCTTGTAGTTTGTTAACTAACATGTTATGAGCTGATTGTGGCACATTCATGGGAATCATTGAATGTATAATAAACTTTTGGACTGTTACTTTTGTATATGGAACCAACCAAACTCTTCGGTTTATAAGATTTATTAATCTATGTTCATTGGTGTGGAATCGAATGTCTTATCGATTCACAGAAGTGTTTAGCTGAGCATATCCTATAGAAAGGAAAACTTAACCATTTCTTGACTGATTATTTTTAATGGCTGAGTCATGCATTGCTATGAAATTGTTTTATGATGGACTCTTCTTTGTGCACTCAACGGATGATTTCTTCCTTCTATTTTTGATCATGATTAAGGGGATCGTTTTATAGTCTTACCTTATTTTGATGGAACAAATGGTTTTGAATCAATGACTGAAACCTTTAATGATAAAGAAAGATTCATTAAGGTTACAAGTAAGTTAATAATCATGCTGACGGGTAGGATGTAGAATCTTCTTTCGAAGATGCATATGAGAATTCGCTTTAACCGAATGACAAAGGAAATTGTAAATTGTTTACTCTTTAGCTCTTTCTCCTTTCTTTATAAAAAAACCTGTCATAGGTTTGATAGAATCATTTGTATTACTTTTATTAAGTAATTGATTAGTAGTTGTTACTATACTTCTCTAATTAAATTATATTTAAGGAAATAATAATTGTTTCGCTTAATTGAAATGAAACATTGTTCTTTGGGAAGTACTTTCCCATCGTTAATAAGAGGCCTAATCTAAGAACCTAGGTTATATTTAGTTGAATGAGAAGTAGGTTGTCACATCTGAATTTTGAATATCTTATTTATTTAAGTTGTTGGTTGAATCATCTTAAAAAAACATAACGATGCTGAAATGAACTTGTCTTCACATGTTTTCTCGGAAACTTAGTAAATATGACAAGAAGGTCTTGATTGTGAAAGTACCTCTTTGTGTTTTTATATTGAATTTAAATTTATATTTCAAATTCATAAATAATTATGAAATAATTTAATGTTAGGAGATGTTATTTGATATAAATAAGTAATTGTTTAGGACAATACTTATATGATATAATGTAGTAGTTTGCTGATTATACTATGATATTTTCTTAAAAGTGAATTCAGATTGTTAATTGTACTTCTTTTATGGTTGTTATTACTTATGTTTTATCTAAATGATTACATTAATTGTTTCATTAAATCAAAATTTTTTTAAGGGAACAATTAGTGGAATGCACCTTGTTTTAATGCTTAGTGCTTATCATGCTTAGTTTAATGAACCGACCTGCATAGCAATTTTTGTAGATGGACTTTATAAGTGATAAAAGAATGCAATAAATTTTATGATGTATTGAATAATTTAAATTTTGGCTCTTTTAAAGAGAACTCTTATTCATTCTTGAGATGTATTGAAAAGGAAAATTTGTATTCTTTAATGATCTTAGTACTGAGTGACATAGAGTTTGTCTAAGATGCATAGTCTTGTAAATTGTGTATTTTATCAAGATGAATTGAAAAGGTTGGAGGTTTACTTTTAATTGTTGTGTAATTTATCTTGTACATTTTATGAAGGAAGTTGGAATACTATCTTGATGATATTTGGCATATATGTTTGTATTCTTATTTCGTTGTCATTTGATAAGTTGGATGGAGAGAATTAGTTCAATCTCTCTCTCTCTCTCTCTCTCTCTCACATACACACACTTGAAAGAAAATTATTAATTTGCATAAGATGACGTTCTTTATCTAAATAATATATTATGATAATGGGATGTATATTAAATATATAATTAAACTATAGAAAGTGTGAAAGATATAAAGGGTATGATAAACCCTAACACAACCATGTAGAGAGGAAGACTCTTCCTCTCTCAAAAGAATGTAAAGTAAAAGAATGTTGTCTATGATCATTAATCATTCGACTTCATTTTCTATAAAGTCTACTCTAGTTGAACCTGTGCGGTTACTACACCTTATTTGAATAGTTGAGTTACATTAATTTAACCTTACGATGTATGCTGTTTTGTTTTTGGATAATTGCTCGGCAAGTCAAAGTTAATGAACATAAAAGAAATCATGAGTTAATGAAGTTCTTTAATATTAATTAAATCAAATATGGATGAAGAACTTAAGGGGTGTTGGATTTAGGGTTTGGCAAGGTTGCTGTAATTTGAATCTTAATCCAAAATTAATTAAGTGTTAATGACCTCCTAGGGGTATGTACATCATGATGAAGTAGTTCTGTCAGATGTTGGCACACGCCAACTGCAGAACTGTACCTTCATGAAGACTAAGGTCTTCACAAGGATACAATGTTGTAGTTGACATGTTGCAACACCCTTTTGCATTAGTTCATCTAGATCTACACACATCTAGACTTGAACTTAGTTTCTCTCTAGGCCAAGCTAGCAACATGAATTGGAATAGGAAGTAGCTTTCTATGACTCGGTACCTGGAACATTCGATCGACTTAGGTTGGTTAAGTAGGCCCATATACCCTAAGTCATCATGAGCATCTCCTGTAATAAATTATGTCACTAACCTAGGTTAGGGTCAAATCTTGGGAAAGTGGACTAACGAGAAATTAGTGAAGATGATTCTAGATAACAAAAGAGTGAGGTGAAGGACATATTTTGATTTGACGAATATGCCATCTAGGAATAGTAACATGAATAGTATGTTGGAAATCTTTAGCCAAAGTATCGCAAAATACTGGTTGCATTGTCCTATGTCATCTAGTTTAAGGAACATGATTTCAGATGAATATTGGTAACAAATATTCAGATAGGTTCTTTAAACAGGTTACTTAGTACCCATATTAGGGTAAGAAAACCAAGTATACGTAGTATACATAAAAGTATTCAATACTTAAATATAAATATGAGAGATCAGTTAGAGACCGAGTCATGTAATGAGAGATTGGTAATTCAATGAGTCATTTACAGTTGTATATGGTTATCTCTGTTATGAGATTGATTGACATGGAATGTGTGTTCTAAATTATGTTTTATTTAGAATGAGAACATTGTGTAACAAAAAAATTCCCTTGTTTCTAAATTCTAAAAATGGGAATGTTACAGTTATGCAACGAATTTGGGATTTATATTGTGATCTAATTGAAGGAAATAACTTCCTTCAAAGTTATTTTATGGTATACATGTGATATGCCATCTATTCAAATACATTTGTTGCTATAAATTAGGTTTTATGATGTCATCTTCATCTCTCCAATTCGAGTTACTTAGGTAAATTTAAGAGGTTATTATGAAAGGTGAAGTATAAGAGACACTAAAGAGGTCTTATTTTGATGAAATTTAAGATCTAAATGTGTGTTTGTTTTTTTATGAATATTTTCTTGAATATATGGAAAATATGATGACAAATCTAAGAGTGATCTAAGGTATGAAGAACTCGAAAGTTTGCAGAAATAGTGAACATGAATGAGGTAATGTTTGAGATGGTATGAAGAGGAAAAATTGAGTGAGATCCTAGAGTTATTGAAGGAGAGACAAAATAATGCATGAAGACTAGATTTTTAGTGTAAATTAGTATACAAGATTGTGTGTATAAGAGAATCCCCATGCAATATTATTTGTACTTGATGTAGAGAGGGGAATGAAAAGATATATGAGATGATTTTGAGATCACAACCTATTGTATTAAGAAAACTAACTGAGAGTGATCAACCATATTATTGAAGACTAATTTGTATCTTAGCAAGAGGGAGTTAAATATTCCTTATGAGTTGTCGATTATAGAATAAATAGGTAGAATCTCGGTTGAATTTTTGGGAGTTGTAGCTTCCAAGCAAGTAGATACTTGCAAAAGGTTAAGTAGTAGTTTGATTAAATTTTTGGGGTTGTAGCCTTAATTTGAGTATATTATCAAGAGTGAAAGAATTTCAATTGTAAAATGAATTTTTTTACAAGATTTTTAATTGGTTACAGTGGGTTTTTCTCTCTTCAATGGTTTCCCACATAAAAATTTGTGTTCATGTGTGTGCTTGTCATTCTCTCTGTTTGAATGTTCATATTTCATATTGGTTAAGGTAGTTTAATTTTATATGGTTGAAGAATTGTAAATTGTTTCAAAAGTTTAAAAAACATTGATTCACTTCCCTCTCACTATATAGGATTTCAAACATGGAGGACAGGAGCACACATACGTTAGTTCTTGATTCCGGTGTTGGTATCTCCTCTATGTTTTGGGCCCAATTCAGATTATAGGTCATTTTTTGAATGTGTTCCTATTTTGTTTATATAATTTTCTCATCTAAATTATATCTTTTAACTACTGTAGGGATGATCTATTCACTCAATGTATGCCCCCTTGTTTGGGGTACGTGTGACAATAAGCGAGAGAATGTAATCTAATGGAGAAGACCTGATGCTGATATAAAGTGGATACCTATAGGGCGGGAATGTGCATGGAAGAAACCATGAAACATGATAACAAGAGAGGACAAGAACATGTGTTAGTATTAAAATTAGATAACATGACAAATAAGACAATGAAATAAGAAAGTCTCGCATATAAGATATGACTCAAAAGTAGGTTTCAAAAATGGGACATTTCTCTCAATGTCATAAGACAATCAAGGATGAAGCCACCAAATGCATACAATGATAATACAAGACATAGGGAATAACCCAAAAACAATAGTAAACAAAATGTGATAGATAACCATGGTTGTATATAGTCCTGTAAGGTAAATGCTACACATGAAACACCCATTAACATGTTAGAAATATAATAGTATGTAAAAGCGTGTAAATATCAGCAATAAATATGTGCTAGTAGTAAATTATGGAACAATAGAAGTTATAGTGTGTGAGAGTAGTCAAAGGAAGATGACCTAGGAGACTCGACAGACTAGAAAAGGACTTGGTATCCGTAACACACATCGTGTAAGGAGTCTATAATAGATATGCATTCACTTCCAGAGACCAAGTGAACACATATGTGTATATATATAAAAGATAATGACATACCGAATATCTGTCTATCATAGCAAGAAAATTGCAACATATAAGTAGTACAAACAAGCAAGAGTAAATGCAACCAAGATATGTAAACGTGGTATATGAGTGTAATGGTGTGATATGAAAAATGTAAAGATGAGAGGAGTTACTAGATAGATTCCTAGTATGTCATTATTTTTATCATATATATACATGCACATTCAATTGGTATTTGGAAGTGAATGTAACTCTCTTATAGCTCCTTACATGTTGCATAATGCCCAAAACCCGACTCCCTTCTAGTCCCGATGAGGCTTCTGGGCATCTCCTTTGACTAGTTGTACATTATACACATTACAGGTTCTATTGTTACATTACTCACTACTTCTCATTAAAATTACTTTACTTTTCATTGATATATACATGATTTGACATACTATTTATCATTCTAACATGCTAATGAGTTCTTCATGTGTAGAATTTTCCTTGTATGACTATATACAATCATGTCTATATCTCACATTTTTCTTGATATTGTATGTTATTGTTTGTGGGCTATCCCCTATGTCTTGTATGATCATTGTATGATTTTTGTATTTTCAGCCATGATTATCTTGTGACATTGTGAGTGATGTCCCATGTATGAAACCCACTTTTTACGGTCCATCTATTTTACACACTTTATTACTACATTATTTTCTATTGCATGATAACCGCATTTACTACTAATGTTTGTTATTAGACAACTTTATCCGTCTATGCCTTGGCTTCTACCATGCACATCCCCTACCTCCTACAGGTATCCATTTCAGATCAACATTACATCCTTTCTTTTGGGCTTCATTTTCCTACAGCTTGTTGCATGCACCCCAAATAAGGGGGTGTACATTGGGTGAAAAAATCACTCCTACGAGCTCGATCTACAATTCATATCAACATAGTAAAAAAGTGACACAGTATATAGTCATAGGAAAGTCCAAAATCAGATTTGGTAGTACTGAAAATAACACCTGGACCTAGACACTAGCATCTAGGAACTCCTCTCCTCCTGTGGGTGATCATTTACTCGAGGGTAGATATAATAAATTTCTCATTATAACACAATATTTAGTAGTTTATAGAGTTATATAGTAACATGCATTGACCTTTGGTCACAAAAAGCATTTTATCTCCTATAATCAGTACAATTGGAATAATTCAAAAATAATTGGGACAAATAGAACAAATCAAGATGTACCATCTGTAGTGGTGCTTATTGGGAAGAGTAATGGAAGGAGAGTAAAACTAGACCTCTCTCCCCAACACTCGCTCTTGGTGTGAGATCACTAGAAAAACTTGCACTCGGCATGAGATCACCCAAAAACTTGCACTTAGCATGATATAGCCCAAAAAACTCATTCTTCTCATCAGCTTTCCCAAAAAACTCACCTTCAACATAAGAATTAGAAACTTCCAGTAACATGAATATTCTCCATCTTTTACTCTCTTACATATCAAGTGCACACTTTCATTTTTGCACACTTTTGTACTCTTTACATACTTATACACATGTTTCTATGATTTATCATATCCATAAATTTGACTACTTTCTTACTCTTATTTTGCAGGTATGTCCTTATAAGAATAAACTCACACAATCCATAACAACATGATACAATGCACACACTTTACCCCTAGGGTACACTTCCCTTTCCTATTCTCCATTCATCACTTTGCAATCACTCCATGCTTCACTTGTCCACTCATCATGCTATTGGAAACACTCTTCTCTACAAGATCATAAGGTACACATATTCTATCTACTTTATGTTATCGAGTATTCACTCAACAACATAAAGTGGGGAAAATGTAGATACAAAATCACACACTTGGGTATATTCTAAAAATCATAATAATGTATATAAATTCCTAAGTAAGAAAATTAATATTTGAAAACTATTTTATGCATCTTTTCTTTATTTATTTCTTTCTCTTTGGTCTTACTCACCCTAAAGTCTAGACGAGAACATGACTAATTTATATTTTATAAACATAGACACCGACACCCGCTTAGTACATCGCTTCCCAAGCAATCGTGTCCATACTGGATGCTATTGACCATTTATTATCTTTACTCACTCTTTCTGGGGTCTCTTTTATCTTTTGGGCATATTTTTCACTTATGGGTCAACCTTCCAATTGTCAATTATGAAATTAAAACAAGGGAATCATATTTATACTTAATTATTTCTCAAACATAAGGACCAAGTACTAAACATTACTATTACCATCTAAGATTGCATCCAAAGGCACTAAAGCACTTCAAAGGAATCCATTACCATCCATTTAAGGGAAAAGGGTTACATCACTTCAACATACACTACATAGGAGGGGAAGTCTATTTTATTCTATCCGGACATACTCTACATTATTACATTCTAGATCTATTCTCGCTATCACAATGTAACTTGCACAAGAGCATCTTAGGGAATAATTTTAACACACACATAGAAGAATTACACGGGTTTGAGATGTAGTACAACACCGACAATAAGTTAACTCTTTGAGTGACCATCGAGATAATTCCAACTCTACATTGAACATATTTTTTATTAGATTTGATGCCATTTGTGGACATGTGCAGGTAGTTATCTATTTCATAGGTTATGTATACCTCTAGAAAATTGAGTGAATATCAAATGATAGACAAGAATCAATAGTGAAGCTCTTGTGACATATAATAAACCAGGCCCTAAGAATTTTCACAACCACCAATGCTCAAGTATAGTCACCAGCACCCATGCACCTCTACCCTCCCGTGGTGCCTGCATTCTTCATTTCTAAATCCCGAATTTACAAATACAATTAACAACATTGTTTCAGTCTATTCAAAACTTTTATCTACCCACATCACCTCCAGTCTTCTTCAAAATCAACTAAGCCCTCTTATCTCTCCTTATTTATTAGGGTTTTATATTGTACATGCTTTATTTCTTATGTCTTTATTGTATATTATCATTTGTACATAATTTATTATAGTAGTTACTCTAAAATATAGATTTAATTTAAATTTAATTTAATCGGTGTGTTGTTATATGCACACAAGATATGGCTTTAGAGAAGGTAAATCTTTCTGAATTCACTATTGTGAAGACCTATCCTAATGGGAAGCAATAAAAATAGGTATTTCAATAAGAGAAATAATTAATAAGAAAAATTTAAGCTGAAATTGAAGACCTTAGAGATGAAGCAAGGATACAAATGAAAATTTAAAAGATTCATAGGATGAATGCATTAATAAAAATGATATTCAAGAGGTTTGTAAGTTATTACACACCGAGGTTATATTACCATTACTAGGTCAATGATTATCACTCAAGTTGAGGAAGGTGGTGCTTGGGATACAATTGGGAATGACATAAAGGTAATATATATGATTAGAAAATAATGAGGGTTTTGATAGAGAGATACTCGTTGATTCCTATATTGATGACTGGATCATTAATGACATATTAGTTGACACAAGTGTAGAAGTTAACATACTTATAATAGATTCCTAGAATAAGATGGGGCGACCAAAGTGTTACACTAGTCCCCACATGTCTTGTTAAAGGATAATAAAACATGGGTAGTGTCTATATGAGTCTTGAAGACTGCCATAATAAACATCATGGGAGTAAATTTCCACATATATTTTGAATTCATATCACTAGTGGAATGAAATGATTTTATGGAACTACTCAAAAGGCTTTGATGTTATTCCAATAATGCTAACTTATGGTTTGAAAGATGATATGTAAGCTTTAAAATGGAAGTGAACATGTCATCTTCCCGATGGACCCTAAACATAATACATAATATGTGGAGACTATGGAAGAACACAAATATTTGGAGCATATAAAAATATCCAAGCTATAATGATAGATAATTTTTAGGTGAAAATGGAAGGAGAAATAGAGTGGAGAAATAAATAAAAATATTTGACACAACTAGTGTGAGATGAAAATTTTTGGTGCATGGTTCATACGAAATGTTATTGGAGGTTGTGGTATGATTAAGATTTTATTAAACTACCATGATATCTACACATTGACATACATTCACAAAATTATTTACGAATCATTGTAGAAAGGCCTCCGACTCCACCAGGTTTTAGTTGAAGTGAAAGTATCAAATATTTCCTCGAAGACATGGAGGCCTATATGTAAACGTAAAAGACATAAGTTGATTACTTATTATATTTTTAAAAAGTTACCATAGTAAGATGGTGGGAAACACATTAGTTGATGTTGGTATTATGGATAAAAATAAAGGAGGCCATAAATGCTAGGTTTGAAATAAACAATGGCACATAAAGATACCCAAGCTATAGTGGAGTCACCGGTCTATATGAACATATCAATAAATACATGTAAATATGGATGATCAGTAGAGAAAGTTAACACTTTGTGTTTATGTACACATTTATTTTATCATACACTCTATGTATGGGAATGTGCATGGTATGTCGGGTGTGAGTTATAAAGATAATCCAGTTCCTATAAAATACTAAGACAAGGATTTATCCATACCTTTTCCTTTGTAGCATTGGTCCCTCACCTAACTTATCTCATTCAATATATAAAGACACGGTATTTGGGGATGATGATCCTATAGAAGATAATATTTTTGCACTTCACAAACATAAGGGTTTCATGCTAACTAAAACATTCAATAAGGATAATAAGAATAACTTCTCTAATGATGAGGAGGAGCTACCATTAGGATGGGTGAATTATGTGCAGAAAGGTACAAAGAAAGTAGTAGGATAGATAGTAAATGGGTAATATAATTACCATTTATATGTGGATTTATCCTATGGGTTAAGAGGGTCGTGAAAAAAATGATCAAGGGAATCAAACAGAGGATGAAACCTTCAAATCCATATATATCAACATTGATAGTGAGAATGAACTAAAAATGGCAATGATAGGTGATTACTGGAGTGAATCCAAAATATAATAGGTTGTTGAGATATTATATGAGTACAAAGATATATTTCCTCATGGTTACTATGAAATGAATGCTTTACACCCATCCTGAGAATGATGAAAATTAAATTAATTAAAGGGGATAAACTAGTTATAAAGCACCCGTATAGGATGAATCCCAACCTACGAGTAAAAGTCAAACATGAACTTAACAACATGCTAGTTGCAAGAGTAATCATACCAATTGTTAAGCCTAAATGGGTAATCCCTATGGTGATCAACATCAAGAAGAATGGGTGGATAAAAATTTGTGTGGATCACGAAAATTTGAACTCTATATGGATAACTCGAACTCTTCCCTTAGGAGTGGCAGTGTAGGGAAAGACATACTTTTACATATGGGTTTTTAACTATCACCAGTAAAAATTATAAAGGAGGATAGAAAAACAAAAATTTTGATACCAAATGAGGATCATATTCCTAAAAATTCATGCCATTTGGAATGTGTGAATGTCTTGTTATGTGGGTTATTTTAATCCACATGATAAAGGAATTTAAGCTCGGGACTTAGATAGATTTTTCATGGAGATGGTGTTTTATAGAGGATTGTTAGTCCTTCATGACACTAATGAAGTAAATATTTCACAACATCAAATTAGTATCTCATGGGTCGAAGGAAGGTCGAGCACTATCGAGGTTTACATGCCCATGAAAAGTTAGAAAATTGGATAAAGATGAATTTGAATCTTATAGATCTACGGAGAAAAGGAGTGAGAAAGCTTAGTGCTTCATGGAATAAAAAACACATAGTATTACACTGACTTGGAAGGTATAAAAATCCATAGATTTTTTCAGTTCTATAAGAACAAGGTTATAGTCCACTAAGGAAATACCACAATGCAAAGGGAAAAGGTTCCATAAGGAACTCGTATTTACAAGCAAAATAGTGTTTTGAAAGTGAATAAGGTTAGAAGTTGTGAAACACTATCCTAGTGCTCCATGGGTTTCACAATTCCAAATTTCCATGGATTTTAGAGTCTACGGAAAAATAAACATAGTTCGGGTGAAATTTTCATTCAATAAAACAAAGAAAACCTTCACGAGAATAGCAGGGAGCATTAAAAACAAAAGTGCAGGATTTTTCAAAGATGCATGACAAGGAATAGCTACGGGACATTTAAAATGCTGCAAAATAAGGAAAATCCATGGATAAGGAAGGTAAGAATGTGAGTGGTTTAATACATTACGGGGTCGAAAATGACTCGCACATCATCCAAAGGATGTGAAAACTATGTGAAACTATGGAAAACATAAAAAGTCTATGAATAATGACAGATCCACACCTATTTGAACCAAAAAATAAACCACTCCTCTAACCAAAATTTAATGAAGTATGAGTTTCATCCTCCTTGTCTTGTAAATCTAATGGTGTGTGATTAGATATGTGTTAGGAATCCATTATTCACTTGTAAAATTAATGGTGATTTATCTTTGGTGGTTGAATCTCTCTCATGTTGGTTCCTTTTCCTAATTATCTCTTTTTTTCTCTATATATACGACACTCATTCTCATAATAAAGGATCCCTCTTTTTTGTAACAAAACCATGCCAAAATGGTGCCTGATTTTGCATAAGTTTCAAACCTCATATTTGAATTGTAATGCATTTTACGCCTTCTACCATTATTGCAATCAACATTGCATCCTTTAAGAAATACAATCTTGTGTTTTTGGCTATTTTCTACCATATGTTTGTGTTTATTGTGTTCTTTCCTCTCTATTATTTTATTTGGTATATTGTGTGTGTCACATTTACATATCTATCCATTTTTATGTTTCTAATTTGTGAGATAGAGGTTTATCGAGATTTTTGGTCCATGGCATGTTTTTCTACCCTTTCCTCATGCATTTCCTTCTTTTCCCCCTAATGAAGAGTGATCAACTCATTATTTCTAGTGCTATCACCCCCTTCCTTAGATTAGGTTTCATTTCCTACATTCTCTCTAACCTTGGTCCCCGTGAATGACTAGTTTAGGCTTAGATAATTGTGTTTTCAGTAGTATGAGTAGTATTATCATTTGGTTTGATAGGTAGAGGAACCAACCTTCTCTGGAGGTTTGTATCAAGATTCAAGGAACCACACTTAGATAAAATCCCTTGTTGTCTTAGAATTATGGATTTTCCATGATCCAAACAAGGGTTTAATTATATGCTCCAACAATATTTCATATTAAAGTTTCTTCAGTGTACCTAGATGAATAAATAGTCTATGAATTGGTAAGGGGTCATTATGATATCTTAATATAAATGATTGAGCACTACCAAAATTTACAAATTTCATATAATTTGAAGAAGTGTTTGTTCACCATACCATTTGGTACATTGTTAGGACATTTTAATTGTAATGGTGGATTATTAGTGGACCCATCCAAAATTGTAATAATAGTAAATTTCACACCACCATGGATGTAGAGAGAGGTTTAAGCCTTCTTGGTACATTGTGCATATTATCATAAGTTCATTAAATACTTTGCAAAACTCACGTGCCTTTAGAAAATACAATGTGAAAAATAAGAGAATTTGAGTGGGGATCGATCAACAACATGCTTTTGACTAACTAGAAGAGAAATTAACCCAAGCACCTGTTTTAAAATTTCCAAATCAAAGCACACTCTTTCATGTACATATAGATGCTTTTGGACTTCCCATTGGAACAATATTAGCAAAACCATGCGAATCAAAAATTGGCCATCCAATCAATTTTATAAGTTAGAAATTGACGCTTACAAAAAGAAATTATGCTACCACAAAATGTAAAGGATTATAAATGGTTTATGCAATTAAAAAAATTCGAGACTATCTCTTGGCCACTTTACTCATTTTCTTTACGAATCACATGGCTATTAAGCACTTGGTCAACAAAAAATTATTTCATGGAAGGATATATAGATGAATATTACTATTTCGAGAATTTCAATTTTCAATGGTGCTGAAACGAGAAAAAATAATGTAGGACTTGATCATTTATCACTTATTGATGTCGGTGAAGAAATGTAACCTTTAGAATATGGCATGTAATATGATAAACTATTTAAAATACAAATTACCTCTAATGAATTGGAATATTTCACCTAATTTTTACACCGTATAGTCACACCAAACAACTATACACTCAAATGAAAGAAAATAGCTAGTAAGGATGCACCATACCAAATTAATTGGAAATAACCTCTATAAAATGAGGTGGGAAATTTTTGTAAGGTGATTTTTCTTACCACATGAAAGGTAGGATATCCTAAGTGAGGCACATGAAGGAATAACAAAGGGGAACTATGTCGTAGATGTAAATTCTTGTAAAAATTTTAATGTAGGATTACAGTGTGGAAAATTTTGTTTAAAGATGCAAAGGAATACACCAAAGTGTGTGACAAATGATAATGGGAAAGAAAACCAAATAAACATGATTAAATTGTTTCGCCGAATAGTATTCATATGTAAGAGAAAATAGATAAGGTAAGGGTGAGGAGGAATACCTGTGAATGAAGGTGGAAGGTAGAGTGCATGCATTCTGATTTCTCGATCCAATGATGATTGCGAGAACTTCCTTTTTGCTAGGAGGAACTACCTGCGAATACAAAACAAGACCACAAGAGGAATATTAAACAATATATGTTAGTGGATTGCCTAGCGTATGCTAGATTTGGGAAGTGTGATACTTCTTAGAGGGCTATCAATCCACGGTTTAAAACAACTTAATGCAAGAAATGATGCAAACCAATAATATCATATTGTAGTTGATAAAATTTAGGTGTCTCATTCAAGTAAAATAAGAAAATATAATCTTAGAAGTTAGGTTATGAACAGATCTAGAAGTCAGATAGGTAAATAAGGTAGTTGGGACAAGTCAGGGTCAAGATTTAGGTGATTTGGGTTGTTTGGGTGAAAGGTATGAGGTTGTTGTTAAAGGAATATTTACTAGACACGAGACCGATGTTGTCTGTTGGTATGACCGATGTCAATTAAGAGGATACTTGAAGATGGTTTGGGTTAATTGGCATCGGTAGGTTTAGGCTAATAGAAATTAATAAAGTTTATTTTTATTATTCTCTATGATTGTACAAAGAATGGATAGAGAATGGTGAGGTTGATGACAGTGTTAGGAATACTCAAAGATGTATAGAGGTGGGTATGGAGGGTTGAGAGGTTGTAGGTGATTAGGTGGAGGGATTGGTAGGAGGGTGAGAGATGATGGGATGTAAGGGAGACTAGAACTCCCAAACATAGATGAAGAAACTAATCTAAATAAATATGGGAAGGTGCAGATCCAAATGTACTTACTTGTACTTATAAACCCGTGGTTAGATGGAGGCAATGGTTGATCTATTGAATTGGTGGTCGATCTTTGGGACCGTGCTTCCGAACGTTACTATGAATTCTTTCCTTTCATATCAGTGTTTGGTGTTGGTTTAGGATGTTTAGATGTGCGAGGAGTACTCTGGTGTGTGCTTGCTTGCAGATCTCTCTCTCTCAAAAAATCCAATAATTTTTCCAACCCTCAAAAAAAAGGTTACCAAAGTGAATATATGGTAACCGACGATGGTTTAGGGTGACCAATATTGGTTTCAAGTTGAATGGCATCGGTTAAGGTGGGAAATCCTAGATTTACTAAAATGACAGATCTTGGCAATCTTTTTGCCACTCTATCCATTGTTTGGATCAAAATGGAATGTTACACTTAGATAAGTGGGCATGCGGTTAGAGGAATAATAGGAATGTGATTTTAGGGTTGAACTAAGTCTTATTTAGTTATGGTGAGTGGATATTGAGTCCTAGTAAAAAAGGAAACATGCTAAGAATAGGTTTATGATGAGGTGTCTAGGTGATGTGGTGGGGTGAGGTGGAAATTAGTTTAATTAAGGTAATTAAATAATGAATATTGTGAGAATGTGCATTAATTTAATTATAGGTAATTAAATTAATATAAATATAGGGTAAAGGGGAAGTGTGACCCAAATTTGGTGCTTACATTTTACCCTTTTTATCAGTGATAACTTGTATTAGTAAGCGATGCTGACAAAAATAAGAAGTGATTGCCCCATGTATAGGTGAAGGTGATCCCCCTCAAACCAGAACCAATGAGTTACAAGACGAAATCAATGAATGGGTTGATAAATGTGTAGTTGGTAGAGGTGAAGGTAGGTGGGAAAGGGTAGTGGAAACTTAGGTAATAGGTAATAGGCCTGGGTCAAAATCAGGTAATAGGTACTGGGAATCAAATGCACACACACATATAGATTGCAATGTGGTACCAGGTTCAAGAGCTTGTAAACTTTACATCGTCTAAGGTTGATAGGTTTATCCAAACAAGGGTGAATTGATTCAGGTATCCAAGGTATAGGATATGGTCTGGAAACACAATGTAGGTTAGGTGTAGGAATGTTTAGGTATGTTTCGGTGCACCAAAGGTTTGGTCAGGATAAACGGCACGAAATAAGCAAGGTATGGTTGTTAGGCTAAAACAACGTAGGTAACAACATTGCAAGGTATAGAAAGTATATAAGGTCAATGGTCAAACCAAGTAGGTTAGGTTCAATAAAATGGGTCATGGCACATTTAAGGCCAAGGTATAGGTAAAATAACAAATACCAAGACGCAACTAAGGAAATGTAGGGGTATTTTGGGCTTGTGGGTAAGGTTCAATAGGTGCCCATTATAATAAAAGGTGTTTTAACACTAATGGTTACTGGAAAAATAAGCCTCACCTTAACAAACAACTATAAGGGTTTACCAATGCCGCTTATATGGTAACCAACGTCGGTTGGCTAGCATAAAAATATGACGATGTGCATCATGTCAACTTAGGGTTAAAAAAGGAAAAATCTTCTTTTACGAGAATCATTTATCATTTTCAAATTGTAGAAAATGATAGAAGAGAGGTGGAAATTTATTTATAGAACAAGACAAAGAGATGAGTTGGTGAGCCTCGTAGCGGTGAGTGGCATTCTGTAAATGGGTCCACAAGTTCCGTTCAAGTGATTTCATTTGTTTTGAGGTGGGGAGTTGATTTGGGCATGGCAGAGGTAGGAGAGGGATTGGGTGGGCCACTAATGCGGTGACCATATGTACCACCATGCAGATGGCATCGGGATGAGGTAGGATTCTATCCCGATCCTTCATTTGTTGTTGAAATAGGCTGTTGAAATTGGGTTGGGTGAAAATTTGGGTGTAATTTTATTTTTTGAATTTTATGGGTAAAAATGAAGGAAATGAGGGGTAGGAAGGTCCAATGTAGGTTAAATAGGATTGGGAATGAAGATAGGATAGGTTTGGGTAGGTTAGAGTAGGTATTTAGGTCAGATTGGAGAATTTTTAATAAATAAGGGTTTTGTAGATTTTGACGCCGCAATAGTGACCGACAATGGTCGGGGGTGGTCAACGTCGCTTAGCCTTGGATGACATTGGTCAAGTATTAGGTGACCGATGTTAATGATGATGGACCGATCTGGTTAAGAGTGACCAATGCCATCAGTCTAAGGGAAAATAGGTCAACAACCAAGATATGGTGGGAGGGAACGATAGGAAATGAGATATAAAGGCGAGTATATTGAAAATGGGTAGGGTAATAGGTACTAATAGGGATGAGTGGAGGGATGTGAAATTGGGATGGGGGAGAAGGGGTAGTCTTTAGGGTTGGGGTGTGGTTACGGGGTAATAAGTAGGGAGGGTCTTGGGAATAGGTTGGTTGGTTATGAGTTACATTGGGTACAGTTAAGGTTTAACAATGTTGTGATTTGTTAGATGTAGGCTAGGGACCAGCTACGGATGTGGGACAAAGTTCCATCATTTTTACTAGTGGTACGATTGAGTGTGACCACCGAGAAGTGAAGTTACGTGAAGGACGTCCAACTTTGATTGGGGTCCGATGCTATAGTCACATAGTTTGGGAACCAAGCTTGATGGTCACACTCATCAATAGATGGGATTCAACGACCAACACATTTCATTTACCAACTAGTGAGATCATAGTCACCACGGATGAAATATACAGATTTTGTGGCTACATATAGTGGGAGAGTAGGTGTATTAAATTTCTTCAAATGGAATCAAAGGAGATGATGTTGGTAGTTTTGGAGAGGGGATGATGGAGATGAGGTTCCATGCATGAGTCGAAGTTATGGAGATATGTACACGGCCCATCCTCGGGAGATGAGGTTGGTTGTCCTGATTATGAAGGCAATGTGTTGTTTTGTGCTGCCAGATGTGGAGGGTGGGAGATTCCCATAGGTGTTGATGAGGGTTCTCCATGACATGATGGAGGAGAAGACCCATTTCTCTTAGGCATCAACATTCTTGGTGTAGTTATACAGGGAGCTATGGGCCTATGGGAGGCTACAGAGGTTTAGTTTGGGTTGTACCTTTCTTATTCACTACTGGGCATACGAGAACATTGTATGTGTGCATCCATTGGTATACCTCGACCTAATGCATTCAAGGTGGGCTTGGTTAGAGTTAGCTATAGGTCTTGGTGCTTGTTGTTGGAGAGCACAGGTGGCTTCCAAAGCTACACATGATGTAACATATTGTAGGTGCATACTAGAGGGTTGTCTAGAGTGGACATCATTTAGAGGTCATATGTTGGCTTCCCTTCATACAGATAGATGGTAGTAGAGTTAGATGAGCTAAAAATGTTCGGATGGAAAGAGGGTGCCATGCTTGAGAGAGCACACGATGATACCCATGGATAGAGTCAAATGACAGCTTTGGGTTTCCTCGGGATGTGTTTCTACCCTTCCCTTAGTACAGGGAGAGATGAAGTGGAGAGGCCTATGCCTCAACCATAGCCGAAGGTTCCAAAAAGGTAGGAGGAGAAGGCACTAGATCAATGGATTGATGATGTCATAGTTATGGACAGACACGGAAGTGGTGGGCGTGTTAGTTAGCTATGGGTAATACCACCAAGGTAAGGGAAGCCTAGTCTAGCCATAGTTACGGTTCGAGGGGAACATTACAAAGACAAGTGGCTACACTTATGACACACATTGGGAGTAGTGCGGGGGCATTTGACAATATCTAGGGCACAATTTGCCACATTACGGGCATAGGTAGCATCCCTTCAAACCTAGGTTACACAGGGACAAGCAACCACACAAGGTGGGGATGGAGATAGGGGATATGTGGCTGCCTTACAGGCATAGGTTGTAGGTTTGCGGGCTAGTTGGCCATTGCACATGCTCATATTATGGCCCTATAGGCCCAGTCACAACACACACACCCTCATAGGCCTAAGAATAGGGTCCCATTTTATAGGCAGCATTGGGATATGTTCCCACGGTGACAAGGAAGAGGGTAGGGGTCACAAATATAGGGGCTAAGGACACCGGTAGTAGGATAGAGCTTACAGTTCTTGTGAGACTTATGGCACCCCCATAGACATTGTCGATGGTAAGATTTAGGAATTCCTAAATGAGGCCAGATACTACCAAGATCATTTTAATGTTACCAGGATATACATCCCTTCCTATGTAGAGTACAAGGTACAACAGGCCTTAAGTGAGAGGATGAGGTCTCACACACATAGTGTAGAGAGTACAAGGGAAATGAACCCGAGAGATAGGGTAAGGGTGAGGCCACTATTTCACGGAGGCCCGACTCTAAACTGCAGTCGGTAGAGGTGAGAGCTAGACCCATAAAGGGTGGAGAGATGATTGTAGGGCACCGAGCTAGAGGAGAGGAGACAGATGAGATTAACATGGAAATCAGATGGGCCAATGATTGATGTCGTCATTTTGATTATTTATTTTTAATATATACGAGCGTGTTTGTTGATGATAGTGATGTTGTATATGAGATTTTTGAGATACTAGTATTTATTTGTATTTGTGTATTTATGTATTGATACACGACTCTACCATTTATATAATTGATGATGTTTATTACATGGATGATGTACTTGGATTTAATTTCTATTGTTATTGTGTATTGATGGAAACTAGGTAGATTAGGCATGATTGAGTCTAGGTTATTTTAGGCATGATGGAGTCAGGTCGGTTTAGGCATGATGAAGTCTAGGTTATTGCATTTGATTTAATTCATGAGTTATTGGTAACATGGGAAATGAATGATGAGTTATATGTATGTTATGGTGTAAATTTCCAAAATATTTGATTTTATAGAAATGTGAATTGATTGATTGGATGTTTTATAATATTATAACATGGTAAATAAGTATGTGTGGTAATTTTCCAAGTGTTATAAAAATGGAAATTAGGATGGAATGTGAATAGGAAAATGTAGTAAAATAGGTTAGGGTAAAGAGTGGCCAAGCTAACCTTTAAAAGGCCCCATGCCCTAGAGTGTTATCTACATAGCCACGACGTAAAGGGTGTCAGTGATGTAGTTCTCTCATAAGCTAGGTAAGAATATGATGAGGTAGAGGACATGGTTGGTAGGTTTTAGGAATGATTGAGTCTAGGCCATAGGAATAGTTGACTCTAGGTCATAGGCATGGTTGAGTCTAGGTCAAATGCATGGTTGAGTCTTAGGTGATAGTGGAAATATTTTAAAATTTAGGTGTTGATGGATGAATCTTGTATAAGAGAATCATTAATTAATGAGGAAGGTGAATGTTAAGAGGTGGTAAAAGAGCACCTAATTTATAAGAACCCTAATGAGTCTACCATACCAAAGGTGGGCTTATGAATGTAAGACCCTAAAGGTGTTGCATAATAGAATATTTTAAGGGTGAAGAAATTCACATGATCACAAAATGTCGCAGATTGAGGCAAGTCCCTTGAGTAGATAGAACAATAGTGTGAAAAGGAAATGAGGTGAAAATAGGTGGTTTATCGTAACTTAGTGTACAATAACATGTTTACCTGGAAAGAAACCCATGATAAAAAAAAATAGGCAAGTCCGTGACAAAAGTTATCATTTTCTTCATTTGTTTTTGTTTTTGATAGACTAATCGATGTGGGAAGTCTATATGGGATGAGTATATTATCTCCTTGAGGTCTTTGTGAAGTTGATCGATGTGGGAAGCTTCTGAATATTTTATTGTATTTTGCAATGATTTTATATAGTTGTTCTTCGAGGGAGCAGTCTATTTATAGTAGAAAGATAGAGAGAAGAGATTTCCTTTCTGAGGGATTCATCTTTTTCTGGAATTTTGACTCAAGGAGTTGAATCCCATTTTGATTTTGGGTGTTTAAGTCATGGACAAGACTATAGAGGAATATTAGGTTCTTGTTTAGAAGACAAAACCATAGTACACAGAGGTTAACTATGAAAGAGATGGTTTCAAGTGATAAATGAACATGGGATTCCATCTTTGAAAAAGACAAAATATCCATGAGAATCATGCCATGAGTAGAGCCATGGTACTCATATTGAATATAAAGCTAAAAGGTGATGGGTAATCACATTATTCTTGTTTAGTTGTTGATCCTCAAAACGGGTAACATGGAGGGTGAATGGCGCTCAAGGGATGAGCGGTCAATAGATAAAATGTGATATAGGACTGGATTTCAAAAATAAAATGATCTAATATGTAAGGAATTTAGGGGCTTAGGTTTGGGTTTACCTTCAAGTGAAGACAAATGACAAGCACCTGATCCATAGGCATGAGTAACAATATAGGGTCCAAACCAATTAGGAGCAAATTTTACCCGTTTACTTTTCTCTTCTTTGGTTACATGTTGATTTTCCTTTAGGAAGAGGTCACCAACTTGGAAGGTTTGTTTGTGGACACATTTATCTTAGGCACACTTGATACTTTTTGGTTGATGAAGCACTCGTATCATCTTTTGTAGAAATGAGGGGAATGGATTCTACCCATTTAGTGTAGTATTCAAGAGTGGTTATAATCCATTAATGACATTGTGAAGAATGAGGGTTGATCTCTGCAACAAGATCCAAACCCCATTGAAAAAAATGCCAAAGGTCACATGCGACCTATAAGGCATGACTGGGTGTGTGATGAAGATTAACATGTTGTTGGAATTTCACACAATGTTTAACATAGTCACAATAGTCACGGTTTATGGTTGGGAAATAATAGCCAAGGTGAAGAATACGTTTAGTGAAAGATAAACCACTAAAGTGACCTCCAAAACTTCCATCATGAAATTCCTTTATAGTGTAAGGAATTTCAGAACTTGTAAGGCATCGTAAGAGAATATTGTCGAAGTGAAATTTATAGAGGAGACCACCGATGATGACATAATGAGAGACACCTTTAAGAAAGGTGAACTTTCCATTACGAGTGAGATCAGGGTGGCCGAATGGAAAAGGAAATGTAGACGAAAAATTGCTTATACCATAGGTCATGTGGGTTAGGTGCAATGGTTTCGGCAGAGTCGACCTCATGAGATAAATAAGAAGGTGATTGCAACCTTTGTATTGTGACAAATATTTTGGATTCGGCGGAGCTAAGTGGGTATCCGAGAAACTAGGCGAGGCCATGGTATCCACAAATTTACTAGTGGAACGTTGGGTGGTTTTAAGTTCATAAAGGTCAAAGATAGTCAAAAGTATGTCAACATGACATTTTTAATTTTTCAATATTTCATTACGACCTTTGGTTTATTCCATTGACTTGGTTTATAACCAGTTAGGAATCACCAAAGATATTTGATTTAACATCTAGGGAGATTGCGGCTTAAAGGCCTAATACGAGTTCTTCATATTTGATGATGTTTTTAGTGCAATCAAAATCTAGTATGATATATAAAGTCATAGGTTCACCATTAATAGGAATGAGGATAACACCTGCACCACCTCTACACTGACATTTGGAACCATCAAAGACTAGGGTCATCTGGTAAGTGGTATCATCCAAAGAGAGGGTAATAATGGATTCATCCGGGAAATCAAAGTTATAGGGTTGATCTCTAGAAAGAGGTGCATCTGCTAGTTGGTCAGCGATGGCTTGGCCCTTGATAGATTTTTGGTGGATGAATTCAAGGTCAAGGTCTACAAGAAGCATGATCCAATGTGTAGCACATTGATGTTGGTAGGGTTTAGCATACATGTAATGTAGGGGATCAGTGTTAGTGACGACAAAGGTTTTGTGGTTGAGTAGGTAATGACGAAGTTTAGTGGCAAAAAAACTAAGGCTAAACAAAGTTTTTCAACATGGGTGTACCTAGTTTCGTAGTCCAAAAGGGTATGGCTTATGTAATAAACTACTTTCTCCCTGTGTTTCTTGTCGTGATGAGTAAGCATGACACCTAAGGAATGGTCGAGTAGATGAAATGTATAAGTAAAGGGTTGGTCCTCCTTAGGAGGAATGAGCATCGTTAGTTGAAGAAGGTATTGTTTTAAGGCATCAAAGGCTTTGTGGCATTCATCATCCCATTTGAATGAAATGTCATTTTGAGGAGATGATGAAATGGTTGATAATAATTGGAAATTTATGAAATGAACCAATGGATAGATTGCAACTTACCTTGCAAACTCCAAAGTTGACAGAGATAAGTAGGTGGAGGCATTTCAAGAATAGCCTTTACTTTAGCAAGATCAACTTCTATACCATGCAAAGAAATGATGAAACCAAGGTGTTTTCCAAAAAGCACCATGAAGACACACTTCTTAGGTTGAAGGTGAACACAATACTTGATTACGTGGTCAATGATGACCTTAAGGACTCAGTGTTTAGTCCTATGTTTGGATTTGGTAAGAAGGTCATCTACGTAATCTTCTAATATGAGATGTATGATGTCATGCATGATATAATTCATGGCTCATTGATCTGTAGCACTTGCATTTGTAAGGAAAAAAGGCATGACTTGATAGTAGAAGGTCCCCCATGAAGTGATGAAGGTAGATTTATGTTGATCTTCGAGAGTGAGTAATATTTGATTATAACCTAAGAAACCATCCATGAGTGATAACATCTCATGGCCGGGGTGAGATCAACTAGTTGGTCAATTCCTAGTAGAGGAAAGTCATCTTTGGGGAAAGCTAAGTTGAGGTCTTAGAAATCCTTACAAATGTGGAGTCCCACTTTGTCACTTTTGTGACAGGAACGATGTTAGAAATCCATTGAGGATAATCAATGGGTAGGATGAAGGAAAATGAGAGAAGGTGTTGAAGTTATTCTTTGACAAGAAGAGCAATGCAAGGATGCATTTTCCGCAACTTTTGTTTTATGGGTTTCGCCTCAGGAATGGTTATAATATTATCTACCATAATGTTTGGGTCAATATCGTGGATATCAGCACAGGGACCAAGAAAAATCATTTCTATGGTCTTGGAGGAAAGAAGTAAAGGCTTCCTATTCAACAACATCTAAAGATTGGCCTATATTTAAAATATGTGGGTCATCCCGAGTGTTAATGTTGATTTTGGTAGTCGATATATTTCAACATGTTTTACGTCTCGAAGATAATGGTTGGTGAATATAATAATCTTCTACACCAAGGTAGGTGACTATAGACTTGTCGTCCCGACATTAAACAAAATTAATAGAAGGTGTATCATCATCGATCATGTCAAGATACATGAAGGGAAGAGAAAAGGGAGCCTCACCATTGTGTTGATAAGTCATAGGCCCCAGGGAAATTGTGTTCATGAAAAAAGTTAGGAGGAATAGATTTGAGATCTATGGACTCCGTGGGTGAAGGTGGTGATGTTCGTGAATGGGGTGGAGAAGGTTTTTCTTCCTCAATGAGGTTGATGCGGGCCTTCTTGGAATATGGTGCGGCAAAGAAAACACTTGTGATCATTGTGTTTAAGGGTGGTACATGAAATGATGGTATGACGGCCTTATTCGTAAAAAACCGAAGCCATAGTATTTCCATGCACATCGATCAAGGAAAGTGTGGGAAAAGTGGCAGTTAGTAAGAGATTGGAGGTCAGATGAAAATGGTTGTGTTTGGGATGGAGTTTTGGGTGAATAAGTGGTAGTATCAAGTCCCCCATATGTTATATTAGTGTGAAGGTGGGGAGGACTATAAGGAAATCCTCACCTATGTAATATTCATAATGAGGGTGTTGGCACAGTTTCCATATTCTTGCAGAGTGAGGAATGTGTTAATATTATAAATGTAATACTACCCCGTGAGTGAGGCATTGAAAAATACTTCCGAGGGATCGAGTAGTAGATATGTGGGTAGAGGGTATAAACGAATCACTAGATTATTGGTTAGGAGGGGTATTAGTTGGTTGGGAATTAGAAGGGTCAGATTCTGAAGGCTATGGCAACAATAGGAATCTAAGAGTTAAGTGTGGGAGAGGTGATAGAAGCATTGGTGGATGGGGTGTGTGTGAAGGAGAAGTGGGGTAGTGGTAGATGCTTTGACTAGTACAAGGAAATCATTAGGTTGGTATAATATGTTACAAGTTTTGAATGGTTTCGGTCGACAGGGATGGTATAGTTATGCCCTTCATGCTCAAATTTTACACCGTGGTGTAAAATTAAAGGGACACAACCCATGACGTAAATACAAGGTCTGTTGAGAAATAGGTTATACTTGAAACTCTCCCTCTAAGACAAATAAGAATTCTAGGATAGTGCGAGGACCCACCCAAACATGGAGAATAATGGTGCGAAGGGTGGAGGTGATGGTGTTGTTGAAGGAACGTAACATAAGCGGCTTATTATGCATACAATTGGAAGGGATACACATTTGATTGTACGTGTGGGAGGAGATGATGTTAATGTTATTACCACCATCAATCATGATGTGTCATACATGTTTGTTATCGATATATATGTAAATGAAAAGGGTAGGATCGGGGTCATCTAACTAGAGAGGTACAGTTCCTCATCGAGAGAAACTAAGGGTGACAACCTTATGAGTAGGCATAGGGGTAGAATAAGGAGATGATTTGGTAAGTGAGGCCACCGGTGTAGGGTCATTGGGTAAAACTTCAATGGATTGCAAAACCTCCATAAGGGCTTGTCTATGAGATTTAGAAGTTTGGATGAGATTATACAAAGACATCTTTAGAGGAGATTGATGTAATTGTTTTATCATTATACGATGGGTGACCCCTTCGGAGATAGGGTATGTGGGTCCCTAAATGGTGATTTTGGGTGCAGTGTAGATGGTATATTGGGCATGGGGTTTGTTGATGGGATAATTTCATTTTATTTTCCTTTTTCCTTCCGGGCATGGGTGGTAACTTGGACCATGTTGATCGAGGGGAGGTGGTAAATGGGGAAGGTGTAGATTGAGTAGTGTAACAAAATGACAAGAAAAATCTAATGGAGGGGAAAATCCTTGTGGCCGAGTTGGGCACACCGACATTTGGTGGTGATTTGGCCAACTACCTAATATGGACTAGGTTGATCTTGAATTTTAGAGGTGGAAAAAATGGTTTTGGGGATGGATATGCGGAGTCGTTGAAGAAGTAAGGTACGATAATGTGTGGTAATAGGTGAGGGTGGAACATGGTCCTCATCAATAAGGTCATCATGATCAAAAATTTTCTCGGGAGGACAAAGTTGGAGAAGAATAGTTTTTAGAGCCTTACAATTTTCTACATCATGTCCTGGTACACGATGATAGGCAAAAATCTTGGTTTCATCAAACCCTTTTGGTTTGGGTTTGAGAGGATCGTAAGGTCAAAGTGGTAGTAATTTTTCTCGGAGGACAAAGTTGGAGAAGAACAGTTTTAGAGCCTTACAATTTTCTACATCATGTCCCAGTACACAATGATGGTAGTGGGTTCTTATCTTTGGGTTGCACCTTCTTGGGTAAAGGTGACATGGGATTATGGGATGCAAAAGGGAAAGCAGATGGTGGAGATGGGTTACCCATGGGGACAACAGAGTTATGGTGGAAGTGGTTAGTAGAGGTTGGGTGGATGGTATGTGTTGAAATCATATAGGCAAAGTTGGTGTTATAGTAAGCTGGTAGATGTATAGGTGGTAAGAAGTGCATGGGTGAGAGTGAGGGTGTTACATTTTTGGGTGAATGAGGTGTAATAAAGGCTCGTGATGAAGCACTAGGTTGCTTATCTTTTGAATTGCCTTGATTAGGAGACCGTTTGGTCAAGGTTGATGGAAATACCTTTGGGTAGATCGTGGAAGTATCTTCAGGAAACATTTGCATTTGGGTTGAAAAGTGAAGCCGAAGACGTCCCCAGATCATGGAATTATCAATGTAATCCAAGCAATTGACCAGCCTTGAAAAAAAAATGGTAAAGGAGAAGATGGAGTTGGTTTGGTGGTAATCCCTGTAAAATATGTCTGTGAGGCAGGGAATTGGCTAGCCTCAAACTCTATGGGTAAAAGAGCTAAGATCACATCAATGGGGTCATGGGATGCTAAGGGAGAATTGTCCCCAATAGGTAGTGGTATGTTTTAAGAATCTCCCATGGGTAGGAGAGATGGTAGGTGGGGTGAGGTAAAATTCTCCCTTGGTGGAGGAGAAGGTGATAGTGAATTCTCCCGTGGATGGGAGAATTAAAACTATTGACTGCTCAAGGGTTGTGAGCTAGATGGTGAAATGGCATTAGCGAGAAAGCATGGGTTCCTTCGTGAGGGTAGGGGAGATGTAGTGAACTCCTTTATGGGTGAAGGATTAGAAGAGGTATTCTTATTTGTGGGTAGAGGAGCTCATGCTATAATTTCTTTAATACACAAAATGGGTGGAATTTTAGGAACGACGACGATCACGATATCAAAAATTGTGTGGACCTCATGGACATTTCCATCACTAGATGAAGGTTCACTATTTTGATTAGATGATGGTTTATGGTTGGGGAACGTCTTGTTAAAGATGTACAAATTTTTATTTACCAATGCATTCGGGTTGTCCATGACAAGGTCTCCATCATCTATCATCTCTTAGATAATGTTCTTACAAGTTATGCGATTACCATCACTATGGCCTTTGACATGATGGTAATTATAATAGTCGTGTTACTTATACCATGTAGGCATAGGATGAGTAGGATCAAAACTTGTATGAGGTTTTATGGGGGGAAGTGTAATGGCTCCAACTTTAAGAAGCTTTTCCAAGACGAGGAATAGCACTCTCTGATTGAAGTGTACTTCCACTACTCCCGCTGGAACTGAAAGGTCTAGACAGGGGAAAGATTAGAAGAAGGGTAGGCTTGATTAGAGGGATGGGATGGACCCACTTTAAGAACTACCATGTTGGCAGATCCTTTGGCCTTTGAATAATTATTTTGAGGTTTTGAAGATGAATAATAATCATTTGGTTTGAAAGGGGCATTCTTGTTTCGTAATTGGATTTTATTTTCTTCAACGACATAAATTTATAGCTTTCATGCCAGGGTGAATGCTTCATCAAAGGTTCGAAGGTTTGTACCTATAGATTTGGTGATATGTTTCTAGAAAAAGATTTAGTGAACAACTCAATAAGATCAATTTGAGGCAACTAGAATGTTAATTGGTTGATAAGTCTCTACCAGCAAGAAACAAAATATGTGATAGATTTATCTTCATACTATCGTGTTGATTATAGGTTGGTCATGGTAACCTTTTTTACTACATTGATGAAGAATTGGTCTAGGAATGTTTGAGCCACTTTTTTGAAGGAGTAGATGGAATGTCTAGGTAAATTGATGTACCGAGTCTAAGGCGGGTCTGTTAGGGACATGGAAAATGTTTGCAAAGAGCAAGGCATCATCATGGGTAATTAGGTAGCACCCAGGCTTAAATGACCACAAGTACTATTGTGGGTCCTCTATACTATTGAAATGGTTGAACTTGGGCATTTCCCAATGTACGTGGTATGGGAGAATAGGAATGGATGGATGAATAAGCTCATTATATATTTCATCATAGGTCAAAGAGTTATGATATCCGGAAACCGATGCTTCTAATGTCTACATCTTTTCCATCATCATCCTAATGAGGTCATTGGTGGGTTGTGAGGAATGAGTTCCTCTTGTAGTAAAGGGAGGTTTATGATGGGTGTATGATGTGGATGGCATCCTAGTACATGGGGGTGTTGAATATGAAAACTATGAAGGGGGATAGATATGGGTGGAATGTACCCCAAATAAGTAACATACGAGATTGGGGGCTACTGGTGATGCGTGTAAATAGGTGGGGTAGTCGCAATGAATCTCATGGTAATGGGTGGTAGATACCGAGGATAGAATGATCTAGATTTTCGAAAGGGGTGTGGGTTTCGACACTTTGGTGGTTGTGACGCAACTGGTATATATGAGGAAAAGGGGGCATATGGGGCTATTCTCAAGGAATTCGGTGAAGGAATGGTTGACACCATGGGTGAAATAGAAGTCATTGGGGCAACAATTACAATAGAGGTGGAACCTAACTGAGAGATCACAGGGGGTAATGTGGATGAGGTAAGCATGAAGCTAGTGGTAGCCAACATGGAAGTGGGTGCAAGGGCAGAAGGGATAGATACAAGAATGCCATATATTAATTATCCTAAGGAGTATAGTATAGATGAGTGGGAAAGATAGTATTACAAGGCCATAAGATTTTGATCAAGGAGTCTTGCGAATTCCTCGTCTCCCAGAACAATGAGATAAGTGAGTTAGATTCATAGGTAATAGGATGAACGAAAATGATGGAATAGGAAGGAGTGGGTGATGGCTGGCATGAAATAAAAGGGCATTAGTTTAGCTCGAGTCAACACCATGTGAAATAGTGCTAACTTCGGTAAAACTATCTTGTATAAATGACATAGAAAATAGCAGAAGTAGAAGGATGAAGTTCGGGGGTAAAATCGCCAAGTGTTTTGATTACAAATCAAACACAAAAACCCGACAACGGTTAGTATGTTTGATGATGGTTATGATAACCAATACTGGTCACTATGGAAAATACTAGTTTCAGAAAATTAAACAAAATTAATAAATGAGAAATTGGGAAATTGTATCGATAGAGATATCAAAATTTTGGGGATATGATGGTGTCCTAAGGACCAAAAATAGAAAATAATAGGTGATGAAATCTGTTTTAGGTAAAATAACCAAAATATCCAAAATCTAGCACCGGTTTGGTAAACGATGACATCAGATGTAAACCCACTTACGGTTGCTAGACCGACGTTAGTTACTATGAAATTAGAAGAAATGAATAAAAATGGATGTTTTTGAATTAAACTAGATGAAGGATCAACCCATAAATATAATAATGATAAGATGAGGTCCTGACACACTTAGAAACAACTAAAATACTCCAACTATGATGGGGAGTGTGAAAGGAAGAAGAAAAATGGAGAATCATAACTCACACCTCAAAACGCAAGTCAAGAACAAAGCTAAGAAAAAACACGTAATCCTAAAAGTGAATTTATATTTTTTTATCTTATAATATTAAGATTAAATTGTGAATTTAGAACAAAGTTTTTGGTTGGGAAGGCATCCTACAAAGAAGGAAATCTAAAGGTGAGGTTTTAGGTTATGTTATGGTGGGGGTGGTCCTTTCTTTGAGGTGATGACTGGACAAATATAACTAGCTTGGTGCCTACCGTCAATCATGTGATTGTCGATCATTGAAAGATTCTTCCGGGTGGGATGTTGTTTAATAAGATGTGTAAATTAAAATTTGTGCATTTTGGCAAAGAGATATAAGAGAGAAATGTGATTTCTATGGTTCAATTGTGTCAACCATCACTTGGGCATGACTTTCAGCATATAGGTTGCCCTCATTTTTTCATGTGAGCTAATAATGCAACACACAAGGATGAAATGCAAAAATTTTATAACCCAAATCGACAATTATATTCGATGAAGCAAATGATGAATAGGTCAAGAACATGCTCTTTCACTACTATGTAAATGTAAGAAGAAATAATTGGTTCATTTTAAGCACCAAATGACAAATGTCATTTTAGACAATTAGAAGAAAAGAATATTACCAAGGAGAAGAATAAATGTATATTTTTCAAAAGGAAAGAAACACACAAAAAGTTTCCCTATATGAAGAAAATGCAATGAACCCAAGAGAGGGTCCCACTAGGTGTGCCAAAATGTTTCACCGAACAAAGATGCGTACATAAGAGAAAAAACATATAAGGTAAGGGTGAGGATGAATACCTATAATGAAGGTGGAAGATAGAGTGTGCACGCACGTCTAATTTCCCGATCCAATGTTGATTGTGAGAACTTCCTTTGCTATGAGAAACTACCTACGAATAAAAAAATACCACAAGAGGAATATTAAACAATATATGTCGGTGGAGTACCTAGCGTATGCAAGATCCCGTGTGCTACTTCCTGAGGGTTGTTAATCCACTATTTAAAATAACTTAATACAAGAAATGATGAAAACCAATAATATCCTATTGTAGTTTATATGATTTAGGTGTCTCATTCAAGTACAATAAGAAAGTATAATCTAATAAGCTATGTTATGATCATATCCGGAAGTCGATAGGTAAATAAGGTGGTTGGGACATGTCAAGGTTAAGATTTAGGTGATTTGGGTTGTTTGGGTGAAAGGTATGAGGTTCTTATAGGCATATTTACTATATACGAGACCGATGTTGGCATGGTATGACCAAATTTGGTTGAGAGGATACTAACGATGGTTTGGGTCAACCAACATTGGTAGGTCAGGTGATGATAGAAATTCAATAAAATTTGGTTTTGATGATCCTCTATGATTGTCTGAGAGAATGGACAAATAATGGTAAGTTTGATGACAATGTTGGGAGTACTTAGAAATGTATGGAGGTGGGTATGGAGGGTTGAGAGGTTATAAGTGATTAGATGGAGGGATTGGGAGGAGTGTGAGAGATGATGGGATGTAAGAGAGACTAAAACTCCCAAACATAGATAAAGAAACTAATCTCAATAAATATGGAAAGGTGCAGATCCAAATGTAATTACTTGTACTTATAGACCTAGTGGTTAGATGGAGGTGATGGTTAATCTATGGAAATGGTGGTCAGTGTCATGGTTGTGCTTCCCAAAACATTACCGTGAATTCTTTCCTTTCAGATCAGTGTTTGGTGTTGGTTCAGGATGTCTGGATGTGCGGAGTGTTACAGTGTGTGCTTACATGTAGATCTCTCTTATTTAAAAACTCCAATAATTCTTCCAACCCCTCAAACAAGGTTACCAAAGTGAATATATGGTAATCGATGATGGTTTAGGGTGACCGGCATCAGTTTTAGGTTGACCGGCATTGGTTAAGGCGGGAAATCCTAGGTTTACTAAAATGACAGATCTTGGCAATCTTTTTGGCCAACTCTGTCCATTGTTCATATCAAAATGGAATGTTGTGCTTAGATAAGTGGGCATGTGGTTAGAGGAAGAATAGGCATGTGATTTTAGGGTTGAACTAAGTCTTAGTTAGTTATGGTGAGTGGATATTGAGTCCTAGTAAAAGGAAACATGCTAAGAATAGGTTTATGATGAGGTGTCTAGGTGATGTGGTGGGGTGAGGTGGAAATTAGTTTAATTAAGGTAATTAAATAATTAATATTGTGATAATGTGCATTAATTTAATTATAGGTAATTAAATTAATATACATGTGGGGTAAAGGGGGAGTGTGACCCAAATTTGGTGTCTACAGAAATGCCACTTATACCATTAGTTACATGGAAACCATTTGCAAAATGGGAAATTTAATTTGTAAAACCTATCAATCCTTTTCCATGATGAAGTGGAGTGTGCTACATAATCACAACCACATACTATCTAATTAGTTGGGCAAAAGCTACTTGTACTAAATATTATATAGAAACAATGACAACAAGTTTTTTATGGGAAAACATTTTTTATTTATTTTGATGTTTGATAAGTTTGACAAGTGATAGAGGGACACACTTTATTAATGACACTATAAGGATTTTGATCCAATATTTTATGATTACCCATCATAAAACATCACCCTATAACCCACAAGATAACAAAATAGTGGAAGAACTCAACAAGATTTTGTGTAACACGTTGACCAATATATGTGATGTCGGGTGTAAGGATTGAGATGATTAAACTTCCATAGTTCTTTAGCCTTATAGGAAAACATACAAACACCTCAATAAAACAACTCCAATTTAACTTTTCAATGGAACTAAGGATATTTTACCCATAGAATTTCGAGAATCGTCATTTCAAATCACGTAACTCAACAATTTGGACGATGAATATTCTATTATGGAATATTTAACATACTTATTACAATTAGATAAAACCAAGTTATAGGATTTATGGTTACATAATATTGAGAAAGTAAGAAAAAAATACAGGAATAATTGAAATATAAAGACTAAAACTCTTACGGTGGGTGTATAAGTGTTACTATATGCTCCAAATTTATGAAACATCCAAGGAATTTGTAGAATCATTGGATAGGGCTATATGAAATAATGAACATATTTCCAACCAAGGCATGAAAACCAATGCACCTTAGTGGAAAATTACTTCTAGGATACTTTAATGGAAGTAGGTTGAAACCATATTTTTAAGCAACCATGGAATGTAATGAATAAGTCCTATACCATTCGATTAAATGTTATTTAATTTCATAGATTATATTTCCTTATGTGCATTTTAATAAGCATAGGATATGTGTATTTTTATCATGTGGTTGTGTGTTAGGCCAAATAATTTCATACACTATTCTATGATAATGTGTGAAGGACCACACAACATTTTGTGTTAGAGGAAAAAGCAATACTTTTAAACAATAAGTAACTACGTATAAAAACATAAATACCACTCTTGAAACATTTTGGAAAAATATCATTAAAATATTTACACGTACATAAGGACATGATTGAAAAAAATTCCTAAGAGAGTAGAAAAGTGGGGTGATTGGGAAAGGAGATATTCCTTAAAGGATAAGCTTTAAAGGGCATATGGGGCAAGACAACACAAAAAGAAAAATATGGTATAAGGATGGGAAATGTAGCCCAATAACTTAAGATACCAAACACAAAGGAATAATATGAGAAAAATAATTCTTAAGGAAACCCAATAAGCACACTTAAATGGGCATTAACTGTTAATAAAGAGAAGAAAGGCTAGGAAAACGCCATTCATTGGCATTAATGAAAGTTATAAGGAAACTAATGCCTTATGCATGTGAGGAGTAAATGGAGGAAACATGCAAGGAGTAAATAGAAACTAAAAGTTCATGCATGTAAGGAAAATAAAAGGAATATTTATTACCAAAAGAGGAGGGTATGAATAAGAGTTCGGGTAATTAATTTTTACCATACGGTGATAATATGAGATCCAACAAGGCGATGATACGACACCTAAAATTTCTACAATTAACAACTACCATTAAAAATATTTAAGGTTTGGGAAGGAAGGAGAGCCATAAATATCTATAGTTATTGAAAAACTATAAGCACAGATTCCATTAATGTGGAGGTCAAGTAAAAGGAAAGATGATGAGTTTTGGGACAATTAGCCACCCTAGGCTAAAAAGGAGAGGCATTAGGACCAAAAATAAAACCCATAACTAACTAAACCAATAGAATGAGATTGAGTAAAAAGAAGTTTAAAAACAATGAGAATGTTTAGATCCTTATCAACATCTAAATATGAAGGTACCCTCATTAAAAAAGCTTAAAATGATGAAGCACAAGTTATGGAAAAAGTAAGGGATGAGATAGCGGTGAAGTTCCTTTGCACCTAAGGAAACAAGGGTAGGAGATTAAAATGGGAAAGAGTCAAGATATATCACATTAATACTTAGTTTTGAAATGCAATACCCCAAGGAGGCATAATGGATTGGATAATTACATAACATTATGGCTTCAACAAAATTATTAGATCAGTAACCATATCATGCATGGGATTGATGGAATTTCTGAAAAATAAATGGTATGCCTAACATGATAGAAGGAAAGTCAAGGGAATGATGTTTTTGATAATAGCGTTAGAAAAATGTTGGAAAATATTATTATTGCAGCTACTTGACTTGTCCTTCTTTAACAAACAATTGGAATTGTACTAATACTCCGATCCCATGAATTAGAGAAGGGTGTTTCTATTTTGATGGAAAGAACATGAGACTATCACACTATTATTCATAGAGAAGCATGGCTAAACAATCAAGGGGAAGATTTAGCACAAGCCTTGGAAGATGATGCAGTAGTAGACATTGTTTCACCAATAAGTTACGTCCATATTAGAAAAATAGATAAGGTAAAGGTGAGGAGGAATACCTATGAAGTGAAGGTGGAAGGTAGAATGTGCACGTTGTTGATGTTGTCCAAGAAAATTATAGAGAGATATTTTTTTCCGGGAATTACTACCTTTAAATACAAATCAAGACCATAAAAAGAGTATTAAATAACATAGGAGAATAGACTACCTAGCATATGCTAGATCCAGGAAGCATGGTGCTTCTTAGAAAGGCTTTCACTACTATTAATAAAAATTTAATGTAAATACAAAACTGAAATAAATAGGTCCTATTGCAATGTAGTGATTTAGGTTTCTCATACACAAAATAAAATTAGATTCTATGCTAGATATTGAATATAACACTAAATTTAATTAGAATCGGGGTTTATTCAGTCAAGCAGTGTCTATCGGGGTTTGGTTAGGGTATGAGGTTGGTGGGTTGAGGTCTGGGTTGAGTTTGGGTTAATGGGATGTTCAATGGTCTGAAAATGTTGTTAGCTACAAAGGATGATATTGGTCGGGTGAGAAATGTCGGTAAGGAAAGGAACTGATGATAGTAAATTAATCGGTGTTGGTAGGGGAATTAGTGGGAAACTATTAAAAATAAGTTTTTAACCTCTCTGTGATTGCATAGAGAGTGGGAGGGTGTAGATAGGGTCGTAATATTATTCGGAAGACTCGGGGAACGTTTACAAGGGGTTCGAAAAGGTGTAAATGCTTAGGATAGTTTAATAGTGGGTTGGTGGGAGTAATGTGATATATGGTTAGTGAAAGGAATGAAATGTAGAAAGAAGCAAGAGATCCACACTTGAATAAGAAAATACGATTAAAATCACAATACTTACTTGGTATTTTGTAGATCTTGTGAGTGGATATGGTTGATGGTTGATCGGAGAAGAGGTTCTTGAGTCTAGTGTTGTGAAAATGCAACCCGTGTGCTACCCGGAATATTCTAATGCTATGGAAGGAGAATCGAATGCTTGTCTTGCACTATGTTTGTGTGTGTTTTTCATCCGGATTCAATAAGGCTCTAATAATTGAATAACCAACCTAGGTGAATATTTGTGAAAGTGTATATAAAATGACCAATGGTGGTTATGTAATTGGTGCCGACCGAGAAAAAAGCGGCGTCGGTTAGGGTGAATTAGTCCCTTTTTCCAAAAATAGGAAGATCTTCCCAAATTTTCCATGTTTTCCAAGTTGGGTCCCCTTAGGAAAGTTGATATCTCATTAGAAAAGGTAGGAACACCATAGAAGACATCTAGTTAGGTTTGAGAAGAATTCTCGGTTAGTTAGGTTAAGTGGTGAGTCATCACTTTGGGAGTGATGACTCAATCTTTGAGAGTGATGACTTGGTCTAGGATCTAGGACTGGGTCTAGAGTGAGGTATCCTAATGAGGTGGATGTGTGAGGATTAAATTAAATTAATTAAAATAATTATATTAATTAATAACATGAGGATGAATATTAATTCAATTGTAAGTGATTAAATTAATATCAAGGTGTGGAAGGGGACTATGGTTAAGTGCATGCGTTACATTAATTAATTGAAAGGGATAAAGGGAGTGTGACCCAAATTTGGTGTCTACATTTTCCCCTTTTTGTCTCATAGTGTGTATTGATAAGTGACTTTGAAAAAAATAGGAAGAAGTTGTCTTAGGTATGAGTAAAGATTAGGTTTCCCCAAGTATAGATGGAAGTGATCCCCTCAAACCAGGAACCAATGAAGTAATAAATGGAGTCATTGAGTGGTTTGATAAAATGAAAAGTGATGAAAATAAAGGGTGTTCTATGTGTAGGTAGTGATGATATCGGTGTGGGTAACTGGTGGGGGCATTTAAATGCACGTGCACACATATAGAATCTAATAAGTTACTAGGTTGAAGATCTTATAAACTCTACTTCATCAAAGGTCGATAATTTTATCCAAACAAGGTTGATGTGGTTCAGGTATCTAAGGTATAGGATACGGTCCTAAAACACAAATATGCTAGGTTTAGGAATGGGCATTAGGTGTGTTCTAAAACACAAAAAATGTTTGGTAGATATAAACAACACAACATTAGGCAAGGTAAGGTCAATAAACTGTAAAACAAGAGTAGCATCACTACAAGGTATAAGAGTAAATAAATTCGAGCATCAAATAGGCGTATGTAGGTTGGGTAATAGGTAAATTCATATTCAACGCCTAGTAGAAGAAACAACATGCCCTAAATGACCAGTTTGTGAGGTGAGATGTAATAAGGTAATTAGGTTGAGTGATAAGGCTAGGTGTAGACTTGGGTAAGATGAAAAGGGTTTCAAGCAATCCAATGTGGTGATAAGTGGTGTAGGAAGCTACAACAAGATAACTGATATTGGTCAAAGGAAATGGATTCTAGTAAAGATAAACTAACCATGGTACACTACGGAATGTGTCCAATAGTAGTCAAGATAAACCGATGTCATTCATATCATATTTGGTGTAAAAGGGTAAAATCCTGTTTTACGATTCACTTGTGCTTTTTCTATATTTGGAAAATGATAGAAAGGGTCTTGTGGCTTGTGACATTATGAAAAAGGAAAGAGAGACTATTCAAGCTAAGTTGAAGAGAGTTGAGTGATTGGACGAGTGTGTTTGATAGGCCCGTGAGATCTATTAGAGTGTTTTCATTGTGAAAGAGGAAAGGAGTATATTAGGGCATGACAGAGGCAGAGGAAGATGTTGGAGGCCATCTAGTTCGGACATCGAGGTTCCACTAAGGAGGTGATCTTTGTGTTGAGGTAGGAATCAATCTTCTATGGTAGTTTTTCTATTATAGTTTTAGGTAAAAATGAAGAAATGTGTGTTTGAATTTTAAATGTGAAATTTGATTTAAAATGAATGAATTTGGGAAAGGGGAGGGTGGAATGTAGGATAAACATGTAGGAAAGTAAATGAGAGTGGGGTTTAGGTGGTTTTGAGTAGATTTTATGGTGTTTTGTTAGATTTTTCAAATTTGGGTGCGTGGAGGTTTGGCCTTGGGGCGAACTAGAGACCAACACTGATCGAGCATCGCCCACATCGATTAAGAGGCCGATGTCGGTGGGTAAAAGATTTTACCGCTACTACAGTCGGGTGACTGACAGTCACCGTGACAAGTGGATAGGTCTTAAAAATATTAGTGTTAGAAGGATGAAATGGGGAAATGAAATGAGAGGGTAGAGAGTTAAGTAATGGGGTAAACATAGATAAATGAGGGATTGTGAAAGATATAATTAGGTGGGTTGGGGGTAAATATAGGTAAAAATAAGTAGGTAATAGATGAAAGTTAGATCAAATAATGATGGAAAGAAAGTGATGAAATAGAACATGGGGACTTGTTTAGGCTAGATAAAATGGATGAGAGGTTAATGAAATAATTAGGAAATAGATAGGTAGGTAGAGAAATGTGGGTATGGGATGGGAATAGGTAGGGGTAAAGAAATGAAGAAAATAGGTGAGTACTTGACATTGTTGATTGATATGGATACATTTGCATCACCAACTGATGATGCATGATAGGGTACCACCATTATTGGTGCAGATGTGACCCAACATCATAGAGGATGAGTGGAATCATATGTGAGATGATAAACTAGTCGAATCGGGAAATATAGGCATATTAGGTGAGATCATAGTCTTATATTCACTATCATTGATAGATGGGATGCCACGACCAATACCTTCCATCTACCCACCAAAGAGATGGCTAGCTTATATACATCCTCCATAATGATAGTCACCTCTCCGGTGGGTAGATGGAAGGTATTGGATGCGGTGTCCCATCTATCGATTGTGGGGGAACCTATTTACCAGATTGTGCAAAACAATACTTTTGAGTCCTTAATTGTAATGCTTGGAGAGGTGATGAGCAACTTGACCGAGAATAAGGAAAGCTTAGTGAATGGAGCTATGTATGTTGTGCATCCACATGAAACTCATTTGGTAGTTATGATGATGGTTGCGGTGGAATGTTATGCACTCCCATTTAGAGGGTCTATGATTTCCACGAGAATTGATGGGGGTTTACAGGATATGAATGAGGATTGGGTTTATTTTGTGTGGGATCTAGCATATTCAAGATGTACAGCTATACAAGGAGCTTTGGACCTATAAGAGGATGTGGAATTATGGCATCTTGTTGAGATACCTACTCGCACTATTGGGTGTATGAGCACATAGTTATTGTGAACCCATGGGGACTTCCTATAGTGGATTGACATCATGGTGGGATGAGAACAAGATATAGGAGATGGATGGGAGTAGGGGTGGATCCATGAGTAGAGGAGGTAAAATGTGATGTGACCTTCTATAGATGACAATCAGAGGGGTTATATGTGATGGATATAGTATGGAGACCCTATGTTGTTTTTCCTGCTTATAGAGGTATGACACAAGAGCTATAAGACCTACATTTGATCAGATAGATATAGGGTAGGCGTGTCGAGGATCACAAGATGATTCCCATTAATAGAGTCTGATGCTAGTTTGGAATACATTAGGATGCATCTCCACCATTCCCTCAGTATCGAAGAGATGATGTAGAGAGACCTTTTCCTCTACCTCGGCCCGATAGGGCCAGCGAGGTAGGAGGAGAAGGTTGCATATAGTAGGATTGATGACACATGGACCTCTTTGGCACACGACACAATGGTGGGAAACACAACTACGAAAAGCATCACCATGGCCAGTAATCCAAATTTAGCTACTACGGTTATGGTACAAAGAGGTACATTACGGGGTAGGTGACTACTTTAGGGGTGTAATTGTAAACGGAGGCACGAGATAACCACCCTAACAGGACAAGTGACAATGTTAAATGGTCATCTAGCATAGGTGTAGGCTCAAGCTCCTGCACGTGCTCCCACAGGGGATAGAGCATAGGTATTAGCACCGCAGGCTCATATTACAAGTTTACGGTTAGTTAGCGATAGTCGAGGCACAAATAGTGGCTCAAGCACCGATATAGTACTGCTCAAGCATTGAGACAGGATCTTGTTATACGAGCAAGAGGACAGGGGCCACTAGTATAGGGGAAGAGGCCATTATTATTAGTGCAAGGCTCACAAGTTGGTGTTAGGGTGATGGGGACACCCCGGACTATATCCATGGATAGATTCTAGGATTCTCTAAACGGGGCCCAGATTATCGGGATCCGCAACTAGTATTGAGGTTCTTCGCATATGTCAAGCATATGTCGTAGTAGGTAACTAGTCGGAGGACCCCAACACTAGCACTACAAGTAGTCATTGATCTCATAGACATGGTGAGAGGGAGGTGATAAGTACGTGGATACCAAGACTAGATGAGGGTACAAGGAGATGATGGCTGGGTGGAGAACAAGGAGAGAGGAGGATACATGTGAGATCGAGAGGTGAGGACCTTATATGGGGTTGATCTTTGGATGATATGTGATCTTTGCTATTTGAATTTTGATATATATACTGGATGCATGTTTGAAGATGCAAGATTAGACATGATTTTTTGAGATAGTGATATTATTTATATCTGTGTAAATATGTATTAATACACAAACATTACCTTGATATATTTGATGATGATATGGGATGGATGATTGAATTGGTTTCACTCTTATTGTTGTTATTATGTAAACTAGGTGAGTTAGGCATGATTGAGTCAGGTATAGGCATGATGGAGACTTGGTTATAGGTAGAAGGTGTAGGCATGATTGAGTCTAGTTCATTTAGTCATGGTTGAGTTTAGGTTATTTAGGTATGATGGGGTCTGAAATGTCGAAGTGTTGTTGTGATGAAAATTAGGTTGCGTTAGGCATAATTGAGTCATACTTATGCATCGATTGAATCAAAAAGTTTCCAAGTTACTATTTTTATGGAAATTATGTGTTGTAGGTATGGTTTGGTTTAATTTCCATGTAATTTATATTATGGAAATGTTAAATTATTCAAGTATAATGAAATGATGTATGTATTTTGATATATTAATTTCCAAGTTATTATGTAGATGGAAACTAACTAGTTTATGATGTGTGTTTAAAGGGGCAATGGTTAGGGGAAAGAGTGGCCTAGCTAAGATCTAAGGGCCACATGTCCTCGAGTGTTGTCTATATAGGAATGGAAAAAAAGGCCTCCAACTAATGTAGTTATCCCATAGGATAGGGAAGAATATGATGAGGTATATGGGTAGGTTGGTCAATTTAGGCATGATTTAGTCTAGGTCATTGAAGTATAGTTAGGTCTTGGTTTTTTAGGAAAGGTGGAATGTTTAAAATGAGTTGATGAATATAGATGAGGAATATTTATGTAGGTGAAAGAAGAAGAAATCCTAGAATGTAAGTGTTGAAGGTATAGTCTTGTGTAGTAGTATCAATAAGTAAGAAAAGAGGTGAATGGTAAAAGAGGAAAAATGCTACCGAGGACGGGTTTATGAACTTAAACCCTTAAAGGCGATGCATGATTTCCTATTCTAAGGGTGGAATAAGTTACATGATCATGAAATGTCACATTTACGACAACATCCCTTGAGTAGATAGGAGAGAAGAAAAAAATTAAGGTGAGGTGAAGTGGTTTTTTCAGGGTAACCTTGTTGTGAGACAACATACCCCTTCTACAAGATACCCAAAACCAAAATAGGCAAGTCCATGATGAAAAATTTGTACTTTTCTTGATTTTTGTATTTTATTTTTACTTTTTTTTTATACAATGATCTATGTAAGAAGTATATATGTGATTAATAGAATGACTCCTTGAGGTCTTTGTGAAGTTGATCAATGCGGGAAGCTTTAGAATTTTTTTTTTTAATTTTTTTTGCAGAAATAGTCTTGTTTTTTTATAGACTATGTACAATAGAGCTCTCTTTTTATAGTTGTCCTTTGAGGGAGCAGTTTATTTATAGAAGCAATATAAAAAGTTAGATTTACTTTTTTAGGGAGTCATCTATTTTGAAGAAGTTTGACTCAAGGAGTTGAATTTGAAAATCCCATTTATTACTTTTGAATTCTTTAGACTTATAGGTCATGTAAAACACTATAAAGGAGTATACACTTATTTTATGAAGGAAAAACTATAGCATGCTAAGGTTAGCTATGAAAGTGAGGTTTTAAGTCATGAACGACCATGGGATTCCATCCTACAAAGGAAAGAAATTACCCATGAGAACCATGCCATGAGTAGAGCCGTGATACTCATATTGAAGATGAGGCTGAAAGGTGTTGGTTAATCACATGATTCTTGTGTAGTCATTCGGCCATAAAATAGGTAAGTGGGAGAAAAATTTCCCGATTTAATTTTCTCATCTATGTTTACATGTTGATTTTCCTTCAACAAAAATCAATGACCTTGAAGGTTCGTTCGTGGACATGTTTTTCATAGGCACATTTGATACTTTTTTGATAGATTTGAAGGTGATTGAGAGAATTTAAACAACATTCATCTAGAATATCAAGTTTGGCCAAACGATCTTGGCAAAAGTCATCATCATTGATAATTTCTTTGAGTGATATATAATGTGATGGAATTTGGACATCGAGAGACAAGATAACCTCTTTCTTGTACACCAAAGACAAATGTGTAGTTGCGGTGGAGGTAGGAATACTAGTGCGATAAGCCCATAAGGAAAAATGAATGTGCATGTGTCAATCCCGAATAGTATCATTGACCACTTTCATAAGAATTTTGTTAAGAGTTTTTAATTCAATTTGGCTTAACTATTTGTCCTAGGATAATAAGGTGAATAAAAACTAAATTGAATGCCAAAGGTGTCACGAGTTTGCATATGATTTTGTTTTTGAATTTTTTTCTATTATCGGTGATGAAGAGGTGAGGAACACCAAAGCAAAAATGATATGATGGTTAATGAATTCACAAATTTTATAGAAATGAGAGGTATGGATTCCACCCATTTAGTGTAATATTTGGTTATTGTGATAATCTATTGATGATGTTGAGAAAAACAAGGGTTAATATCTCCGACAAGATCCAAATCCCATTGAGAGAAAGGCCAAAATTATTTGGCGACTTGTTAGGCGTGAATAGGGGTATCATTAAGATTAGCATGTTGTTGAAATTTCACACAATGTTTGACATAGTAACAATAGTCTCGGTTTAGGTTTAGCCAATAGAAGCTGAGGAAAAGGATGCACTTAATGACAATGAGGCCAATAAAATGACCACCACAAATCCCATCATGAACTTCCTTAATGGTGTATGGGATTTCAGAACTTGTAAGGCATCATAGGAGGATATCATCAAAGCCACGTTTATAGAGAAGCCCCCATGATGATATAGTGAGAGACACTTTTGAGGAAGGCTCGTTGTCCATTATGAGTGATTTCTAGAGGTAGAATTAAGAAGAGAAGGTAATCGATGAACTACTTATACCAAATATCATGTGGATCGGTTTTAATTCTTCCTACAAATTTAACATCTCAAAATAAATAAGAGGGTGATTGCAACCTTGGTATTGTGAAAAATATTTTTAAGTTGGAAGGAGAAGTAGGTATTTGAGAAGCAAGGCAAGCTATGGTATCCATGAATTTATTAGTGGATCGCAGAGTGGTTTGAAGTTTATAATTGTTTTTGATAGATAATAATTGGAAAAAAGGCTCCAAGGGCCTATTACAAAAGATATTACATTAAGGATCCACTGGAACAAAAAGAATCTATCAAAAAACATTACAAAACTAGCACGAGTCAAAAATACATTAACCCAAATAGAGCCCAACAAAAACCAAAAACTGCAGCAACAAAACCACATCACTAGTCAACAAAAATTCAGCAACCAGGTCTTAAACATACTTTGCCCTAGTTCACGAACTAGGACCAACACCATCCCCATAGAAATCATCCTCATCAAAAGAACTGATATCCAACTACCTCCTTTTACCTTTATCCCTAGCAATCAACCCCTGGAGGGTCTTAACCTTGTTCTCTAAAACTTTCACCTTAGCATTCATCCTCTGCAAACCCCACAACAAATTCTGATTCTCAGCTTTAACCTAACTAATCGTGTCCTTGAGGGATTCAATATTACTAGAAAAGAAGTTAAAAACTATGTTTCCTTCCACTAAAATCTCCTTAGGCATGTTCTCATCAGCATCCCCAACAAGGTTTTGTAAATCAATCACCGCATCCACCTCCTTCATAGCTTTGTCCTTCATTTTCTTAAGCCTAATCCTTTCGAAAGAGAAATATGGTCTTCCCAATCATCCCCTAAATGAATATTGGACCCTCTAGTTTGTAAATTTAGATTCTCCGACTTAACCAACAAAAGATTTAAACCTTGATGAAGAAGGACCTCCGTTTTTTCCTCTTTAAATTTTTAACCAACAATTGCAAAGAGTTAAACAAATAAAAAGGAATACTCATTATCCTACCTTTGTGAAAATGGTTCAAGAGCATTAAATGTTGAGAATGCAGCTTCCGGTACTTCCCATCCAAGGTAATATACTTCATGATGTAGAAACAGACTTTGGCCCACCTCCCTAGCAGATATTTTCAAGTAATACCATCCTCCATGGACCACTATCCATAGAAATAGTGGTCCATGGAGGATGAGACCTATCCATAAAAATATGCACCTATCCATAAAAATATGCACTTCCTCTTGAAGATGAGACCTATCCTTGAACAATTTACATCCCCCATAGTCCATCTTGGTCACATTACCAATGAAATCCTCAAAAACTAAGAAACTCACACCCCTCATAGAAACAAACCCATTATCCCAAGCCAAAGTAAATTCCCTTGAGATAACTTCATCAGCCCCCTCAAAATCTGAAAAATATGAAATACCACCATCCTTAAAAATATCCCAAAGAAAGGAATCCATTTCCAATCTCACCGACGAAGAACACTCAACCCTAACCCTAGCCCCACCCATCTCAAATTGACTATTGAAATAAACTTGGAAAAACCTACGTAAAAACTTGAACCAAACCTTTAAATAACCACTCCAAACCATGCATACACTGTAATGATTTTGACAATAAATCTCACCCATGGTGAATTTATTTCTAGGATGTCACATATCCTATTCTCATGCCCGAATTTGTCTTTCTACATTTAGCATGGCCTTCTTACTTTGGGGTAACTCCACCTCATCCCGCCACCACCTTCTATGATGAATTCGACCGCCAATATTAGCCAATGTGTCAACACACATATTAGCTTCCCGAAACACATGATTAAAAAGAATATTTTCAAAATTTATAAGCATAGTATTTGCATCTCTTATGATAGAATCTATATTAATATGGTGCTTAGAAAGGCCTTTCATCACATTAATAATATATAAGGAATCTCCCTCCACCTGAATTTTTTTAATTTGTAAAGAATTAGCCCATTGTAACCCAATTAAAAGAGCATAAGCCTCAACATAGTTATTTGAATTATTTCCAATAGGTTCAGCATAAGCTAAAACCAAAGCACCCACTTCATCTCTGATAATACCACCAACTGCAGCTAAACTAGTACTTCCTTTTGCTACTCTGTCAAAATTTAATTTCATCCATCCTTCAGTAGGTATTTCCCATTTAGCACTACTTCTACCCATATTCTTCACCAGAGGAGCTTGTTTTATAGAGTTAGTGATTCCTAAGGCTTGAATAATCTCCTGCTCATGTCTAGGAAAACCAGTTTTCTCTTTAATCTTCACAATAGAAAGATTATTTCTCATAGCACCTAAGATACCACTCCCCACCCTCAAAGTTTTTCTATTTATCCCTAAAAATTCAGCCATTCCTTTCAAGCCAAATCCCCCATAAAAATTGAGGCACCACAAAACTCCAAGCCTTATAAAGACTTAAAGAAACAAAAGGACTTATCCATTGCCTATACCAGTCAACAAAACTCTCTGGAAAGACCCAAAATTTTGGAAGACTTTCATAATATGAAACATAACTCTTCTAGAAAAAGGAAAATGAAGAAAGAGGTGTTGAACCGATTCACTATCATTTTTGCACAAAACACACCAGTTAGGGATCATCATTCCTTTCCCTATAAATTATCAATGGTTAAAATTTTATTCTAGATAACATGCCATAGAAACAAATTAATCTTTGAGTAAGATTCTTATCCCAAATTTTTCCAAAATGGTTGAGGAGGAGGAAAATTTCTTGCTATACCATACCCAATTTTAACCGAATACCTACCATCCTTTGTCAAAGACCATATCAACTCATCCTCTTTTTGGACAACAGTATATGTAATCCTCTAAGATTAGCATTTAAAATTCTAATTCTTTCCTGAAATTCTTCATCCCCCTTCCCAATCCAATTCTTTCCAAACCCATCCCCAATCAGATCTCTCCCAATAATCTCTAATCCAATCTCCCATGGTTAATTGAAAGTGAACTACCACCTCTCTCCAGTGAACTTGATGAACTAAAGGAGCCTCAACTAACCACCAGTCTTCCCAAAATATGATTTTTGTGCCATTTCCAATTAACCATTTACTACCTTCAAAAAAATATCTCTACATTTTCCCAAACCATTCAAAAAAAGGATCCATCCAGAAGAGCACCATTAGAGACAAAAGAAGCTTGATCAAAATATAAATACTTAGCTTTAATAATTCTAACCCATAAGCCATCTTCATGCTCCAAACGCCAACCAATTTTAGCCATAAGGGCTAAGTTCATACTTCTGATATCTTTCAATCCCAACCCACCAACATACTTTGGAAGGGTAACTTTTTCCCATGCCACCAACAGAATTATATCTTTTGATTCCATTCCCAACCATAAGAACCTTTGCTAAATCTGAGTAATAATCTGTCTAATTTTAGCTGGCATTTTGAATAGGGACATCAAATACACCACCATACTCTGAAGACAACTTTGAAGTAATTGGAGTTTACCTTCCTGAGATAACAAAGTTCCTTTCCAGTTGCCAATTTTTTTTGAAACCTCATAATCAATGGGTTCCAACTTTCCAACTGCATCCTTCCTTTGAACAAAGGCATTCCAAGATAAGAGCATGGCAACACCTGAATAGGACACTCCAAAACCACAACAATTCTGTTTTGAATTTCAACATCCACATTAAAAAAGAGAACATAGATTTTCCTAAAGTTGATGAGCTGACTTGTAACCTCCTCAAAATCCTGTAAGACCTCCTTAAAAACCACAACTTCCACTTGAGTTGCCTTACCCAAAAGGAAAGTATCATCCACAAATTGTTGTAAAGCTATAGGATCAAGACCATTAGAAATAACTAACCCATGCAACTTATTTTTCAATTTATAGTCAGCACACAGTCTTCCTAAAGTCTCTACCACAATAATGTAAAGAAAGGGAGAAAGAGGATCCCCTTTCCTTAACCCCCTTCCAGACGAGAAAAAACCTTTAGATTTCCCATTGACCAGAATTGAGTACTTCGAGTAGAGATATGCACTCCATTATCAAATCAATAAAATGATTATGGAAACCCAACTTTCCAAGAATTATTTTAAGAAATCTCCATGACACTCTATCATAGGCTTTATTCATATCTATTTTAAGCATCATGACAGCCCTTTTTGAAACATCCACTGAATGAACAACTTCATGAATAGTTATCACACTATCCAAAATTTGTCTACCCTCCACAAAATCTCCCTGATTTGATGAAATAAAATGCTCCAACAAACCTTTAATTCTTAAAGAGATAATCTTAGTTATTATCTTATAGACCATATTACATAGACTTATTGGTCTAAAATCAGTCACTTTTTCAGCCCCAAGCACCTTAGGAACAAGAGCAATAAAAGTAATATTAACTTCCTTCAAAATATTACCATACTTAAGAAAAAATTGAATAGCCTCTTCCACATCCTTATGAATGATTTCCCAAAAGGATTGAAAAAACAGAGCAGGAAAACCATCAGGGCCAGGTGATTTATCCCCTTCCAGATCAAAAACTATTAGATATCTCCTCAATAGATGGGATTTTGATCAAATCAACATTATCCTGATGAGAGATAACATAATGAAAAATATTTGCAATATCACTTTCCTTACCCATATCAGGTTCCCTTCTTGCAGCTAATAACTGAGAGAAAAAACTAACAAATTCCTGTGAAATATCACCCTGATTCTTTAATCTAACTCCTCTTCCATCTTCTAATTCCAAAATAGTGTTGTTGCTCTTATGCATAGATGCAGTAAGATGGAAAAACTTTGTATTCCTGTCACCCTCCTTTAACCACAAAACATGAGAGTTCTGTTTCCAATAAGCCTCCTCTTTAGCTTCTAAATTATGATATTCCATCAAAAGGAATTTCTCCTTATCTCTCAACTCTTTTTGCAAACCTTTGTTGACAATATCATCCTCCAACTTCTTTAACGCTTCACTAATCTCAGTTTTCTGAGAAAAAATATTCCCAAATGTTTCTTTGTTCCATACTTTCAATCTCATTTTAACATTATTTAACTTTTCCACAAGCCTTGAACATAGGTTTACCTTTAACAACAACTTTCCAACTTGATCTAATCTCCTCCTCGATACTAGGATGTTGCAACCACATCTTAAAAAATCTAAATGGTCCGCCTTACACCATTACTTACACCAGTTTGAAGGAAAATGGGACTATGATCAGATCCAATTCTTGGTAAAGCCACCAAGGACACATCCAGATGTTGTAACCAAGATAAATTAATGAGAAACCTATCCAATTTAATTTGAATCAGATTTTCCCCAATCTCCTATTCAACCAAGTGAAAGGAGATCCTTTCAACTCAACATCCACCAAATTACAGTTTGCAATGAAGTCAGAAAAGTCCCCCATACTATCATTGTAGACACCTAAACCACATTTTTTTATCATCCATACACAATGGAGTATTAAAATCACCTCCAATTAACCAATTTACCTCTTTAAATTGGCTTCAAAATTGGGAGCATAAATATTTGAACAAATCCACTCAGACCCATCCTACTTTTCTCTAAACAAAATAACAACATGATACTGAGACTTGAAAATCAAACTCCCTTCTCTATCATTCTGATTCCAAAATTCACCAAACCCCCAAAAGCACCCACCAAAGATACACTCTGTAGCTCGGATCTAAACCAAACTTTATTTTTTACCTCACTCATTTTTTCTTTAGACATCTTAGTTTCTTGAATCAATAAAATATCAGGCTTATTCCTTTTCCTAAAAGATGATAAAATACTCTGTTTATTAGGGTTATTTAAACCCCTTATATTCTAGGAAATAACCTTCATCTCAATTTATTTGGTGAAATTCTCTCCTCAATGGAGCATTGTCTTCCTGAATCTATTTCTTTAGCCATTTCTTTCTCCCTTTTATCCCTATTTGACGTATTTCCTTTTCTTGCAGGAGCTTTCCCACAATCTTCTTTAACTTTGTCTTGCTTCTGAGCACTTCTTGTATTTACCCTCTTTTCTTCCAACACCTCCTTAATCCTATCTAAATTTAGAGAGAAAGGAACTTCCTCAACCGATAAAACTCCTACTCTTCCTCTAACAAAGATTCATTATGTTTTGGTAAATCCAAAAAAATTGGATCTAAACCTTCCCCAATAAACTCCACCTTTTGGTCTTGAGACCCAATTCCTTCAAACTCTTGATCTGCACCATCCATAACCTTACAATCTTTAATCTGAGAATCCATTTTTAGTTCCATATTTTCTTGAGCAACAACTTCCTCCAACTCCTCTACTTGTAGCAAATGAAAATTGTTTGAAGACAAATTATTTAGAGGTAATGTATTGGTTCCTTCTTCTCTCATTGGTTCCTTTTATTTTCTATCCCAAGTTTTCTTACCTTTCTTACCCTCCTTACATTATCTTTGCTCATGTCCCATCCACCTACATTTCTAGAAGAACAAAGGAGAAGCTTCATACTCTATCTTCTGAATCCATTCACCAAACTTTGATTTAAGTTCTATTTCCTTTCTCAACAAATTACCCACAGGAACAACAACACAAAAACGTGCATACATTAACCTCATTCTTTCCCTAGTAACCAGATCAAACACCACCAAAGATCCTATAGCATTTGCAATGGCTGTTAAGATCTCTTCTTCCCAAAATTCCATTGGTAACCCAGGAAGTTTTACCCATACATGCAACTCATCTGGTTTCTCCTTAAATGGATCAAAACCTGGGCTCCATTTTTGGATCAGAAGGCTTGATCTTCCCATAAACCAAGGACCTCTAACCAAGATGTTTTTACAGTCCTCTAAATTTGAAAGATTAATGATAAAAACACATTCACATAGGAAGAAATTTCCATTGATCCCTTTGGGTTCCACTTCCATTTCTCCCATTCCCAAAACCATTCCACATTTGGTCTTGATCCATAAAATTTTCCAACCAAAGCATATTCCATCTCGAGATCTAGCTTTTTCACTAACCCATCAGGGATAGAAATACTTAAAAGCCCATATTTTTCCACAGTCATAATGTTTGAATCAAACGGCTTATTCAAAACTTCCATTCTATGACCCAAAATCTTATCAGCCCATGAGGTAGAAAGAGAAATCTTACCTCTTGCTTATACCAGATGTGGGTCCCCTACCTACACCACCTCAATCCAAGGTTCCCCTTGTGTCCTGTGATAGTTCCTGCTCATTTGGTTTTTGAAAACCTTGATCCTCTCGCTCCCACTCCCACTCCATAGCCATCAAAGTAAATCAAAATTATGTCAAAATGATGATTACGCTTTTGAAGTACCTCATTACGACACTAGTATAAACCATTATATTAGTTCACAACTAGTTGGGAGTCGCCAAATATATTAATGGATTTAACTTCTAAGGATATGGTGGTATGAAGACCTAACATGAGTGCTTCATAGTTTGCAATGTTATTAATACACCAAAATCCACTTTGAATGATAAAGGCATAGGCTCACTTTGTCAAAAGGAATAAGGATGACCCTTGTGCCACCCCCACACTTACATTTAGAACCGTTGAAAAATAAGGTCATTTGATAGATTGTGTCATCGAGGGAGAGGGTAGAAATGGATTCATCAGGGAAATCAAAGTTAGAATATTTATTTTTGGAAAGAGGTACGTCTGCAAGTTGTTTGGAAATGGTTTATCCCTTAGCAAAATTTTGATGGATGAATTCACGATCTAGGTTTGCAAGAAGCATGAGCCAACGTGAAACATGTTGGTGTTGGTAAGGATTAGCATACATGTAATGTAAGGGGTCAATATTGGTGAAAATGAAGGTTTTATAGTTGAGCACGTAATGGTGTAGTTTGGTGATGACAAAGACTAGGGTGATGAAAAGTTTTTAGCGTGAGTATATATAGTCTCATACTCCAAAAACATACAGCTTATTTAATAAACCACTTTCTCCCAGTGTTTCTAGTTGTGATGAGAGGGCATGGCACCCAAGGAATGGTCTATAGTAGAAATATAGAGGTAAAAGGGTTCGTCATTCTTTGGCAGGATTAACACAGGTGGTTAGAGGAGGTATTGTTGTAAGGCATCAAAGGCTTTGTGGCATTCATCATTCCATTTGAAGGATACATATATTTTGAGAAGATGATGAAATGAATGGAAGCAATCGGAAAGCTGATATATAAAGAAACAAATAGATTGTAACTTTCCTTGCAAACTACAAAGTTGACAAAGGTTAGTAGGTGGATGCATCTTGAGAATAGATTTGATTTTAGTGAAATAAAATTCAATGGCACACAAATAAATGATGAAACCAAGGATATTTCCCTAGATAAAAATGAAGACACACTTCTTAGGTTGAAGTAAAATGCAATATTTTATGAGATGACTAAAGACAACCTTAAATATTACAAGGTGTTTAACCCGATGTTTGGATTTGGAAAGAAGATCATCAACACAATCTTCCAATATGTTGTGTATGATGTTGTTAAATATATAATTCATATCCCAATCATATGTGGCACCGGTATTTTTAAGACCAAAGGGCATGACACAATAGCATAAGGTACCGTAAGGAGTGATGAAGGTGGTTTTTCGTTGACCTTCGGGATGAGTAATATTTGGTTATAACTCGAGAAATGATCCATGAGTGATAACATCTCATGTCCTGTGGTGAGTTCAACTAGTTGGTCAATACTAGGTAGAGGAAAGTTGTCTTTGGGGCATGCTAGGGTAAGGTCATGGAAATCCATGAAAATATGGAGTCCCCTTGTCACTTTGGTGACATGAATGATGTTAGACAACCATTGAGGATAATTAATGGGTAGAATTAAGGAAATAGAAAGGAGACATTGGATTTCTTCTTTCATAAGAAGGGAAATGCAAGGATGCATTTTTTGTGGCTTCTATTTCATGGGTTTGGCATCAAGAATGGTTACGATACTATGGACCATCATATTTGGGTCAATACCGGGATATCGATGTAAGACCAAGTAAAAGCATTGTTATGATCTCGGAGGAAAAAAGTGAAATCTTCCTATTCAACATCATCTAAAGATTGGCTTATCGTTAGAATGTGTCGACGTCCCGAGTGTGAATGTTGATTTTGATGGTGGATTCATTCAATATGGTTTTCATCTTAGAAGGTAACGAATGGTGAATATAATAATCTTCCACACTAAGGTAGGTGAGAATAGACTCATTTTCCATAAATTGAATGACATTGATAGAAGACTTTTCTTGATCGATCATGTTAGGATACAAGAAGGGAAGGGAAGAGGGAACCTTACCATAATGCTTATAAGTCAAAGGTTGATGCGATCTAGAATTTATTTTGAATAACCCAGAGTGTTAAAACATCACTCGGCTGAGCGAGCACTCACACTGAAGCGTGAAAAGGTACCGGATCCCTCTTTAGAGTTTCTTGTATAGGATGTTATTGTGATGATGTTTAAACATGTTCAGATTCATAATTAGACATAAAAATTCCAGAGTGCATAATCCAAATGAATATCTTAGAGAATCATAATAAATGAATTAAAAAATAACTATGATAATATTAACCATACAAGAACCAAATTCAGTTATGTATAATACCATTATCCAACCAATATACTCCATTTCATTAAATACTGTAAAATATAGAAGCTTCTTACACTATAATAGCATCTCCATGAGTTATGCACGTCAAAACTAGCAACACAACTCTATAATAATTCACCACCTACTAAAATACACAAGTCAATACATATTTATAGGGGTGGATAATTTCCCTTCACCACCCATGCACTTCTCAAAATAGGTCACATGTTGATAATAGCCATGCGCCTTTACAATAGTATGCACAATATGCAAGTTTTCTAACAATAGATGTCCTATAGTTAACTCCAAGTAGAAATCCTATTATTAGCTTAAAATATGCATGGTTCTTATTTGTTTCTTGTTCCCAAAATAACATTACATGGAGTGTAAGTCTTGAACTCTATGTGTCCCTCACACGCTATCTCCAAAAATAGCCCTTATCCACAAAACAACTAAGTCCTGATTTTGGGTGCTTCAATACTATTATAGCGTCGTGTGCTTCCAACACCCTATATTCACATACCCAATACTTAGAATATTTCTGGTTGTTCAACATTACCCCACACTAGAGTACATTTTCATCCCGATGATGTGAATTCCTTCATATGTCTTTAATAATAAATATTAGGTAATGAAAGAATGAAAAGAATGAACCAAACTCTGTACAAAAGAATGAAGTTTATTTTATAGCACCCTCTTTCTCCACTATGGGATATTTTCATGGTACCATCACTCCTTTTGATTTTTCAAATGTGTAGTGAAAACCCTAGCTACGAAATGAAAACCCTAGTCATTCTCTAGCTCTTCTCGCACTTCACATTTTTTTTCAATTTTGCAAGGTAGCAAATGTCATTGACAATACCGACTTTAAACCAAGTTTGAAAAATTACCTTCATTAATTAATCCACCTACCACCATACATGGAATTAATTTATCTTAAGTTCATTGTGTGCCTCATTATCCCACACTTCAATGTCTCATGCCTCAAAATTTTGCGTCTCAGTCATAATTTCCTGGCGCGCCACTACTTATCTGTCACAGATATCCTCTACCCGCACTTCCTTAAGCTGAAGTAGTTTATCCAATGTGACCCAACATATGTAGTCTCCAATGCCACAACCTCCCTTGTACTATACTGAGTGCTCAATGCGTTACGCGTGGTCTTAATTTTTTAGCAATTCTTTGGAATTTCTCATGAATTTTGAAACCTTGCTCCTTCTTCTTCTTGTGGTTACTTGTGAGTTTATTTATTTTCCATAACTCCTTTATCCACCCCAAACTAAGGGTATGTGAAGTCCTCTTTGCATATAAAAACTTTATATTGTGATCAGCTTCAGCGCGTAAATGCTCTTATTACATAAAACACTAAACTAAATTGACAAAGCATTACATGATTTAATGAAGGAAATAAAATAAAATAATACAATAAAGGAAATATAATCTAAATGGCAATATTGCTTTATTAAGAACACCAAGAAGACATATTTATAGTAGGGCTTCTACCTACTCCTGTTGAAGTAACCGGTACCCATGTACCATCAAGCACCTCTAACTAGTAAGTTCCCGATTCAATTATGTGAGTGATAACATATGGTCCCAACAAATGCACATTAAGCTTGCCTGGGTGGCACGGAAACTTTGAATCATAAAGAATTACTATTTTCCCAACATCAATCTTCTTTTCCTAGATGTTTTTGTTATGCCATGCCTTCTTTCTAGCCTTTTCTTGCTTCTAACTCCAATTTTCTATGGCACGTCTCTCATCTAGATGTATTGAGTTTTCAATTCTCTCTTCCAAATCTTTCTCACCATCTACACCTCCCACACGCGCAATACGTAAAGAAGGTAACATGAATTCCATGGGAAGAATGGATTCTATGCTAAACACCAACTAAAAGGGTGTGTCCTTATTCATCCTTTTGTAGGTTATTCTATATTCCTAAATTACGGGAGAAACTTTATCATCCCAATCTTTCCTTCCAACATCAAAATTTCTTATCAAGGTATGGCTCAATATCTTGTTGAAGGCCTCAAAATTCCCATTCAATTGAGGGTGATACTATGTATTCTTGTGGTGTGTGAGCATAAATTCATCCAAATAATATCTTGATTGTCTCATTCAAGAAGTATGTGCCCCTATCACTTGTCAAACTCCATGGAAATCCATACCTAGTAAGAATATTTTCCCATTAGAACCTTGTTATTCTAGCCACTATAAAATCACTTATAGGTGTTACTTCTTCCCACCTTGTAAGATAATCTGTATAAGTGATGATGTTTCATGATCTAGTTCTTCACACGACTGGGGAAATATGACCCACAAAGTCTATTACCCATTTTTCAAACATATCTGCACTAGTAATGGGCCTCAAAGGCATTTCATCTCTCTCGCCCGGGTTTTCCAAGGTGCCGATAAAGATCACATGCCTTACAACACTCTTTACAATCCTTGTACAGGGTCTCCCATAATAAACCAATGAGTAGAATCTTGTGTGCGGTGGTGTCACCTACATAGTGTCGACTGCAATACTACTATGAGCCTCTTCCATGATATCCATGCACTCATGTTTTAGTACACAATGACGCAATACCTCATCTCGGCCTAGTTTGTATAAGTCACCATTGATCAACATGAAAGGTGTGGTGTGAATTGCAAGTTGTTTATTTTCCAAGGTTTTCATTTCTTCTGTGTCATACTTGTGCATAAAAAGATAGAAATATCCTCCAATTCTAAAGGCGCGGGTTTAACCTATACAATTGTGCATCTGGCATTGTATCTTCAATTGTTTGTGTGTCCTCTCTTGATTGAATTCTTGATAAGTGGTCTGGGCCAGAATTACTTTTACCTGGTTTTACCACGACTGTAAAGTCAAATTCTTGGAATAAGAGAACCCATTGGCATATGCGCCCCTGTAAAACAAGATTATTTACCAAGTATTTCAATGCCATGTGATCTATATAAAACACAAAAGGTGTTTCTAAAAAGTATTTTCTAAACTTATGTAGCACATAGATCATTGACAAGGCCTCACGCTCTGTAGTTGTATAGTTCATTCTTGCAGAGTCAACTTTCTACTAGAAAAATAGATAAGATGATCTATAATACCTTCTCTAGGATGAGCTAATATTGTGCCAATGGCCATGCTAGAGGTGTCCACATGTACATGAAAAGGTTGGTTCCATGAGGGAAAATGTAGAATAGCCACTATAGCAAGCCTCTCCTTCAAGGCTTCAAATGCGTGTTCTTTGCGGTTCTCCCCAATAGAATTTCCCTTTTCCTTTTAGTAACTCCTCTAAGGGCACGACAATCTTAGCATATCCTTTGATAAATTTTCTATAATACCCTGTGTGGCCCAAGAATCCATGTACCTCTAGGCCTACAATAACTATAACCTTAGCTAGATCTACTAATAAACCTTACTTGTAGATGATATTCCCTAGCAGAGTTCCAAAAGTTGAAGCAAATACACACTTCTTAATGTTTAAGGAGATTCTTAACTATCTATACCTCTCAAACATTAATCAAAAGTTGTCACAATGATCCTTGAAAATACCATATACCATCGAGTCATCTAAGTAAACCTAAAAGAATTTGTGAATAAAATTCAAAATGCTTGAAGAACTATGTGCGAGAATACTACAAGCACTTTCCTTAGTCTAAAGGACATCGGTGTGTATGAAAAACCTCCCCATTCAGTGGTGAAATTTTTCTTCTCTTGATCCTCCTTTGCAATTCTTACCTGATGATACCCAGAGAATCCATCTATAAAAGAGTAAATTTCACACCCTGCAATGCCTTCTAATATTTCCTCGGTGAAAGGTGTAGGAAAAGGATCAATCACACATGTAGCATTCATCTCCATGTAGTCCACACAAATCCTAATCTGACCATATTTCTTTATACTAATTACCATGGGGCTAACCCACTCTAATTCTTCCAGGGGCTTAATGATGTCAGATTTCAACATCTTGTCAATTTCTTCTTTAAACTTTATGGACAGGTTAGGGTTCATCCTTTAAGGTCTCTTCCCGACTCAAAGACGTATCTTCCTTTATCTTAATCCCCATATCACCTAAAGAATCATGCACTCCTTTTAACTCATGGTAGCCCCTAGGAAATAAGTCCTTAAAATCAAGTGGTAACTCAATTATCTTATCCACTTCATAATCATACCAATAATCTCCAATAATGGCCTCCTTAGGTTCAACATCTTTACCAATGTTCACTATCTTGGTCTTCATAGGTTCATGATAGGTGTGTGCATTCTTATCCACACTGTCTAAAACCTCTTACATACCTTTTTAATGGTCAATGTCCAAATTTTCTACTTATTCCTTATCCAATATCTAGACAATCTTTCCTTTCTCCTTCTCAAGAAAAGCACGCTTAAGTAGTTTGGCATCGGTCTCATCTACTTCATCAAAAAGCACTCTTAGGTCTACCTCACCAAATAAATCCTAAATGATTTCTTCATCCTTTACACCATCTCCCATACTCAAGCAATCCATAACCTATAATACCTCTTTCACCAAAGGTTTAGTAGATAAGTAGTCAAAAGTCTAGATCATTCATGCAGTCAAGTATTGCCAATTTCCAATCTCCTATGCAATCGCATAAACGCATGAAGCACGTGCGCAATGCTGTGTAAAGTAAAATAAAGTTTGTGCACCCACAATGAATGTGGTAAAAGTTCATTCCCCTCTATCTAGAGTATCTCATGGTGTTGAAAAACATGATTACCATGATATGTGCAGATTTGAGTAGGCACATTGCTCCTAAGAAACTCGGGTTGTTAGAGAAATTCTCACTTCATTACATTCTATGAGATTATCCCTGTGAACCATCCACCAATGCGTTGTTGTCCCATGCAAGGTATACACTAAAATATTCCTTCTGTCCACTTGATCCTCCCATTTTTCTTCCATGGAATGCTAGAATACTGTGGGGTCTTCTTCTCCAGTGTACCAGGGTATAGAGTTGTTACTTATACTCTGAATACAATGAAACTTGTCTTCTCACGTAGGTGTGCTTCTTACTTTGCACCCAACCATCTCATAAGTTCCATGTGCCCAATTATCAAAAGAAATACTTGTAGTATCACTAATAGAATGTGCATCTTCCCATTGGAGGATTCCTTCCTTAGATGGCTCAAGTACTTCCAGGATCTCCAATGACGTGCATATAAATTTTGTTCAGGTCTTCCTCACTCAAAGGCTCAACATAAGGTGCAGATTTCCCATCTGTCAAAGGGATAATAACTCATTCTTCCTTGTTCTCAAAGCTTATATACCCCTTGTTGAACCATAGGTCAACATTATTTACATAACACTAATGGTTTCCAAGTAGAGATGGGAAGCTATCTCGCTTCGCAAGTGCTAAAACCTCAAATTCCCTAGTGAACTTGTTCCTTTGTATAGTAATGGATGTATCCTTTAAAACCCTTATCCGGGTGGCCTTAGTTTTATTTTTCATAAACAATACATTATAGTATGATTTTAAATGAGTTCTACCCATCTGTACCCATGGATCTAGAGCAAGAACATTAAATTATGCGCTTGTGTCAATAAATATATTTCTCAAAAGCCACCCATCCACAAAATCATTCGAGTGATTTCCTTTTCATAATATAAGCTATGAGGGGGATATTATCATGTAGGATCTACCGTCCATTTTCAATACTTTCACACGTAGAGTGTTTACCTTTAACCAATTCCTAGTAATGGAATAATATTCTTCTAGCGCAACATCTTGCATACCTATTTCAAATCATCAACATCTGATTGGACTGTCTCTGCTTCCTTCTTTTGTTCCAACTTCCATGAATATTCTTTTAAACATTGTATTTCACCCTAAATATTTCTGATCACCTCCATGATTTCCTGATAAAACTCCTTTTGATGTGTAGGATATGGGTATCTTGCATGTAAAACCTCCTCCTTAGTAATAGTAGGCTTCTGTTGCAATGTTTCTTTGGCATTGATTTTCCATTGTTGCAATGATGCTTCACACAGATATGTATATCTCTTATATGGCAGTGCCCTTCACTCCTAAAAGGTGTGATCAAGCCCCCAATGAACCATTGTGCATGTTGGCTTGCATGGATATCATAGGAAATTTTGTACAAAATCATTTTGAAATATGCATCATATTCCCAACACTCTCGGTAGTACCTTTCTTAATATCCTTGAGAGCACTTATACTCTTCTACTCAAACTCAGGGATATTAAATTTCTTGAGGAAAACATCCCTTAATGTTGTATAATCTATGCAAGTCTGATCAGGGTCAAACTTCCCGTACCAACCGTGTGTGTGCATCCTTGCAACATAGTTGTGAACTCACTTTCCTTGCACTCGTAATTCTGATCCCTTTTACATGTCACAATATCTCACACATGTGCACATGCTCAAAAACATATTTTATTCCCATATACTATGGAATACAAAGTGACATCTCCATGCAAATATTTTAGGGTTAGTGAGGACCATACCCATCGGATCTAGAACCTCTTGTGTTACCTCTACCTCTATACCCACTAGATCCACTAGAACTAGAGCCACCTATGGCCCCTAATTCTCCACCTATAGTAGGAAGTGAACAACAAGATGTAATTCCATGTGTCCCAATGGTGGTACTAAATATAACTCCTACACTTTTTGAGGTGGTACTACTCCCAGAGGTGAGTCCAAATTTGATGCGCATAAGTTCTATGCCAATGATGCACCTAAAAAGGTACCTCCAAATAATAAGGAAGATGTCTACCCAACCATAGATGTACTTGCTATTTGATTCACTCCTATTATTTTACTACCCAAACTAGCTTGCTAACTACTGGTTGTACTAGAAACTAGAAAACCAAGCACAAGGGCTAGGTTTCCAAGTAGATTCAGATGCACACATATGGCCCATGTCATCTCTACTGGCATGCTCTCATAAGAGGTCAATGAGGGTTCCCTGTCATGCTTTCCCAAATGGGGAGTTCCAAATGCTCTGGCTCCATACCCTCTGTGTGAGCTCCAAATCCTTCACAAGCCATATCTCTCCTCAATGCCATCCATTCTGAATCTCGCATTGCTTCCCTAACTCCTTCTTATGCACCTCATTATACTTAACCCACATTTTTTTATTTTTCCCCTCTCTCACTGCTAGGTCCGCAATCCTTCACCAAACCTACTCTTTCCCCACACGTGGTGGGGTTTAGCTAGCCATCGGCTTCTCTTCCAAATTCAGGGTTACCACTAAGATCTTAATCGCTAGTGGAATGCCTTGTAGATAGGTTTCCATGGGATAAGTTAAAAACTAGAACTTAGCTACCTCCGATAAATAATAAGTTGAAATTGAGTACTCCAAAATATAGCTATCCAAAACACCACAGAACCAAGTGTCCACAACATGCGTTCAAATCAAATTAGCATCATAGAGGGCCTAAATTTTTTCCCGCATCTAGAAAAGTGTGCAAAACCTCTAATTATTTTTATATGCATAAGCAACCAGCCACTCATACAAATCTATCAAAAAGATAACAAAGAAACTCTCATACAATTAGTCATATAAGTTCTACTCCACCCATGCGCACACGTCAAATTGAGATCCAATGCTAAATCTTTGAGTGTATTCTTCTTCTAGATCTACTATCCACTCCTCAACACTTGATAAGGTCAAATGATACGTCTTCATCACGAAACATCATGAAAATAGATGATTAAGAGGTCTCAGGAATGGAACCAATGATGCAACCTAGAATTTAATGTGAATAACCCAGAACGCTAGCACATTACTCATCCTAAGTTGAGTGTTCACCTAAAATGTGCAAAGGTACTAGATCCCTCTTTAGAGTTGCTCGTACATGATGTTAGTTTGATGATGTTTAAACATGTTCAGATTCATAATTAGACATAAACATTCAATAGTGCATAATCTAGATGTATATCTTAGAGAATCATGATAAATTAACTAAACAATAACTATGATAAGATTAACCATACAAGAACCAGATTCAGTTATGTCTAATACCATTATCGAACCAATATACTCCATTGCACTAAATACCGTAACAAAAATATTTTTAAACTATAATAGCATCTCCATGAGTTATGCACGTCAAAACCAATATCAAAACTCTACAATAATTCACCACCTACTAAACTACGCAAGTCATTAAATATTTATAGGGGTGAGCAATTTCCCTTCACCACCCATGCACTTCTAAAAATTGGTCACATGCTGATAATAGCCACGCGCCTTTACAATAGTATGCACAACATGCAAGTTTTCTAACAATAGATGTCCTATAGTTAACTCCAAGTAGAAATCCTATTATTAGCTTAAACTATGCATGGTGCTTATCTTTCACTTGTTCCCAAAATACCATTGCATGGAGTGCAAGTCTTCATCTCTATGTGTGCTCCGCACACTATCTCCAAAAATAGACCTTATCCACTAAACAACTAATCCATTATTTTAGGCACTTCAATACTATTATAGCATCATGTGCTTCCAACACCCAATACTTAGATTATTGCTGGCTATTCAACAAAGGTCTCAGGGAAATGGTGTTCACAAAATAAAGTTAGGAGGAATGGATTCTATATCCATGGACTCAGTAGGTGAAGGTGGTGAGGTAGGTGAGTGGGGTGGACAAGGTTTATCATCCTCAATGATTTTAACTGGGGCCTTCTTGGAATGTGGTTAGACAAATCTGATACCACTATGGTTTTTATGCTTATGAGTGGTGTAGGGAATGACAGTATGTCATCCTTGTTCATAGAATCCAAAGAAAAATCCCTTCCAAGCACAACGATGAAGGAAGGTGTGGCCAAAGTGGCGGTTGGTGAGAGATTGGAGATTAGACAAAAATGGTCGAGTTTGGGAAGGTGGCTCAAGTAAGTAGGTAGAAATATCAAGTCCCCCATATGTTAGGTTGGTGTGAAGGTGGGGAGGACTGTAGGGGAAAACTTCACCTACTTGGTGATTATAGTGTGGGTGTTAATGAAGGTTACCATACTCTTGAGGAGTAAGGAATGTGTTAATGTTATAAAGGTGGTACTCCTCCGAGTGAGACATTAAAAAAATCCTTCTAAGGGATCAATGGCTGGCATGTGGGTAGCTGGAATGGATGAATCACTAGACGGATGTGAAGAAGAAGCATCAAATGTTTGAGAAATAAATGGGTTCGCTGATGAGCTAGTTGCAAAAGCTATGACTACAAAGTGGGAATAAAGGAGTTGGTTGTGGAATATTTAGTAGCAGAAGTGGTGGATGAGATAGCGATAGAAGGAGAAGTGGTAGTTGTGGTAATTCCTTAACTTGTATAAGAAAATCATTAGGTTAATAAATCATGCTACAAGTTTTAAATGGCAAGGGATCCACTCGAATGGTGTAGTTTTTCCCTTCATGTTCAAATGTTAAACAATGATGTAAGGTAGAAGGGACAAAAACCCATGGTGTGGATCCAAGGTCATCCAAATAACATGTTGTATTGCAATTCCCCCTCTAAGACATATAATAATTCAAGAATAGTATGAGGGCACATGAAAATGTGGAGAATGATGGTACTGAGGGTGAAATTCATAGTGTCATTAAATGAACACAACATAACTAGGTTATTATGCATGTAATTGGTAGGGATGCACATTTTTTTGTATGTATGGGAGGAAATGATGTCAATAATAACACTTCCATTTATCATAACATGTCTAATGCACATATTATCAATGTGGATGGAAATGAATAATGTGGGATCAAGATCATTGGCTTAGAGAGGTAAAGTATCTTCGTTATAAAAACTAACAACATAGACGTGATGAATGGTAGTGGGAGTAGAAGATGGAGATTAAGTGGTGAGAGTATCCACATGATGAGGAGTAATAATGGTGGTGCAGGTGTGGGGTCATTAGGTATAACCTCAATAGATTACAGGACATCGATGAGGGCCTAATGATGAGACTCAGAGGTTTGGATGAGGTCATACAAAAAAATTTGAGGGTGACCGGTGAATTTTTAATCATTTAATGATGGGAAACCTGTCAAAATGGGGTATATGGGTCCGCGGATGGTGAATTTGGGTGTAGGTGTAGATGGGATGTTGGGTAAAGGTGTAGTAGATGAGTTATTTGTTTTCTCTTTTCCTTTCTCCTTCTGAGCTCGAGTGGAAACTTGAGCCATATTGATATAAGGTGAAGAATAAATAGGTGTGTCATGAAATGTGTAGTAGTAGGATGAGAAAAAAGTGGTGAAGGAAAAGAGTCTTGTGAAAGGAGTATGGCGCACTAGAATTTTGGAGGATTTTTGGCTAGTTCTCTAATGTGGACCATGTTGATCTTAAATGTTAGAGGAGGATAAAAGGGTTGTGGAGGTGGAGATGACAGTCCCTGACTAGGTATGGGGAGAGGCAGTGTGGTGATAGGTGAAGGTAGAATGGGGTCCTCATCTAAAATATCACCATCATCAAAATTCTCTTCAAGAGGACATAGTTGAAGAAGAATAGTATTAAGAGCCTTACAATTTTCTACATCATGCCCTAACACATGATGGTAAGCAAAAATTTTGGTATCATCAAACCCTTATGATTTAGGTTTGAGTGGGTCGTAAGGTCTAAGAGGTGCCAATGTGATGACAAAGGTTTTCAAAAGGTTAGCCAGAATGTTGGTGTAAGACCCTACTAATGGATAAAAATGTGAATTGAGTGTGCTTCAGATGGAATTTTGGGTGACTTCGGTGGGAGAGGCATCACCGGGGATGGAATTTGAGGTTGAGTAGGTTTGACTACCAGTTTGGTAGATAGTATGGTTTTGGGTTTGGGTTGCACCTTCTTAGGTAAAGGTGTAGCTAGTGAGCTAGTTATTAGAGGCATTGTAGGTTTAACTAACTCTTTGAAAGGTAGTGGGGCTTTGGGTTTGGGTTGCACCTTCTTGGGTACATGTTTAGAATGAGTGTGTGATGTATAAGGTAAGGAAGATGGTAGAAGAGGACGAGCTAGCCAAGGTAATAATGGAGGTGCAGTGAAGAAGGTGGTAGGAGGAAATGTGGAAAGGACTAGTTGAGGAGAAGGGAATGGCATGGGTAATGATGAGGATATAGGAAGTGGTGTAGGTATGGGAGGTGGAAAGGATGTAGGTAATGATGAAGGTGTAGGTTGTGTAGGTAATTTGGGTGGAACAAAATATTATGATGAGGAGGTGGGTTGTTGTGTTTTTGGTTTACCTTGGGTATAAGGATGCCTAATCCAGGTTGGTGGGTGCATACCTAGGATAGATGGAAGTGGTGAAGGTTATAGAGGGGTAGTGGTTGAATCCATTGTATGCGGGCTAAGAGGTTGGGTCTTCATCTTAGTTGGGGGAATAGTCTTTGCAATGACTTGTGAGGACATGAATAAATATAGTTTGATAGGAGGATGGACTAGGCTTGATATCAACATGACTCCTAATGTGGTAATGAGTTTGGACTTGGGTAAATGTATGGGTATGAGTAGGGTTTTAGGCATAGGTGAAATTTTGGTTAATGGTAACAGTTTAGGTTTGGGTGAGGGTGATGAAGAAGAGGCGAGTACAATTGGCATATGTATGGTAGGTTTGGTTATCTTAAACACCATTGGATAGATCGTGGAAGTTTCAATAGAAAACATTTGTATTTGAGTTGAGACAAGAAGTTGAAGGTGTCCCCAAAGCATGGAATTGTCAACATGATCCAAGTGGTCGGTCAAACATGAGAATGACACAAAAGTGGAGGGGGAATGATGTTGATTTGGTAGTAATCCCTGTAAATAATGTCTGTGAGACAAGGAAATGGTTGGCTTTAGACTCTATGGGTAGAAGAGATGATAGTAAATCGATAGGGTCTTTAAAATCCAGTGGGGAATTGTTGCCAATAGGAAGAGATGCCACTAGCGGGTCCTCTGTGGGTAGAGGAGGAAGGTTTATTGTATAGGATCTTCCTTTGGTAAAGAAGAGAGTACATTGGGCTCTTTTGTAGGTAGAATAATGGGTAATGTGGGTTACTTGATAGGTGGCAAGATGAGTGGGATAGATGCATCCAAAGATAAGGTGGATTAATCAACTGGTAAAGAAGTAGATGAAATAGGTGCCTTTGTGGGTGGAGGAGCTCGTGCAAGAATTTCCTCAATAGATGGAATGGGAAGAAACTAAGAAAAAGGAGCTGGTATGATATCAAAAATGGCATGGACCTCTCGAACATTGGTATCATTAGTTGAGGTTTCACCAGCTTGGTTGGATGATGGGGTGTGATTTGGAAATAGTTTCTTGAAGATTTGTAGGTTTTGGTTAGCTAGTGTATTGGGGTTATCCAAGACGAGATCTCCATTATCTAATAATTCTTGGATGATGTTTTTGAAAGTTATACAATTACCATCACTATGACCTCTAACATGGTGATAATTGCAGTAATCATTCTCCTTGTACCATGCAAGTATAGGACAGGAAGGGTCAAAACCACTATGTTTTTTGACGAGTGGAAGAGTGATTGCTCTTGATTTTATAATTTTTTCAAAATAGAGGAATAAGGCTCCCAATGGGAGTATATTTTGTTGTTCCCACTTGAACTAGAAAGTTTGAATAGGAGAAATATTAGAAGAAGGTTTTGATTGGTTGGATGGATGAGAAGGGATGACTTTTAAAATCACTACGTTGTCAGATCCTTTTGCTTTAGAATAATTGTTTTTTGGTTTAGATGAAGAAGAAGATTCATTGGTCTTAAAGGGAGATTTTTTGTTATGTAATTGTAACTTCTCCTCAATAGCACAGATTTCAAGTTTCCGGGCCATTATGAATGCCTCATCGAATGTGTAGAAAGTTTGGACTTGGAGAGTTGGTGATATGTGTCTAGCACAAACATGGGTAAAAATCTATTAACTTGGTTGGATTCATTTAGAGTATGATTTGATTAATCAAGTCATGCCAATGAATGACAAAGTATATGATAGACTCATCTTCATACTAGCATATCACGCATGAAGTCGGTCATTTTGACCTTCTTGACAATGTTGATAGAAAAGTGGTCTAGAAAATCCTGAGCTACCTGATTAAATGAAAATATGGAGTTCCTGGGTAGAGAACTATACCAGTCTAAAGTGGGTCCTATTAAGGACACTGGGAATGTTGCAAGAGAAAAGCATCATTGTGAGCAATGAGATAACAAACATCTTTGAAAGACCAAAAATGTTGTTGTGGGTCTTCATTACTATTGAATCGGTTGAATTTTAGCATTTCCAATGCGCAGGTATGGATGAATTGGAATAGAAGGGTGGATGGGCTCATTACAAATCTCATCATATGTAAGAGAGTTACATGAGTCGAGAGATGATGCTTCTAATGTCTGTGTCTTGTCCATCATTTTGATAAGATCATTTATGGGTTGTGATGATGGAGCACCCGTTGCAGTAGAAGGGGGAGATAAGATGGGTATGATGTGGAAAACACTCCAGTATGTGGTGGTGATGAGTATGAAAACCGTGATGAGGGAATAAAGGATAAGATGGATGTCACGAGAAAATAACCGAATAAGCGGTATATGAAGTAGGTGGTTGTTGATGATAGGTGTAGGTAGGTGGGATGGATGTAAATAATCTTGCGATGATCGATAGAAGAGACTCGTGTGGAATGGAGAGGACAAGGTTTTGGAAGGGAGTGTGGGATGCCAACACCAGAGGTGGCTGAGATGTAAAAGGTACATGGGAAGTGGATTATGTAGGTATTCCTACACTAAGGGAAGTGGATGATGATATGGTAGATGTCGTATGGGGATAGACATCAAGGAAAGGTAGTTTTCAAGGTACCACAGGTGATGAGGCAGAAGTGGGTAATGATGTGCTAGTAGTGGCTAATGTGGAAGTGGGGGAAACATGGGGAGGAACAGATATAGGCATGTTGTATATAAGTTGTCTAGATGAGTCATGAGTGGATGAGTGAGAGAGGTAATATTGCAGTGCGAACGAGGTTTTGATCAAGGAGTCTTGTGAACTCCTTGTCATTGGTATGTATGGTAATAGGCTGGTTGGGGTCCATAGGTGATGAAATGGAAGGTGATGATGGGCTAGGTGGGAGTGGCTAGTGGCTAGCATGAAACATGAGAGCATTGGCTTGTCTACAAGTCAAAACCATGTGACTAAAAATAGAACTAGTAATCTGAGTTCTACTAATGATACAAAAACATAGAAATATGGAGCAAAATGGATCTAGAAGGTGTAATTTAGTCACTGTTTTGATTGAAAAATCAAAACACATGGACTCGACGTTGGTTGGGTAACCAATGCCGGTGTTGGAGGGTAACCGATGTCACTCATTGGACCAATGCCAGATTACTTATGGAGAAATAAAAGATTCAAAAACTTGGAAATAAAAAGGAAATCAAGTGAAACTAGAATTTGAAGAAGATATCAGAGACTCATAAATCAATAAAGTGACAGAATCAGTCCACAAAAAGTGTTAGATGTGAAATGAACACTGCTTTTGGTAAAATGACAAAAACAACAAGGAACCGACGATGATTAATGAACCCATGCCAAAGTATGAAGAGGTAATTGATGTCGGTCACCGGATTGATACCGGCTATTGTGGATGGATAACAAATTCAAATATGGAGATGAAAAAGCATGAACGAAATGATTCTAAACTCTATTTTTGATAACAAAACCCAAAAAATATGATAAAGTGATAGAACAAGGCACAAAAAGCACATAAATGTAAATTGAACGCTACCTTGGAAAAAATGGCCAAAACAACACAAAACCAACGAAGGTCGGTTAATCGATGTCGATAAGATGATGTAACTAATGATGGTCACTAGAATGATACTCTGAGTTCTCATGAAATCTATGAAGAGATGAAAAAATAATTTTGGTGATTTAGATAAAATAAAATGGCCAACCCAAAGACTCAGTATGGTTGTGATGAGTCCTAACATGCCCAAAATAAACTAGAATACACCAATTGTGACTGGGGCATGAAGGATGAGAAAAATGAAGAAAAACAAACTCACACCTCAAAACACAATCAATCAAAAAGATAACAAACATGAAATCCTACGTTGTAGATTTTATGTTGTGGCTTATGCCATTTAGGACTGACTATGAGTAGAGTAGAATTTTTGGTCAATGAGGGTGCCCTATAGAAACTAACTATGGATAGTTTCAAGTGAATTTTGGCTTAGGGTCCCCAAAATAGACTTTGTAGTACATGAGGCCCTAATTTGATATGATGTCTAACTGCAACATTATTTGGCTCAAATTCTAATCCAATTATTAGTCATTAACGGTAAATACCGAGAAATAATATGTTTAAGCAATGTGTAATTTGTTTCATGACCTCCAACATATAGGTTACAAATAAATTTAGATGAGCTATAATGCAGCATACAAGGATGAAATGCAACATATTTTAGAACCCAAATCGACAATTAGATTCGATGTAGCAAATGATGAATAGGTCAAAAACATGCTCTTTTACTACTATGAAAATTCAATAAGGAAGAAAGGATTCATTTTAAGCAACCAAATCACAAGTGTCATTTAGACAATTAGAAGAAGAGAATGTTACCAGGAGAAGATTAAATGTGTATTTTTTAGAAAGAAAGAGACACACACAATATTTCCCTATATGAAGAAAATGCAATGAACCCAAGAGAGGGTCCCACCGGTGTACCAAAATTTTTCACCAATAAGTTGTGTATGTATGAGAAAAATAGATAAGGTAAAGGTGAGGAGAAATAACTCATGTGAAGTGAAGATGGAAGGTATAATGTGCGTGTTGTTGAAATAGTCCAAGAATATTGTAGAGAGATCCTTTTTTCTGGGAAGGAATACCTGTAAATGCAAAGCAAGACCACAAAATAATATTAAATAACATAGGAAAGTGGACAAGGCAATGCTTCCTAGAAAGGTTGTCAATCCACTATTTAATAACAATTTAATGTAAATACAAAACTAAAATAAATAGGTCCTATTGCAATGTAGTGATTTAGGTTTCTCATACACATAATAAAATTAGATTCTATGCTAGATATCAAATATAACACTAAATATAATTAGAACCAAGGTTTTTTTGGGTCAGAAGGTATGTTAGGGATCCGGTTAGGGTCTAAGGTTGGTGGGTTGAGGTCTAGGGCTGAGTTTGGGTGAATGGGAAGCTTGCTGGTCTGAGAATATTGTTAGCTGCAGAGACCGATATTGGTCGGGTGACCGATGCTGGTATAGGAAAGGAACCAAAGGTGGTTAACTAATCGGCATCAATAGGGGAAATTAGTGGGAAAGTATTAAAAATGGGTTTTTAACCTCTCTGTGATTACACAGAGAGTGGGAAGGTTATAGATAGGGTTGTAATATTATTAGGAGGACTCAAGAATGTTGAAAGGAGGGTTAGAATAGGTGAAAATTCTTGGTATGGTAGAATAGAATGTTGGGGAGAGGAATGTGATATACGAGTAATGAAAGGAATGAAATGCATAAAGAAGCAAGAGATCCACATTTGAATAAGCACACATGATTAAAATCATAATACTTGGTATTTTATAGATTTTGTGAGTGGATATGTTTGATGGTTGATCAAAGAAGAGGTGTTTGATTTTAGTGCTGAAAAATGCAACTTGTGTGCTGTCAAGAATATTCCAATGCTCTGAAAGATAATCGGCTACTTATCTTGCACCGTAGTAGTGTGTGTGTTTTTAAATCTGGATGCGTAAAGGCTCAAATATTCAAGCTTGAATACAATAAGGCTCTAATAACTAAATGACCAACCCAAGTGGAGAGTTGTGAAAGTGTATATAAAGTGACCAATGGAAATGAGGTAACTGGCATTGGCCGAGGAAAACCAACATTGGTTAGGGTGAATTATTCCCTTGTACCAAAATTCAGAATATCTTCCCGATTTGGCATGTTTTCCAAGTTGGGTCTTCTTAGGAAAGTGTAATTCACATTATAAAAGGTAAGTGGATCATAGAAGAAGTCCAGTTAGGTTTGAGAAGAAGTCTCAGTTAGTTAGGTCAAGTGGTGACTCAACACTGGGAGTGATGACTCAATGCTGAGAGTGATGACTTGGTCTAAGGTCCAAGACTAGGTCCAGGGTGAGGTGTCTTGATGAGGTGGATGTGTGAGGGTTAAATTAACTTAATTAAAATAATTAAGTTAATTAATAACGTGAGGATGAATATTAATTCAATTGTAAGTGATTAAGTAAATATCAAGGTATGGAAGGGGACTATGGCTAGGTGCATGCATTATGTTGATTAATTGAAAGAGATCTAGGGGACTATGACCCAAATTTTGTGTCTACATTTTCCCCTTTTTTCGTAGTAGCATGTATTGAAAAGCTTTACTGCCGACAAAAATAGGAATTCGTTGTCTTAGGTATGAGTGAAGATTAGGTTTCCCCAAGTATGGGTGGAGGTGATCCCCCTCATACCAAGAATTGATGAGGTGATAAAAAGATTCGGTGAATGGTTTGATAAAATTATAAGTTGTAAAAACGGATGGTGGTTGGTGTGCAGGTAGTGATGATATTAGTGTGGGTAATTGGCGGGGGCATTCAAATGCACGCACACATATAGAATGTGATAAGGTACTAAGATGAAGAGTTTACAAACTCTACTTTGTCAAAGGTTGATAAGTTTATCCCAACAAGGTTGATGTGGTTCAGTATCCAAGGTATAGGATATAGTCCTAAAACATAACTAGGCTAGGTGCAAGAATGGGCATCAGGTGTATTCCAAAACAAAACAAGGTTTGGTCAAGATAAACGACACGACATTATGTAAGGCAAGGTTAATAAGCTACACAACACGAGTAACATCACCACAAGGTATAGCGAGTAAACAAATTTGAGTGTCAAATAGGCATAGGAAGGTTGGGTAATAGGTAAGGCCATAGGCAAGGCCCTGGTAGAGGCAAAAACATGCCCCAAATGACCAGGTGGTTGGGTGATAGGTAATTAGGAAATTAGGTTGAGTGATAAGGCTAGGTGTAGACTTGGGTAGGACAAAAAGGGTTTTAGGCAATCCAATGTGGTGATAAGTGGTGTTGAAGGCTCAAATAAGCTAACTGATACCATTCAAGGGAAACTAATTCCAGCTTAAGATAAACTGACCACAATACACTAGGGCACATGACTGATACCGGTCAAGATAATAACTAATGTCGATCGTGTCGTATTTGGTGAAAAAAATCTAAAATTTGTGTTTTATGGATTCATTTGAATTTTTTTCTATTTTGGAAAATGAAAGAAAGGGTCTTGTGGCTTGTGACGTTGTAGAAAAGGATAGAGAGACTAGTTAGGATGAGTCGGAGAGAGTTAAGTGATTAGACAAGTGTGTTTGACAAGCCTGCAAGATCGATTGGAGTGTTTTCTTTATGTGAGAGCGAAGGAGTAGATTGGGGTATGACATAGGTAGAGGAAGGTGTTGAAGGCCCTCTAGTTTAGATACCAGAGGTTCCATCGAGGAGGTGGTGTCATGTCAAGGTAGGAATCAATCCTCTCTCGGTAGTTTTCAATTATAGTTTTAGGTAAATATGAAGAAATGGGGGTTTGAATTTGAAATTTGAAATTTGAGTTAAAATGAATGAATTTGGGTAAGGGGAGGGTGGAATGTAGGCTAAATAGGTAGGAAAATGAATGGGGTTGGGGTTTAGGTGGGTTTTGGGTAGATTATAGGGTGTTTTGTCAATTTTTTCAAATTTGGGGGCATGGGGGTTTGGCCTTGGGGCCAAACCGGAGACTCGATGTCACCGTATCGGGATTGGCCGACGCTAGTTGGGATGCCGGCATCGGTGGTTGAAATAGGTGACTGGTACCGATCAAGGTTATTGGCACCGGTCACCATGTGAAAAGTGGCTAGGTCTTAAAAAGACTAGTTTTAGAAGGATAAAATGGGGGAAAATGAAATGGGAGGGTAGAGAGTTAAGTAATGGGGTAAACATAGATAAATGAGGGATTGTGAAAGATAGAATTAGGTGGGTTGGGGGTAAATATATGTAAAATTAGGTGGATAATTGATGAAAGTTAGGTCAAATAATGATGGAAAAAAAGTATGAAATAGAACATGGGGACTTGTTTTGCCTAGATAAAATGAATGAGAGGTTAGCGAAATAGTTAGGAAATGGATACGTAGGTATAGAAATGTGGGTATGGGATGGGAATAGGTAGGGGTAAAGAAATGAAGAAAATAGGTAAGTACTTAACATTGTTGATTGATATGGATGCATGCACGTCACCAGCTAATGATGTGTGATAGGGTACCACCATTATTGGTGTAGATGTGACTAAACATCATAGAGGATGAGTGGAATCATATGTGAGACATTGGACTAGTTATCATCAAGAGATATAGGAATATTAGGTGAGATCATAGTCTCATGGTCACACTCATCGGTACATGGGATGTCGTGACCAATACCTTCCATCTACCCACCAATGAGATGACTATCATATACACATGCTCCAACGTGATAGTCATCTCACCAATGGATAGATGTAAGGTATTGGTCATGGTGTCCCATCTATCGATTGTGGGGGATCCTATTTACAAGATTACATCAAACGATGATTTTGAGTCCATGATTATAGTGTTTGGAGAGGTGGAATACAACTTGACCGAAAATAGTGCTATCCTTATGTATGGAGCTATGTATGTTCTACATCTGCAGAGACGCATTTGGTAGTTCAGATGATGGTTATGGTGGGATTATATGCACTCCAATATTCAAAGGGTGGTCAATTTCCCAAGCACTAATGGGTGCTTTACAGGATATGATTGAGGAAAAGGTTTATTTTGCGTGGGTGCTAACATATTTAGTGCAGCTATATAAGGAGATTTTAGCCTATCAAAGGATGCGGTGGTATGGCAACTATTGTACATACCAACTACACTATTGGGTGTATGAGCATAGTGATTATGCACCCACGAGGACTTCCTATAGTGGATTGGCATCATGGTGGGATGAGAGTAGGTTACAGGAGATGGGTGATAGTAAGGTCACATCTAGGAGTAGAGGAGACATAATGTGATGTGACCTTCTATAGATGGTAGTTAGAGGGGTTATACACAATGGATATAGTATGACAACCCTATGTTGGTTTTCATACTTATAGGGGTATTACACAGAGCCGTAGGGCCTATAGTTGATTAGATGGATATAAAGGAGTACCGGTGAGCATGAGATGATTCTTAAGGATATAATCTTATGCCATTTTAGACTGCATCAGGATGTGCCTCCATCATTCCCTCAATATCGCAGAGATGATATAGAGATACCTCTACCTCCACCACAACCGACATGGCCAACAGAGCATAAGGAATAGACTGTAGATAGAAAAATTGATGACACATGAACCTCTATGGCGCATAGACAAGGTGGGTAGCATAACTACCGACAACACCACCACAGCTAGGTCATCTAGATTTAGTCTTAGTTATGGAATAGAGAGATGTATTATAGGGGAAGGTGACTACTTTAGGGGTGCAATTGACATTAGTGCATACTCAAGTAGCCACCCCGACAGGACATGTGACAATGTTATAGGGTCAGCTAGCACAACCGTAGGCTTAGGCTCTTACACAATCACTCGTACATGCTCTCACAGGGGATGGAACACAGGTTACAGTGTTGCACGATCATATTACAATTTTAGAGGGTTAATTAGTAGCATCCCAAGCACAAGTTACTGCATTACAAGAAAATTTTACCACATTACAAGCACAGATATGGGCTTAGGTACTAACATAGGCACTTGCTCAGGCACCATGGCATGGTTCTATTATACAGACATGAGAATATGGGCCACTGGTATAGGGACACACCATTATTACTAGGAAGGGCTCATAGGTTGGAGATAGGGTGATGGGGCCACCCCTATCTGCTTTCCATGGCTAGATTCAAGGATTCTTTGAATGAGGACCGATGTTATCAGATCAGTGACCACAGGTGGTATTGAGGTTTTGTCATATGCCGAGAATAGGGCTCAGCAAGAAGCTCATCAAAGGACCCACAACACTAGCACTATAGGTAGTCATTGGTCTCATAGACATGGCGAGAGGGAGGTGATGAGTGCATGGTAACCAAGACCATATGAGGGCATAGGGAGAGAGGAGGATACAAGTGAGAGAAAAGGTGAGGGCCCTATATGGGGGTGATGCAGGATGATATGTTATACTACATTTTGATTGTTGATATATATACCAGCCTGTGTGTGGAAGATGCGAGATTGTACATGAGAGTTTTTGAGATATTAATATTATTTATATATATGTATATATGTATTGATATATAGACATTACCTTGATATATTTGATGATGATATTGGATGGATGATTGACTTGGTTTCATTTTTATTGTTATTATTATTGAAACTAGGTGATTTAGTCATGGTTGATTCGTGTACAAGCATGATGGAGTCTTGGTTGAATGTAGAAGGTTTAGGCATGATGGAGTCTAGGTTGATGAGGCATGGTTGAGTCTTGGTTGATTAGGTATGATGGGTTATAAAATGTTGAAGTGTTGTTGTGATGGAAATTATGTTTCGTTAGGCATGATTGAGTCATAGTTAGGCATTGATTGAATAAAAAGTTTCCAAGTTACTATATTTATGAAAATTATGTGTTGTGGGTATGGTTTGGTTTAATTTCCACATAATTGATACTATGGACATACAAATGATTAAGGTACAATGAAATGATGTATGTATTGTGATATGTTAATTTCCAAGTTATTGTTTTGATGGAAACTAACTAGGTTATGATGATGGGTGTCGTATTCTCTTCATTTAATCAACTTCTTGTTGATGTCATATTCAAACCAGGGGTATGTCTAAAGCTATATGCAACAATAGTAATCCTATTGACCTAGTAGTTGACTTTAATTATTTTTGTATTTTCTAGGGGATCTTTTAATGTATTAAGGACTTCTTGGTAAAAACCTTATTTTAATCATACTATGAAAACCTTGCTGAAAGGAAACACACTAAAATATTTTTTGAAAGGAAACACACTTTGCAGAATGGAAATAAACACACTTTCTTTTGGAAATAAACACACTTGCTTCTGAAAGTAAACACACTCAACTTAGAATACTTAAAAATTATTGCAAGAAAAATAAGAATCTATCTAGATGCATGCAGGAACAAGTATACAACAAAGTTTAACTAGAAGAATTAAAGCGATACAGAATTAATAGATCTAAACTATTTTCTTAGGAAATATAAATACCAAATAGATGAATATCCTGGTCCTTAGGGGAGTGGACCCTTGCTCCTTGAATCAGGATTTAATAACTTAGAATTATCTCAAATAGGAATGCTTATTTATTGATAAAACATTTGGTATTACAAAACGTATTGGATATATGTACTTAGTCTATATCTCTCTTCTCTGTTCTATCTCTATTTACTTATTATATATTTATCTACTACAGGTCTGCTTATATATACATTTACAATCATAGTTGTCTCTATGATTATGATGAAATCGAATCATGCCCAGAATAGATGTTGAGTCAGATTGTGGCTGATCAGACAACTATAAGATAACTATCCTTGGATCTTGCATTCAGAAATCTTCTCATCCTTTCCTGATTAAAAGGGTCATTGATGAAAAATCTCCGATGTGGTTAGAATAGATAAACTTCCATCGGTTCCAAAACTTTAGAGAAGTTCTAGAACCATAGGAAATCGTTAAGGATCAAAACCGTGAGAGTTCTAGAGCTATACCCAAGAGTTCCAGAACTAAGTCCGAAAATTCCAGAACTAAATATTGGAGTTTTGGAACTAAGTCCAAAATTTCGGAACTAGATGATGACTATGTAATGGAGTTCTGGAACTAGCTTGGAAGTTCTGGAACTAAGCTGTATTGGAACAGATGCTACCAAAAACATGTTGAACACTACATACTTCATTTCTTTGACTGATTAGACCTGCTTTATTACAAAATTGAATTTCAAACACACACTTCATTAGGAATTTCAAATCTTTTAAACATTAGAATCACAATCAATCAAAAGACAGAAAATTACATCCTAACTCATATCAGATCAAATAAAAGTCACAAAATGCAATCAAACTTAATAAAAAGGAGAGTAAGATGAGATCATATTTTATACATTAATCAACATATTCTGGCCTCATCATTTCTCCCAAACTTACTTGTTTTTAAGTCCCTTTACAAACTTCATTCTTTAAAAGTGGGGTTATATGTTCTACATTCCATTTGATTGCTTAGATCAAATGGCTGAAAATGGATCTTCCAATGCTTAAACTTAGAGGTCTGTACCACTGCTCTTGCCTCTATTTTCCTCTCCCACTCTTCAAATTCAATAGGATCTTAAGATTCTCTATTTTTCCAAGGAGAAATGGGGGTGAGAAGTAGAGGGGGCCTTGTTTGCATTCCCATCCATATTTTCCCGTACATCTCATTGATATAAGGAAGTATTGTGCATAATGATTTTTCCCTTTCTAAACTCCAGATTAGATTTGTAGGGGATATTACTTCCCTTATTTTGAAGGAAACAGTAAGGAGTTCCCACCTCTTCAAGAATCCTTCATAAATATCTTAAAACTTATCCTTCTCATAGGTGGTAAAGGTATCAATACTCTTTTGTAATCTGGAAAAATAATGTGTCTTCAATCGCTCATCAAAGGCATGAGTTCTAAAATGTATGAGGAAGGCAGAAGGTTTACCATAGTGAGCTCTCATGCGAGAGACTAGTTGAGCTAGCTTTCAATAAAAATTAGATTCCCTTTCATTCCATGCAATTTGGTTTTGCAAAACAGAGATGAATGAATTGATTTGACTTTCCCCACATATAAATTGATCATAAATCGGTGTTTTTCTCTAGCATCAAATTACAAAGATAAAATTCACACATGAAGATTTTTCTACTCAGGGATCAAGCTAAAGAATAAGCATCATGAATTCACATTCATCCTTTATTTCATGTGGAAGTCCACATGTAATCCTTGATAGCTGCCACGAGAATAAACTACTCTTCTAAAAACACACTATATGCATGAGAGGGCTCTCCTACAGAAAGCAATGTTTCACTCATAATACGAATAATATGAATTTTTGCAAGACATTTATATTTGTTTCCTTCTTCCTTATAAAACTTTTCTTCCCACTATTTTCTTGCCTTATTTTCTTCTTCCATCTTGGTCTTCAAATATTCATTTGACATTTTAGCTTCTCCGAGTTCCCTGCAGTGTCATTCCATAGTTTTTGAGTGGAAAATAAGTTAACTCAGTCTGTGTAGAGACTGTGGACACAACATTCTATTTTTGGAAGTCTAACATTCTTCCTCTTTTCTATCAGTTGTTTCTTAATTACTGATAATTCCTTAGTCCTAGTAAGCTGAGTTGTTAGCTCTCCAATGAGAATTTCCTTTGTTCTAATTTGAGTTTGAGGAAATCTAATTCCTCATCCTTTTCTCTGATAATGAGCTCTGCTCTGAGACAAGAACAAATCTGTTTAACCCGATGTATTTCTTCTTCCTCTAAAATTACTTGAGGAGTTGAGCATTTTTCTTCTATCAAAGGAAATTTACCTTTTCATCTCTAGGATGCCAGAGCTTCTTCTTCATGTGACACTCGCTGATGGTTTATCCAATTCTTGAAAATCCTGCTCCTTAAGTTTCTCATCTCCTTTGTCCATCTTAGCTTGGCTTGGTTCGGAGGAGTCATGACCATGCTTTGTCCAAAATATCGTAGCTTTTTTTCCAACCTGCTCTCTGTTCACTCCTTCCTCCGGGGTTCCCTTGACCTCTTATGAATTTTACTTCTTTGGGGAATTTCAACATGCCCAATGGTGGATTTTCTTCAAGAGCTTCTTCTTACTTTCATTTCTTGTTCTTGCATGGGTGAGCTATCACCGTCAGAGACAAATATTAGCTCCCCTGTAGCTGCTTACTGGTAAGAAGGAATTTCCTTCAAAGGCACAAAAGGCTCGATGTCTTGATCTTTCTCATATACCTTATTCTTTTTGGTATATTCTCTCTTTCCACTTCCTTCTATTCTTCTGCAGGGGCATCAATTTCCAAATTAGTTAAAGGAGAAAATGGAGCTGGTATTGTCCTTCTGATAATATTAGGGTTTTTCTTGAACTTGCTAAGAAACATTTGCCAAATTTCTTCTCCATTTTTATTTGACATAAAATGGTGTTGGCATACTAAATGAATTAAACCATGATGCTTGATTGTCCCAACACCCCAAGAATACCTTTGGGCCATGGTCTAGATAGAATAAAAAAGAAACCCTAGAAGGTTTATTATGTACTCAGGTTTTGTGGCTCCATACTTCAGATATATGAGCATTTTTAGGAATTCTTTTCCTATATACCCAAATTGACCATCACAGGTTAAATATTTCACTATCCAAAATGCCACCCTATCAAAGGGTTTTGGAAAACTAGCCCTTCTGAACCCTTTTATGATTTTCTTTGTATTTTAAATGTATTGGGGTTAAGTTTCTCCTTCTTGTAGTAAGATTTCAATTAGTTCTTTCAAGGTATCTTTGGAAGGATGTGGGAAATGCACAATTGGAACTCTAGACACATTACTTATTGTATTCACGAAAAAGAATAAAAATATTTCTCACCTTTGTCCTGGATTACTCTAGGTTTATGACAAATTCTCTTACTAATTCATCATTATACTTTGAAAACTTCTTCAAGAACTCTAGCCATCCTGCATGCTCAAAGATAGATGCCACTTCTTCATCTACGAGCAGTTGGGAATCATCCTTTGGTTCTAATTTATTTTTAATCCCCATATCGGATCGAGTTCTGTTTCCTTTGATTCTATGCAAATAGGCTATAGTCCTTCTTGCTTATTTGCGGAACTGATGATTTTATCTGTAGAACCTCTATTCTTAGCTACAAAACCTCTCGTTATTAGTTACGGAATCTCTATTCTTAGTGTGGAATCCTCTGTTCTTTGCTGCGGAACACAAGCTTAATTCGTTGCTTCTCAAAATATCTCTACAACTTATTTCACTTGATTTTTCACTAATGATTACCAATAATAACTATGCCACCACTTATTCCATCCATATCATCTTCATGATTAATCACTTGTAATCATAATGTATAAATAGATGACTCATCATACCAACTTTTAAAATAAGTTAAATCACACATGAAAACTTTTAATTTAACCCTAAATAAGTTAAAAGATATAGTCACCGCCCTTGATGATGTAATTATTTGGTTATGATGACTCATCATTCCTACAAGTGGAACAAAACACGATTAGATAAGACAGTTAAAATTCTAAAGAATTCCCTTTTATTTGAATTATCCATAAGAGGAGGTCAACCACCATTGTTGGTTTTCAATTGACCTTTGAGAGAATTTTTTTTTTAATATATATATATATTGGGGAAAAATGTCATTTACTCGGTTTTCATTTTCTTCCTTTTATTCGGATCTATCATCTAGTTATTAGATCATTTTAGAAGAATTGGGTTCTTCCATATGATCAAATTCTTTTTCTGCTTCAATCTTCCTCAAGAATTCATCCTTAGTGGGAGGCTTCCTATAGAGTTTCAACCTATGTCCATTGACCAAGAGTGTTCTTCTACTGCCATCAATGGGAAGTAACTAAATAGAACCATTGTCAAATATTTGCTCAATCTAATAGGGTCCTAACAATCTGGTTCTCAATTTTCCCTTGAATTGTTGGTACTTAGAATCAAACAACAATGCCTAGTATCCTACTTTGAATTTCCTTCTCTTGATATGTGTGTCATGTCATTGCTTCCTTTAATCTTGGATTATCTCTGTCTACTGAAGTGCTTCCATCCTCAATTCATCCAATTCATTGAGTTGAAGGATTCTTTCTTTTTACACCGCATCCAACACAATTCCCACCTTAACTGTTGTCCTCAATGTCTGAAGTTCAAAATCTATGAGAAACAAGGGATTTTTCCCATAGACTAACTCATATGGTGAAAACCCTGTTGTAGTTTTCCAAGTTGTATTATAAGCCCAAACAACTTCAGGTAGTCTCTTTACCCAATCTTTTCTCCTAGCTTCAATTTTTTGATAAACATTTTTCCAAATTCTCTATTTGTTACTTCAGCTTGTCCATTTGATTATGGGTGATAAGGAGATGACTTCCTATGATTGATTTGGTAATACATGGTGAAATCTTGGATCATATTAGACATAAATTTTGGTCCCTGATATGAAACTATGCTCCTCGGTGCTCCAAACTTTACCATAATTTTGTTCTAAAGGAAATCAGCAACTGCTTCTTCAGTGGTATTTATCAATGCATGCAATTCTTCCCACTTTGTCACATAGTCAATACACAAAAGAATATATTACTTTACTTGTGAAGGAGGATTAAAGGGACCAACTAAATCCAATCCCCGTCTCTCAAATGGTTCAATCACTACTTGAGGTTGAAGAGGCATTTCATTGGTGAAATTTGGCTGTCCCATCCTTTGACAAGGATCACACCACTTGATATATCTCTTCACATCCTTATACAGAGATGGCTAATAATAATCAGTTCAAGTATCTTATGAGTTGTTCTTTTCACTGAATAGTGTCCTCCACTTAGTTCATCATGACATGCTCTAAGGATGTCAAATATTTCATCTTCTCTTACACACTGTGTAAAACAAAATCAAGACCACATTTAAATAGCATTCCATTTAACCATTTGAATTGTACACTAGTTTTGATTAACTTCTTTATTTTTTTCTTAGTGAAAGGAGGAAACTTCCCTATTACAAGATAATTTTCCATATCAACAAACCATGGTGTACTTGCTGAGATAGAAAATAGTTGTTCATCTAGAAAGTTATCCTTGACTAGATCTTGCTCCCCTATAGTGGTTAGTCTTGACAAAAAATCAGCTACCACATTATATTTACCTAGATTGTCCACAATGGTAATATCAAATTCTTGCAAAATTAATAACAATCTAATTATTCTTCCTCCAACCACTGGTTTTTTCATAAAATATGTAATTGTTGAATGATCTATGTGTACAAATATCTTATACCCTGTAATGTAATGCCTGAATTTATTGATTGCATAAATCACAAAGAAAAAATTATTTTTCAATGGTGGTGTAATTATTTTTAGTGGGAGTAAGATTCTTACTAAGATAATAAATAGCATACATTTTTCCTTCTTCATCTTTCTATCCCAAAACTGCACCAATGGAATTATTTGAAGCATCTATTTGGATATGAAATGACTTTTCCCAATTAGTTCCTCTCAATATTGGGGCAGTGATTAATTTTTCTTTAATTTCTTCAAAAGCATGCTGACACTTTTCATCCCAAAGAAATTCACAGTCCTTGGTTAGCAAATTAAATATGGGGTCAGAATTTTACTTGAAATATTTTATAAAATACCTATAGTACCCAACATGTCCTAGAAATGACTTGATATCTGTGGGGGTTTGAGGAAGAGGTAAATCTAAAATGATCCTAATTTTATTTTGATCAACTGGAATTCCTATTTTTGAAATATGGTGTCATAATAAAATCCCCTCATCAACCATCATTAAACACTTTTCATCACTAAGAGACAAATTATGTTATTCACAACTTGTTAACACTCTATCCAGATTTCTTAAAGCATCATCAAATGTATCTCCATGTATAGTGAAGTCATCCATATATACCTCAACACAATCATTTGTTAGATCAGCAAAGGTTGTAAGTACAACTCTTTGGAAAGTCACAGAGAGCATTGCATAATCCAAATAGTAATACCCTATAGGAAAAGGTACCCCATGGACATGTAAATGTATTTTTTTCCTAATCTTCAGTAGCAACTCTGATTTTATTATATCCACTAAATCCATCCAAGAAGGAAAAGTATTGTTTACCTAAAAGGTTGTCTAGGACTTGATCTATGAATGGTAAGGGAAAATAATCTCTCAGTGTGGCTTTTTTAGTTCCCTAAATTCAACACATATTCTCCATTTTCTATTATTTTTAGGAAAAATTACAAGAGGAGATACCCACTAACTATCTAAGATAGGGTAGATAAAACCTACTTGTAATAGTTTTTCAATTTCTTGTTTGACTATATCCCTTAAGGCTAGGTTAATCCTTCTCTGAGGCTGCCTAAGTGGTTCAAAATTTTCAGTATAGATGTGATGAGTACAAATACTTGGGTGAATTCCCTTCATGTCTTTTAATCCCAAGAAAAGATTTAGTATGATTTTTTAAAACATCAAACAATTTAGCTTCTTCATCATCCTTCAACCAAATGTTAATGTTCACAGCTTTACCCAAATGAATCTCAACATGCTTGGTTTCAATGTGTGATGAATTGATTTGTTGAAAGGGTTACATTAAATTATTTAATAGAAATGCATGTGGTAACAACATATGGTATGTAGCAACATCTCCAAAAGTTCCTTGAGACAGAATAATCGGAAATTGGACAAGAATGAGAATTATGATACTTATCTCTTTGTAGTTCAAAATCTTTGTCACTTCTACTTTCCAGAAATTATTCACCACTCCCTGATGTATTTAAAACTAAAGACAATGATTCTTTCTCTCCCAACAAGAAATATCATTCCTCCGAAGTGAAATTATTTCCAATCACAAAGAATTGTTGTTGTTTTGGTTCTAGAACTAAATGTGGTGGTTCCGGAACTATAGTCGCGGGTTCCGTAACTACATATGATTACTTCAAGGGCAGCTGGTGTTCATCCAATGGTGGATTAATCATCTATTCTACTTCTCTTACATGATCCTATAATGTGATCATAGCCAAAGAAGACAATTTTTTCTTATTAGTATCAGGAGAATCAACCCACAATTGTTCTTGATTGTCAGTAAAAGGTTGTGTAGAAGGATATAAGGAAATTTTCTTAGAGTTCTTACCATTTGAGATTGTCATATCACCTGACCTACAATCAATTAAGGAAACAACTGTAGCTAACCATGGTCTACCCAAAATAATGGGATAACCCAATGTTTTACCTTTTGGTTGTAGTATAAGGAAGTCAACTAGATATTCTCATGACTCCACCATAACCGCCACATCTTCAATAATCCCTTATGGTTTTGCAATGATCGGTCTCGCCATCTCGCAATATGGTATTAATAGGTTTTATACCCATTAATGGTAATTTTTTCAAAGTTTCCATTGTCATTACATTGATAGCCACTCCCAAATATACCAAAATGTTATGTATATCCTTATTCCCTATAGAGAAAGAAATAACAAGACTTCCAGGATCTTCGTATTTGGGAAGTAAAAGTTTTCTTGCTAATAAATCAGCAAGTTTCCCATCTACTTTGATAGTCTCGGTGTATTGTTTCTTCCTTCCAGGATTTTTCAAACATAACATTTTGATTAATTTGTTCAATTCTGGAATGTCCTTAATTGCTTGTAATAGTGGTATCTCAATATTCAATTTCCTTAGTTCTTGTACCAATTCAGACTCCTTGGTTTCTATAACTTCTTTAAATATCTTTGGAAATGGAGTCTCAGTAGTGTCACTATCTGGCTCCTTTTCTTTTCTTTTTATATCCTCTTTTGGAACAACAGTACTAGGGATTTCATTTTCTTCTGTCATTTTAGTGATTATAATAGGTGGACTGCTAATGATTTTTCCAGATCTAGTTTGAATATCCTTACAATCCATGGCATGTAAATCAACTAATTTTTCTGGTTTTGTTCCATAAATAGGAGTTGTTTGTTTGTTTCTTGGGTTTGCTACTAGTTATGCTGGTATTTGCATTTGGACTATATTCTTAGTTTGTGAATTTTGTGCAGGGGATCCCATGATGGCTTGTTGATTTTGATTTGGATATGTTCTTCCTTGAGCATAATTACTAGGGTTCCATCTAGGTTGTGACAAAGCATAAGGGTTTCCTTGACCATCCCATGGTTATTGATGTCCCTAAGCATACCAAGCTTGGTTTTCCTAATCTTGAGGGTTCCATGTTGGTTGAGGTACCTAAGGTGGTTGTCACCAATTTTTGGTACTTGTCACCGAGCAAAGACATGGCATCATGTAGAGATTAGGAACTGTTCTTGCATAAACTACCCTTAGTTAGGTTATCTCTGAACAAAATTTAATTCTTCCATTGTAAATGATGTACTCTTTGGTTTGTTTAAGCTGATTCTTAATGACTAGAAGTAGAGAACAAACATCAATATCATGTTCTTTAGATTCAAAGATAAGACACATTTCTATTTTATCCAAAGGATAGTCTCTTATTGCATGCTTCTTCCTACATCTAGGACAATACATAGCCAATGGTTCAGTTTTGGCATTTTCTTTAGCTTGTAATCCATCCATAGTAGAGGTTAATTGAACTAAAATGTATGTTTTAAATTTTGATAACTCATCCATTAGTTTGTTCATATCTAGATTCAGACTTTTCACCGATTTTTCGTTTCTAGGTCCACCCCTTGTTCTGGAATAGATTCTACAAATATCCTTAATTTCATTCATCCTTAATTGATCAATGTCTCCACATCCTATCAATTTAAGGGATTCCCTAGATTCATCATCCAAACCTTTAAGAAAAATGGTTTTACTTAACTCCTCTTGAAGTACAAATCCACACCTTTTTCTCACAAAGAGGAATCTGTCTAAATAGTCTTCTATATTTTCATCTTCCTCCTGCTTGATTTTTAAGAATAATTCCTTCTTGTTTCTCCCTCTATAATAATCCTCGTATTGGCTAGGAAGGTAGTTTCCATTTGTTCCCAAGTGGTAATAGAGTTAGATGATAATCCCATGAACCACCTCATTCTTTGCATCCTTCGAGTGGATGGAAACAACTTGAGTTTTTATTATCTATTTTATAGTCATAGGTATGACACAAGACCTTGAACTCAAATAGAAATTGGTCGGTCGAATATTCATATGACATCCCTCTAAATGTGGGTAAATGTGTAGGTGAGATATTTTTCATTGGTGTATCATCATCTCCCAATTGGATTGGATAAGTAAAGGTCCTATCAGGTACTCTTTCAGCTTCTTGTGCCATTTTAAAAATATTTTCTAAATTTTCCTCCCAATCAATGTGGTATGTGGTATTCCTTGGGGAAGGTGAAAAATCAGGAGTAGGAGGTTGACTACTCAATTGAGAATCAAAACTCGCCTAAATGGATCTTGAGTAATAAGACTTTTCCTAAAATTTCTACTTCCTTCAGGTGACTGATCTAAGAATTCCAAAGGTGGCAATTCTATTTCTTGTATGATAGGGGATGATGGTGCCTCCAATTCTTGATCAATTTCCTTATTTGGACTAGAGGATGTTATGAATTCTTGTGAAGATGTTCTTGGGAGGAATCTACCCTTTGAGTCTCTTGGTCTACTCATATATTTTATGATATAGTAGGGAAGATCTTTCAACTACTAGATGTATGATTGATGCTCTTACTGACACTTAATAAGAAAATTCAAACTAGTATGTCCCCAACAACAGCACCAAAAATGATGGGTGTCATTATTCCCTTCATTTAATCAACTTCTTATTGATGTCATATTCAAACCAGGGGTGTTTCTAAAGATATATGCAACAAGAGTAATCTTATTGACCTAGTAGTTGACTGTAATTATTTTTGTATTATCTTAGGGATCTTTCAATGTATTAAGAACTTCTTGGTAAAAACCTTATTTAAATCATACTATGAAAACTTTCTAAAAGGAAACACACTGAAATATTTATTGAAAGGAAACACACTTTACATAATGGAAATAAAAACACTTGCTTTTGGAAATAAACACACTTGCTTCTGAAAGTAAACACACTCAACTTAGAATACTTAAAAATTATTGTAAGAAAAATAAGAATCTATCTAGACACCTGCAGGAACAAGTATACAACAGAGTTTAACTAGAAGAATTAAAAGTGATACAGAATTAACAAATCTAAACTATTTTCTTAGGAAATATAAATACTAAATAGATGAATATCCTGGTCCTTGGGGGAGTGGGCCCTTTCTCCTCCTTGAATTAGGATTTAACAACTTAGAATTCTCTCAAATAGGAATGGCTATTTATTGATAAAACATTTGGTATTACAAAACATATTAGATCTGTGTACTTAGTCTATATCTATCTTCTTTGTTCTATCTCTATTTCCTTATTATATATTTATCTATTGCAGGTCTGCTTATATATACATTTACAATCATAGTTGTCTCTATGATTCTAATGAAATCGAATCGTTCCCAGAATAGATGCTGAGTCAAATTGTGGTTGATCAAACAACTGTAAGATAACTATCCTGGATCTACATTCGAAATCTTCTCATCCTTTCCTGATTGAAAGGGTTGTTGATGCAAAATATCTAGATGTGGTTAGAATAGATAAACTTCCATCAGTTCGGAACTTTAGAGAAGTTCCAGAACCATAGGAAATCATTAAGGATCAAAACGTGAGAGTTCCGGAGCTATACCCAGGAGTTCCAGAACTAAGTCTGAAAATTCTGGAACTAAATATTGGAGTTTCGAACTAAGTCTGAAAGTTCCAGAACTAGATGATGATTATGTAATGGAGTTCCAGAACTATCTTGGAAGTTCTGAAACTAAGATGTATTAGAACAGATGCTACTGAAAACATGTTGAATGCTACATACTTCATTTCTTCGACTGATTAGACCTACTTTATTACAAAATTGAATTTCAAACACACACTTTGTCAAGAATTTCAGAGCTTTTAATCATTAAAATCACAATCAATCAAAATACAAACAATTACATCCTAACTCATATCGATCAAATAAAATTCACAAAATGCAATCAAACATAATAAAAAGGAGAGTAAGATGAGATCATATTTTTACATTAATCGGGCATATTTTGGCCTCATCATATGATGTGTATTTAAAGGAGGAATGGTTAGGGAAAGAGTTATCGAGATAACCTCCAAGGGCCACATGCCCTAGGAGTGCTTCCTAAATATCCCGGTAAAAATGGGTCTTAAGTCGATGTAGTTATCCATTGGATAGGGAAGAATATGATGAGGTAGATGGGTAGGTTGGTCTTTTTAGGCATGATTGAGTCTAGGTCATTTAGGTATGGTTAAGTATAGGTTGTTTAGGCATGGTGGAATGTTTAAAATGAGTTGATGAAAATAGATGAGGAATGTTGAGGTAGGTGAAAGGAGAAGAAATCCTATAATGTAAGTGTCGAAGGTTTAGTCCTATGTAGAAGAATCAATAAGTAAGAAAAGAGGTGAATAGTAAAAGAGGAAAATTTCGTAAAGTTGGCAAGGATCATAATGAGCATACTGAGGATGGGTTTATGAACTTAAACCCCTAAAGGAAGTGCATGATTGACTATTCTAAGGGTGAAAGAAGTTACATGATCATGAAATGTCACATTTGCGGCACATCCCTTGAGTAGATAGAAGATAAGAAATAAAGGAAGGTGAGGTGAAGTGGTTTGTTTAGCATAACCTTGTTGTGAGACAACATGCCCCTTTTGCAAGATACCCAAAACCAAAATAGGCAAGTCCATGACAAAAATTTATACTTTTCTTGATTTTTTTCTTTCTTTTTCTTTTTGTTTTATAGAATGACTCCTTGAGGTCTTTGTGAAGTTGATCGATGCAGGAAGCTTCAAATTTATTTGGTTATTTTTTTGGTAGAAATAGTCTTATTTCTTGATAGACTATGTATAATAGAACTAGATTTTTATAGTTTTCCTTCGAGGAGCAGATATATTTATAGTAGCAAGATAAAAATATAGATGTCTTTTTTTGAGGGAGTCATATATTTTTAAGAAGTTTGAATCAAGGAGTTAAATTTGAAAATCCCATTTTTTACTTTTGAATTCTTCAGAATTTTAGGTCATTGACAAGACTATAAAGGAGTATAGGATTATTTTATGAAGGAAAAACCATAGCGCACTAAGGTTAACAATGAAAGAGAGGTTTTAAGTGACAAATGATCATGGGATTCCATCCTATAAAGTATAAAAAGTATCCATGAGAATCATGCCATGAGTAGAGCCATAATACTCATATTGAAGATGAGGCTTAAAGGTGTCGGTTAATCACATGATTCTTTTGTAGTCATTGGTCCTTAAAATAGGTAAGTGGAAGGAAAAGGTTGCTCAAGGGATGAGCATTTAATAGGAAAAAGGTGATATAGTACTTGATTCAACAGTAGAATGGTCAAAGATGCAAGGCATTAAGGGGTTTAGGTTTAGGTTTACCTTCGAGAGAAGATAAATGATAAACACCTAATCCATAGGTATGTGTGATAATGTAGGGTCCAAGCCAATTAGGAATAAACTTTCCTGTTTAATTTTCTCATCTTTGGTTACATGTTGATTTTCCTTTCGGAAAAGATGTCCGATCTTGAAGGTTTGTTCATGGACACATTTTTCATAGGCATGTTTAATACATTTTTGATATATTTGTAGGTGATTGAGAGTATTTAAACGATGTTCATCTAGAATCTCAAGTTGAGCCAAACAAATTTAGTGAATTTTGTCATTATTAATCATGTATTTGAGTGAGATATGAAGTGATGGAATTTGGACTTTGAGAGGAAAGATAACATCTAAACTATAGACTAACAAAAAAATGTAGCTGCGGTGGAGGTACGAATACTAATGTGATAAGCCCATAAGGAAAAAGGAATGTGCATGTGCCAATCCTTACCAAGATCATCGACCAATTTCATAAGAATTTTGGTAATATTTTTGTTAGTCGAGTCTAATTGACCATTTTTGTAAAGATAATAAGGTGAAGAAAAACTAAGTTTAATTCCAAAGGTATCACAAATTTTGTGTAGGGTTTTTTAAATTGTTTTCCATTATCAATGATAGTGGTGAGTAACATCAAAGCGACAAATGATGTTATGGTTGATGAATTCAAAATTTTCTCAAATTTTATATAAATGATAGGTACAACTTCCACCGATTTAGTGTAATATTCAACATATGATGATGATCCCGTGATGACATTGAGCATAACGAGGGTTAATCTCTCCAACGAGATCCAAACCCCATTGAGAGAAATGCCAAAGGTCTCTATGGATCTATAAGGTGTGACTAGGGGTGTGGTGAAGATTAGCATATTGCTGAAGTTTCAAAAAACATTTCACATAGTCACGGTAGTATAAATTAGGGTTGGCCAGTAGTATTTGAGGTGAAGGATGTGCTTAGTGATAGTGAAGCCAATGAAATGACCACCACAAATCCCATCGTGAATTTCCTTAATGGTGTATGGGATTTCAAAACTTGTAAAGCATCATAAGAGGATACCTTCAAAGCCAAGTTTGTATTGAATATCTCCCCATGATGAAATAGTGAGAGAAACTTTTGAGGAAGGCTTGTTGTCCATTCCGAATGAGTTCTGGAAGCATAATTGAGAGGGAAAGGTAATCGGAAAACTTCTTATACCAAATGTCACATGGATCGGTTTTAATTCTTCTTAAAAATTTAACATCTTGAAATAAATAGGAGGGTGATTATAACCTTTGTATTGTGAAAAATATTTTTGAGTCGAAAGGAGAAGAAGGTTTTGAGAAGTAAGGCATGTCATGGTATCTCAAAATTTTTAGTGGATCTCATAGTGGTTTTAAGTTCATAATGATCAAAGGAAGTCAAAAGTATGTTGACGTGATGTTCATACTTTTGAAGTACCTCATTACAACACTGGTATAAACCATTGACTTGGTTCACAACTAGTTTTGAGTCACTAAAGATATTAATGGATTTAATGTCTAAGGCTATGGCAGTCTGAAGACCTAACATGAGTGATTCATATTCGAAATGTTATTAGTATAGTCAAAATTTAGTTTGAAAGATAAAGGCATCAGATCACCATTAAGAGGAATAAGGATGACCCCTGCACCACCCCCATGTGGACATTTAGAACTGTTGAAAAATAAGGTCATCCGGCTGATGATTTCATTAAGGGAGAGGGTAGAAATGGATTCATCAGGTAAATCAAAGTTAGAATATTGATTTCTGAAAAGAGGTGTGTTTTTAAGTTGGCTGGAAATGGTTTGTCCCTTAATAGACTTTTTATTGATAAATTCAAGATCTAGGTTTTCAAGAAGTGTGAGCTAACGTGCAATATGTTGGTGTTGGTAAGGCTTAGCATACATGTAATGTAAGGGGTTAGTATTATTGATAATGAAGGTTTTTTTTTGTTGAGTAGGTAATGTCGTAGTTTGGTAGTGACAAAGACTAGGGAAAGGTAATGTTTTTCAGTGTGATTATATCTAGTCTCGTACTCTAAAATCGTATGGCTTATATAACAAACCACTTGCTCCTAGTGTTGCACACCATAATGAGGGAGAATGGCACCTAAGGAATGGTTTTTGGAAGAAATATAGAGGTAAAAGGGTTTGTCATCCTTTATCAAGATTAACATAGGTGGTTGGAGGAGGTATTTTTTAGGGCGTCGAAGGCTTTATGGCATTCACCATCCCATTTGAAGGAGGCATACTTTTTAAGAAGATGATAAAATGGATGGAAGCAAATCAAAAACAAAGAAATAAAGTGATGAATAGATTGCAAGTTTCCTTGCAAACTATGAACTTGACGAAAGTTAGTAGGTTGAGGCATCTCAAGAATAGATTTGATTTTAGCAGGATAAACTTCAATGTCACTCAAAGAAATAATGAAACCAAGGGGATTTCCTGAGATAATAGTGAATACACACTTCTTAGGTTGAAGGTGAATGCAATATTTAATTATACGACAAAAGAAAACTCAAGGACTCAGTAAGGTGTTTTTCCTAATGTTTGGATATTGCAAGAAGATCATTGACATAATCTTCCAACTTGTTGTGAAAGATATAAGTCATATCCCACGATCTATGGCACCAAATTGTTTAATTCCAAAGGGCATGAAAAAATAGTAGAATGTCCCCAAGGAGCAATGAAGGTGGTTTTGTTTTGATCTTCCAGGCGAGTAATATTTGGTTATAACATGAGAAAATTTCCATGATTGATAAAGCATCTCATGGTCATGGCAAGAAGATCAACTAGTTGGTCAATACTAGGTAGAGGAAAGTCATATTTAGGGTAGGCTAGCTTTTGGTCATGTAAATCCATACAAATGCAGAGTCCTCTCTCACACTTTGATGATAGGAATGATGTTAGAGATACCTTGAGGATAATCAATGGGTAGAATGAAGGAAACAGAAAGGAGACTATGTAGTTCTTCTTTCACAAGAAGGTCAATGAGAGGATGCATTTTTTCTAGATTTTTTTCACGTGTTTCATGTCAATAATGGCTACGATATTGTGAACCATGATATTTAGGTCAATACCACGTATATTGGCATAAGACCAAGAAAAAGTGTTGTTATGATCTTGGAAGAAAGAAGTGAAAGCTTCCTATTTAGTAGCATCTAAATATTGGCCTATATTTAGAATGTGTTTGCATCTCGAAGGTAATTACCGATGAATATAACAATCTTCCGCACCAAGGTAGGAGAGAATAGACTCATCATCCTAAGATTGAATGACCTATTTCTACTACTACTGCTACTCCTAATGTTGAAATGGAAATCCTAAGCTAAACATGCCAAGGGATAAAAGGCTATTCAGAAGGGAAAACTAAAACTTAAGAAGGAGATAACACCAAAAAGAAGGGGGATGAACATGATCAAATTTGAGTGAAAATGAGGGGAATTTCATAAAGGAAGGCTAGACATGTGTAACACAGACCAAAACGCTAGGTTGAATAGTTGTTTTCAATGGACAAAATTAGAAAAGGAAATACAAGGGATATGAGAAAGCATAACAAGCACACACCATAAGGGAGAGGCAAGAAAGAATAATAAAAACAAGTTAAGGTAGAAAGTAGCCATAAAACAATGTTTCTATTACTTTCAAGAGTGCACAGTCTATTACAATGGCATATGAGGCCAATATCCACATGCAAAGACCAGATCTAAAGGTCTATAACTCACAATCCAAGGAAATACCTATACAAACTAAAAGATTCCAACCATTTTCCATGGGAAATGCTATTACATTTATAGATAAATGGAATAGAGAAGAGGAGGAGAAAAATATAAAATCATATTTGAAAACTCAACCACCACCAACAAAAATAAATGCCTACAAATCTAACTACAAATATGTTAAATACACTTTCCCACATGTACTTGGGGTGTAGGAGAAGGATAGGGGTGAGATCTGAATCAAATATGGTGGTTACAAAGAATTAGATCCTATATTAATGGCACGAGGGACATTTTCTATCTTCTCACCTACCTAATCCCACTAAAATTTGAACTTGAGTGATTTGGAGTGTAGCCCACGTCATTATCTATCTTATCATTTTATTCCATATGTCATGTCTCGGTTGGTTAGAAGAGATTTTGTGCCTGTTGGCACATTTTGATAGGTTGTGTGTGATACACTCGGTGTCTAACATATGCCACGTAGAAAATATATTGGCAGAGAAGAAGGAGTGAGTGCATGTAGAAGGAAAGAAAGGAAGGGCACACAAAGGTGACGCATGCAATAGGAATGGAAATAATAATTGCAGGAGGAAAGTATGGAAGAGGGAACGATCATCATAGAGTAATGTGTGGAAGCAAGAAGATAGGTAATGCTAAGTAGAAACCAAATCCAAGGCACACGCAAAGGGTGAATGAACTGGTAAGAGGAAAGAGAATGCACAAGGAGTGCACATAAGAGGAGTGAAAGAAGAAAGAGGAAAGGGAATAAGGAATGTGGAAGATGTGAAGGTGTGAAGCACGAGAAGAGTTCAAGAAGGTGCATGAAGAATGGTAGCTAAGGAAACTATGTAAAGTGAGCAACCAAAGAGAGTGTAACCTGCAATGTTTAACCTTAGAGCTAGAATGGAGATGTAGGTTATCAAAATAACTAGGGGAGTTATTTTGGACAACCATTTAGTGACTTTCGGGGCCATCTTCCTACTAGATGAAGGATAGCAGTAGTATTAGAAGCATGCATTGGGCATGGAGTTTACTTAGAAACAATAATTTCTGATCTACCACTTTGAAGAACCACCCTTGAAGTCACTTTGAAGAATTTATGAACTATTTTGAACCCTACAAAACCGCTAAAACTACTTGGAAGAAAAATTTCATCCTTGAAGCCAAAGAAGAGTGCATGCAAGGAGAACATGAGAAGAAATAACTATATAAAAATAAAATAGTGTGCACACAAAGTGAACTTGGATGAATTAAAACTAATCTAATTATATACAATGATGCATAAGTCTCAATGGAAGGGTTTGAGATAAATCCCATTGACTGGGATTGATAACATGCCTCCATCAAGATGAGACAACTTGAAAGAGTTATCCTCTTTACACAAACTGATGATATTTACAAAAATGATGATGTATGGGCCACTCCAAAGTTCATCAAAATTTTGATGACACTAGTTTGCTCTCGTCTCGTATCCCATTTTAAGATTAACTCACCAACTTTGAAAGCTTAAGGCCTATCCTTTTTATCAAACTACTTCTTCATTAATTATTGATTTTTTCTAGCTTGATTGTGGTATAGTTCATCAAGCTCTGTCATTTTGATTTCTCTCTTATCTACGCCTCAAACTCCGGATATTGGGAAACTTGTAATGAAGGAAGCTCAATAGATAAAGGAATTATCTCTTCCTTTCCATAAAAGAGTTTGTAAGGTGAAGTACCTAATGCCTTCTTCACTATGATTATGTTTTCATGTATCTCATGTGAGACCTTTTGTGCCACTACCTCTTGTTGATATTCCTTATATGCTTCATGATTCTGATCAGGTTCTTATTTGTTGACTCTATCATACCATTTCCTTGAGGGTAGTAGTTGGAAGAGGTATTCAAGTATATTCCAAGGCTTAGCACCCAATCATAAATTTTGGTACCCAGAAAGTGTTTGTATTATCATTGTAATGGTTTGAGGAATACCAAACATGGTTACGATGCCTTCAAGAAATTCAAGGATGATTAACTCGGTTGATTCCTTGAGCACGGCGACTTTCTATTCATCTAGTGAAGTAGTCTATAGCTTTCAACACCCATTATTTCCCAGTGATTGAAGGAGGATTAATCATGCCTATGAAGTCAACACCCCTTTGTGTGAAAGGTTCATCTACTTGGATTGGTCAAAGGGGAAGCACAACTAGTTTCTTCTTTCCTGTAAAGAAAGCACATTATTTTCATTTCATGATCCACATGTTTGCATATGCGAACAAGGTAGGGCAAAAGTATCATGCCTTAATGATATTCATTGTTGTCACCTTAGATGAGAAGTTTCCACTAGAGAATCCATTGTGAAAACCTATTAACACCTTGTTAGTTTTCACACTGTGAATACCCATCAATAGCACACCATCAATATTTCTTTTGAAGATAGAATCACCAATGAATGCATATGGAATGGATTGTAGCCTCAAATTTCACCTCTTTTATTTTTTTAGATCGAGATGGTATGAACTATAATAAAGGAATGTTACCATTTATTTCATCCAGTTGCATGCAAAAAGATCTCGCATTCTATTCGGGGGTTTGCATGTGGGAGATACTCATCTAGAAATAATGAAATCTCGTGGTACATTATGAATGTCCTCGGTGATCTTCTTACAGAGTGTGTTGCATCTAACTAGGTTTTTGGTTTTGATAGTCACATCATACTCCATGATTTTTTCACCCATCTTGCTCTCTTTTCTCTAATTTATGCTCTCATAATGAATTATCTCACACTTGAGTAGAAGACTAACACCTTTCTCGTGGTTTTGGAAAGCATGATTTTGAACTTATTAAGTGCACACATGATGGCAAAGACTTGTTTCTCCTTATGATTGTATCAAATTCATAATCCTTTAGTGTCCGATCAAGAAAGCCACCACTGGATACTCTAGTCCTTATTCATTTTCTTTTTTAAAAGTAGTAGCTACACTCACCTCAACTCTATAAGCATAAAGGATGAAATCCTTGGCATTATTTGGATTGATGAGTGTTGGCACGCAAGCAATTTCTTTCTTGATCTTATCCAAGCTCTCTTTTCCTTCTATTTTCCATCTAAAAAATGTGTCCTTCTTGAGCATGAGGGTGATGGGCCTTATTAGTCCTACAAAGTTAGGGATTAAGTGCCTACCAAAATTGATTTTATCTAGGAAATAATGTAATTATTTCTCGTGCAATGGTAGGGAGAGAGAAAGGATGGTAGAAATGTGCTTAGGATCAATAAAAATACCATCCTTTGAGACCACATATCCTAAAATATTTCCCTACAACATAGTGAAGTTGCACTTCTTGGGGTAAAAGATACCCCATATTCTCTGCATCTCTCAAAGAATTTTCCAGGTGCATTTTCTTATCTACACTTTGATTTTATAAAATAGTTATGTAATCTAGGTAAACCAAGGTGAAATAATTGATATAACCTTTTAAGGAAATTTCCATGGTTCAATGAAATGTTGCACCTATATTTCACAGACCAACGGGAATATTCTCGTATGCGTACATTCCCCACTTGGTTATAATCACTATTTTGAATTTATCCTCTTCATTGACCATAATCTAATTGAATCCCAAATACCCATCCAGCATGGAGAATCTTTGTCGCTATCCATAATCTACAAAATATTTTCCATAGAAGGAAAAGGATAATGATCCTTCAGGGATGTCTTATTCAAATCTCTAAAATCAACACAGAGTATGATTTCAATGTTCTTCTTACACACTAGAACTAGATTTGTGACACAAGTAGAGTTTTTGGTCGAGAATATTACCTTCACCTCAATCAGTTTAGAAAAATATCTCCTCACGAGGGCTCTATCCTTGGACTAACTGGTCTCTATTTTTGTCTAACGGATTGATACAAGGATCAAGATCAATTGAGTGTTGAGAAACATTTGGATTGAATCCTTTGAGGTATTCATATTCCCATGAGAATATATCATTGTATTTATGAAACAGAGAAATAAATGCCTCCTTTTCATCATGCGTGTAATATTTACGAGAAACAACTCTTTTCGATGCACAATAGTGATTGGGATCTGTCTTCTTAGACCGCATGCATAAACTTATTTTCACCCTTAAACTCATCATTAGGGACAAAAATATTCTCTAAGGTGACCAACCCTTTATGCAACTTGTTTATCTTACTTGAATCATTTGGTCACCATAGTTTTCATGTAAGTAAGCTTGCATACTTGAAGAGAATTCAACTTCATTTTTAATGAACTGGATGATTTGTGTGTCATCACAAACACTTTCCAGCTAGTATCATTGTTCCGTATAGATAGCCTGGTCACTTTTTTTTACAAGTTGTGCATTACCTTTTACAAAATCCTTAGTAGGGGAGAAATACAAACCAAGTGCGACAATCTTGTCATCTTCTTTGTTCATTTTCCTTGGCACCACCTATAGATTTAGAGCATAAAATCTCTCAAGGAGGTCCCAAAATCTATTCTTATAATATTTAAGAAACTTATTCTTTGTTGTACACTTTTTTGTGACCTAGTGGATGACCAATTCTATGTCCCCAAAGATCTACCATGTATGAATCTATCTCTTTTCAGTAATAAGGATACCATGCACCAATGCTTCATGTTATGTCATGTTGTTGGAGAATGAAAATTATAATCTATGTGTGAAGAATAACCTCTCATCCTTGGGGAAATAATAAAAACACATGTGCCCACACCATTTCTACTTTTGGATCCATAAAAATACAACTTCCACATATTATAATTTTCTTCATTTGGTTTGAGCATGCACGGAAACACATCTTATTCTTCAAGGATGTAATAAGTTCCAAGTCCAGTTTTAAAAGATTCAAGCTCTTCATCATATGGATCAAATTTGTGGTGCCTTTCCACCCACTCATCTAGTAAAAAATCAGGTAAAGGAGGAGGAAAAGTTTGTTCTTCTCAAACTTTTTCCTAGCCTTCTTGGATTAGGAAATTATCTTGGAGAGGGGATATGTCATATGACTCAACATGATAAGAAAATATTGGCTCAAATTGTATGGTAAACCGAGTACCATACCTTGTCTTGGGTAACATATGGGACTAATTGGAAGACAAGTAAGCACCCACTTTGGCAGTGAAATCTCTTGACAAACACAAGGAAAACAAAGGCGGTAGGTCAATGATTGAAAAATCTTGAGTTATTGTGAGGCTTGGACATGAATGAAGGGTTAACTAAAGATTCTTGATGACCCCTAGAGTGGTAACATTTTAGCCATCAAGTTATAAGACTCATTTAGAAAAAGGGTTATACTTAAGACCTAGGACATCATTAATTTTCTTAGGCATGACATAAGTACTGGTGTCTAAGTCAATCATACAATTATGTACAAGGTGTTTACCTATGATTAAGGAAATATAAAAAGGGTGTGGTTTTAAAAACATTACTCACTTTATTTTCCTCTACTTAATGAATATTGAAAGCAGCGTGTAGTTTTTAAACAACTGAATCAACATGAGAATTACACCGAGCTTCCACCAGAGCATCATGCAATATGTCATACCGAGATGGAATGGATAGGGCATCCCACATTGTGAAATTTACATTTTTTTTCTTCATCTGGTCCACAATGTTAAATGGAAGGCCCATTGACTTGTGCATTTGAGGCACAACAAAATATTTTCTTGATTGTTTAGGTGCAAAGGCAGGGGCCTTAGTTTGCACAGAGGCTTGACCTACCAAATAAGGGGCACACATTTCTTGTATTAGGGCATTGTGCGGAACCTCACACGTAGGAATTTGCACACCATTACTATTGGATGCCTTAGTTGGATCTCTTTACTTTTAAGGATTGGCCTATGCTACAAGAATTGAAGGTTACATGTCTAACTCAAGTATTATTTTATTGTACCTTGTGTTATCAAAAACTTGGGCACGTTTTCTATTTGTGTCATCTACATCTTGATTAATTTCATAGACTTATTCAGAGCCAAAGAACATAAGCTTGACCTTAGAAACTTCTGAATTTTCTTGATTCTCAAGCTTGCTTACGCGCTTGCGGAAGGTTCATAGTTCAAAGTAACATGAATCATGTAAGCATGTGCACACACATAATTGGTGCAAGTGATTATGAATTTGAGGAATTTTACATGGAAGCACCATTTTGACTCTTGTGCCATATTGTTTTGTGCTAGGACAAGCACATAACTTGTGGTGTCACTAAAAAGGTTGTGCAAGAGGAATTACTTATAAATGAAGGTAGGTTTTGGCATACCATATATCATTTTTTAGTTCTCCCATATCTATGATTTACATATTGATTTCTAAAGGCTTGATGGCTCTGATTATACCCTTGATTAGAATTTTTATGAAGGTTTGATCCTACTTCTTCTCTAAAGATATAACTTTATTGGACAAGTTTCTAATTAGGGATTTCATTTCTTCATCTTCCTTTTATTACGTAGGAGAATAGGATATGGGTGTTGTTCAAGAATAGGGACAACAAAAGGTTGGGGTGCATGAGGAATTTTTGGGAATAAGGGCATGGGTGGCCTAAGAGCTAACATTCTTACCTGAATAAGACTATTTTCTACCCTTATTGTAATATTGTAAGCAATAGGTAAGGTCCTACCCCCATGGATTGAATCATGATTGAAATATAACTATTAAAATGCCTAAGATAATACGAAAAACATGTTGGGTTGTACTCCTTACCACCTAAGGGATTATGTCCCAAGTCTTATAAAATATGATATTAAAATCAGTCATTTACTTATTGGGTGTTTTTTTGTTGTTGTTAGTTGCTCCACAACAACAAGGTGATCCGACTTATATTTAAAAAGTTACAAAGAGTTGTTCCCAACTCCTTCCAATTGGCACTAGATGTAGGTCTCATGCTTCTATACCACCGAAGCACTTTGTCCTTGAGTGAAGCCGTGAGAAACCTAACTTGTATATCATCATGTGTGATCAAATAGATAGAGAAAACATTGGCTACATCTTGGATGCACTCAACAGGGGTGAATTGATTCTCAATGGTGAAGTATGGAATTATCTTGAGTGTGGATACTAGCATATCATGTTCTGCATTTAGAATAAGAGGAATTTTTCCAGTGAATTTGGAAACGTTCCTCAAAGGTGGTGGATATTTCATGACAAGTTTCATGAGAGGCCTACCAAGAGTTGGCGTGGAAATTGCATGACATGTTGGAGATGGAGATGTGTGCATTATAGTTCTACTATGTATTCTTCTCGGAGATAGCTAGAGGTATTCAAAGTATTCTTTAGCTACTATGCTTTGTCTATTATGTAATCTTCTCATGAAAGGCACACAGACTACTAAAACAGAGATCCGAGTGTTTGGAGCTATCGATGTGTTAAAATGAGCCTTTAAAGGTAAGATATCACTAATTCACACACAAGAACTTAACAATGATGAAATTTAAGATTTCAATGCTGGTCCCACCAGTGCATTCCGAAACTATCGAGCTCAAACTTTCACCCATCTCATATCAAGTTGAATTTATTCGTTGAGTAAATAATGGGACTCTCTCTAAGTTGTGGGACCTTGTGCACTTGAGACAGACCTCGAAGAAAGCCGGATACTCTAGCTATTTATATTGCTACTACTACTCCTAATGTTGAAATGAAAATCCTAAGCTAAACATGCTAAGGGACCAAGGATAGAAGGAAATATAGAAAGGAAAAATAAAACTTAAGAAGGCGATAACATCATAAGGAAGTGGGATGAACACAATCATATTTGAGAAAAATGAGGGGAAATGTGTACAGGAAGGCTAGACACACGTAACACATAATAGAACATAGATGAATAGTCATTTTCAATAGATACAATCAAAAAGGAAATGTTAGGGACGTGAGAAATCATAAAAACACACAACGTAAGGGAGAGGTAATAAAGAAGAATAAAAACAAGTTAAGGTAAAACTTAGACACAAAAATATGCTCCTATTGCTTCCAAGAATACACAATATGTTACAATGGTGTATGAAGCTAATATCCACATGCAAAGACCAGATCTAAAGGTATGCAACTCAAAATGCAAGGCAATACCTATACAAACTAAAAGAGTCCAACCCTTTACAATGGGCAATGCTCTTACATTTATAGATGAATGGAATAAAGAAGAGGAGGAGAAGGAGGAAAAATCTGATTTAAAAACTCAACCACCAATACAAAGAAATGAATGCCTAAAAATCCACCTGTAAATATCAAATGTGATTCCCCACATCTATTTGGCATGTAGGAGAAGGAAGGGGGTGATATATAAATCAAATCTAATGGTTAGAGCAATCATATCCTATATTAATTGTGTGAAGGACATTTTCCATCTTCTCACCTACCTCATCCTACCAAATTTGAACTTGAGTGATCTAGAGTGTAGCCCACGTCATTAGCTATCTTTTTCATTTTCTACCACGTGTCATGCCTTAGTTGCAAGGATTCAGTTCCCTTTTGGTATGCTTTGATAGGTTGCGTTTGGTACACTCAATTTCTGAAATATGACACGTAACACAAATATTGAGCATAAGAAGGCACAAGTGCACGTAGAAGGAAGGAAAGGAATGACACACAAAGGTAATACACATGGAAGGAATGGAAAGAATACTTACAGGATGTAAGTATGGAAGAGGGTTCAATTATCACAAATTAATGTGTGGCATCAAGAAGATGGGCAGCCAAGGGTGTAAGGAAATAATACTAACTAGGAAGAAAATACAAGGTGCGTGAAGGGTGAATGAATTGCTTTGGGAGGAAAGAGAATACACAAGGAGTGCACGCAAGAGAAGTGTAAGAAGATAGAGGAAGGGGAATAAGGAAAAGGGAAGGTGTGAATCATGATAAGAGCGTGGGAGGGTGCACAAAGAACTACAACCAAGGAAATAGTGTAAAGTGAGAAACCAAATAACGTGCAACCTACAATGATGAACCTTAGAGCTAGAATGGTGATGTAGGTTGTCAAAACAACTAGGGGAGTTATTTTGGACAACATATACCACTTAAAATAAAAATGAGGAGGAAATTAATGTTCATCATTGAACTTCAAGACCCTAAGATAAGATTCATTGTGTGACTAAATCATGCCAAACTTATAGGGGTTAAGAGATGGAAGAAGATTAATAAAAGGTTCTTAAGCACTTCTCATAAGGTAACACATGGGACAATGTTTAACTTCTCCTAATTTATCATGTAGAGCATAATGGGATATGCCAAATTTGTACAAGTAAAACAAGGAATTAGGTTTTGATGGGGATTTATATTACTTATGACAGTGTTTGATGAAATTAGAGTGCCGAAGGGGATCAAGACCTAAAGAGGATATTCCCATAAGAGGATCCATTACTCGTAATAATGTATAAGAAATTTATGGCACCCATAATACTAAATAATGTGTACAAGGAAATATTCATGAGCTGGTTAAAGAAATTACACAAATTATTTGAATAGGATTGGAAGATACTATGTGCATTACAAACATTGCTAGCCAAATAAGAAAAAAATTGTTATGCATTACTCGGTGGTATGGTTCAAGAAGGTTGAAATTTGGACCCCATGGGATAAGTTACCATATGCCTTTTCAGTAGAGTACTTTATGTGATCCATAAAATGGATTAAAGAATCCAAGAAGTTTAACATTGGCATGTAAGGAATAGATGAAGATATACATACACTCCATACCACTTACAAACACACTAACATGGAAGTCTACTAGAGAAGAAAGTGACATATATTTTCATGCTTACTCGGGGGAGGAAATTTTTGTAAACAACGTCATACAAAATTTATTCTTTTATATGTGTCCCATGAAAAGGTATATCAATGAAGATGAATAAGATGAAGAGATACATGAGGAAAATTTTATTCCTAAGCACACACAATGAATTCCACAAGATAAGAAAGAATGAAAAATATGTACAACAAGGGAAAAAAATTACATGTGTGTAAATGCACCATCCAAGAAGAAAATAATATTAAATCTAAGGAAATGGCCAACCCTAGTGCAAGAAACAAAATGACAATAATATGTAGTGAAACCTAGTAGTGATGAGTAAAGTAGGTCTTCATAGAGAGGGAACACATTTTGAGGTCCCAATACATAATAGCCTAGTTCAAGATAGCTCTACTTGTTGGGCCAAGTGGACAAATAGAGCATCCAAGCCCGATTAGAAAAAAAACTCAAAGGGCACCCATGAGGGTGATATATATCATAGATAATCCAGAGGATTAATGAACTAAGTGAATTCATGAGAAAGAGGTGGCCATGGAAATGAATTCAAGGTGGAGAAAACCCACTCAAGTATGGGAAAGAGGCCAATATAGTAATAAAAAGTCAGCATATAGGATGAAGAGATGGATACACCACTCTACTTGAATCCGGATATTAGGTCGATGCATTACAATGGGGAAGGAAAGAAAATGAGTTATTCTAATGGGATAATATTAAGAACACCATGAAAACATATTTCTTGAAAATGGATCTATCCTTTTCATTGGATTCTTGTACCAAAGAAATAATCATCAAGTTTTAAAGTGATAAAATTCACACCATCCCAACCAAGGAAGGGATCCTTTCCTCCTCGCCACAACCTACAACATTTTTGAGACTCAAGTAGGGGATACATTGCTGAAAATTTCTTAGGAATTAGTGTAACAAAAATTACAAAAATCAATGAAGCAAGATTTTGTAGGGCCCAAGATAGGAAGTTGGAGGAGGAGCTAAGGGAGATAAAGCGATAGTTTTATGAAGTTCAACGAGAAAAATAAAGGTCTATGAGAAAAATATGTGTATATATATTCAAAAGAAGACAACATGATGGAATCAATGAAGGAGAATGAGCCTAATATTTTACAAGATAATTCACTAATACCAATTTAACCAATAGATGAGATCAAACAATTGATGAATTTTTTATTCAAATAAATGGAGAGGAGAAAGAAAGATTAAAACTAGGGGAGAAAGTGAAAATATTTTTGTTGTTTGTAATAAAAATCTAGAAGAATGAGATAGTAGCATAAGGAGGTTAGAGGAAAAGGGAGAGAAATCTAATAAATTTCTTAAAGCTATCTTTAAACAACCAATAATAATTAATGCACAAATAAAACAATCGACAAATAAACTAATGACATTTGAAGCACAACTAGAAGATGAATCTCTAGAAAAGGCTCATAGAAATAAAATCATGGATGAATGTGAAGCAATTAGCAAGGAGGTCATAGAAATAAAAAAGTTAATAAAGAAGTGGTTAAAAGAGTTAAATAATCTCTTTGATACAACAGAAATAGAGTTAGGAACTATGTGTCATGAGTTATAAAATCAAGTGGATCACATGCAAACAATGGTGACCACAAGAATAAAATGAAATATAATATTTAACCAACTCATTGAACATTTTGATAGGTTAACCTAGCTTATTAATACAATATTAATTAATTACTAGGCACATTAAGACTTGCTTCAAGTCAAGGTTCCTAAGTTGTTTGAAGATGTTCAATAATCGTTACCTAAGGACAAACAAAAGGATTGATATGAGGTGATCTTGGGCCCATGATTTATTGTATTTTTTATTCTTTAATTACTTAAGGAAATTATATTATCTATTCATGAACCATTATTATTTAGAGGAACACATGATAATTTCATAAGGAATTCATAGGATATGAGCGGGAGCGTGCCGATGTAACTACACAAGTAAAATGATAGGAAGGATGCATGTAAGGACACAAAAATGCACAGGAGAAGATACAAAAACCACAAAGAGGATCCTGTAAATTAGTTAAGATCAGGGAAAGGGCATGTAAAGAATCAAGAGATAAGGATAAAAATGAGTTCAAAAATAGAATAAAGCTTCAGTTCTGGACACTTTCATGAAGCTACCGTAATGTTGGATAAAGTTAAGGAAGTAATGTTTTATGAGGAAGATCAACATGCATCATAGGATTAAGGTGGCAAGTGGATAATTTTTCTATAGTCTCAATTTATTAAGTTAACTATAATTCTAAACTCGATACCTATTATTAGCTCTTGTAAGACTAGTGAAGGGCAAGTTCCCACTAGTATAAATACCCATGGAGAGGTCTAGAATATGTATGTAGTTTTTATGGGATAGAATAGGGAGAGCTAGAGGAGTGATGGATGATTCATACTTAGGTTAACTAGAACTTGCAAATGTTCAATAATTAATATATGATCATTTTTTTGGTCTATAAATAGTTTTTCTACATATTAATGAACTAGGAATACAAGTCTATCTTCTAACATAACAATTCAATTCACCTTTTCTAAGCTTGAGAGGGACCTGGAGAACTCTTATACTTTGGGTGATTATACCTTAGTTAATCTAAAACATGATATGTCTGTGTGATGGTTGGGAAATTTGTGTGTGACCAATATAGAGCTAACACACACATAAGGGAAGTATAATACTAGACTTTAACATGTAGCTAAAAATATGGTTTGTACTTTTGTAACACAAAACATTATTAGTGATTCTCATTTTTTTGTGGATTAATTTTTCTCTACTTTAGGTAGATCAATCATAACTTATGGTATTTGTAATACTATGTCAATTTGTATTCTTGATGCATGAAAATGCAAATGAAATCTTACTTTCAAATATGCAAATACATGTATGGGTGCATTTAGTATTTTTGTTTTAAAATTCTTGAGTTCTTCTTGACATTTTGTGGTCCTTTCTATTGCCTTGTTTATTATATTCTTAAATATTTATTCAATTAGTGCATTGATGGAAGCATAGTTTAAGATGAATTTTTAATTATAACCAATATCCAAACAAGCATGTGAAACCTCCAATTCCTCTTAGACGCATAAACAACCAGCCACTCATACATCTCTATCAGGAAGATAACAAAGAATATCTCATATAAGTAGTCATATAGATTCTACTTGACCCATGCATGTGCATTAAAATCATATCCGGTGCTAAATCTATGATCATAGTCCTCTTCTAGATCTACTAACCACTCCTCAATACTAGCCAAGGTCAATTGGTATGTCTTCATCACACAACATCCTGAAAAATAGCTGAGAAAGAGGTCCCAAAAATGAAACAAATGATGTAAGCTATAATTCACAACAAACAACCCAAGGCATGATGACACATCACTCATCTTGAACTAAGTGCTCACCTGAAGTGCACAAAGGTACCATGTCCCTCTTTATATTTTCTTATCTAGAATGTTAGCATGATTGTGCATGTATATATTCAGATCCATAATAGATAATCAAGTAAACCACAGTGCATAAACCAGATATATATCTAAACCATATGAAATATTGACTAAACAATGATCATAATAAGATTTACCATGCAAGAACCATTCTTAGTCACATCTAACACCAATATCCAACCAATATGATCCATTATATTAAATATTGCAAAACATAGAAGCTTCATACATTCAAGATACAGTCTCCATGGTTATGCATGCTAGCAAATCCACAACATAACTCTATAATAATCGGTCTCTCAAAACCATGCAAATAAATACATATATATATATATATAGGGGTGGGGAATTTCCCTTCACCACCTATGCACCTTCCAAAAATAGGCTACATGCTAATAATAGCCATGCACCTTTACAAAGGAATACAAAAGCATGCAAGTGCTCTAATAATAGATTTCCTATAGTTAACTCTAAGTAGAAATCCTATTATTAAACTCGAAACTATGCATGGTGCTCGAACTGCTACAAATCCTAAAATATCTTTGCATGACCTGTAAGTCTTCATGTTATCATGTGCTCAGCACTCCATCTCCAAAAATAGCCTTGACCCATAAAAAAAAAGTGGGTAAGTCTTAAATTTAAACTGATCTCGGCATGCTCATGTTCCTCTATGATCCTCGCCTTCCCGTGCACTGGTTCCTATGCACCTAATCCTTATGTGTTTTTATACTTGAGTTATAATACATGCGCTCAACAGAGCTTATAAGGAAGAGGCTCAAGACAACACAAAAACAAGTCCTCCAAACTTGGAGACACCACCAAAATTATCTATAATTTTCTAGATTAGCAATAACAATATCTTAAGGAACTTGAGAATTACAAAAATGGTCTACTCATACTCATAAATCAAATGAAAAGTACATAAAAGGAGTGTTATGTAACTCCCATGTCCTGGACTTGTTATACCCGAGAAAATAAGAGAGTGGAGTTACAATGCAAGAATGAATGTAACTCCCTATTGGAAAGATAATTTTTCGAAGGAAAATTAGTTTCTTTTTCAATGCTTAGGGGCTACGCCCCTCCTTATTAGGTATGGGGAGGCTACCATTTCTTGGATACAAGTACTAAATAAAATTATGGGATGTTTTTAGGTTGGGGATCACACATGAACACTCCACTTAACCTATGGTAATGAGATTTTATAGTGTACAAGGAGGAATCTTGCTAGAGAGGTGAAGGGGAGATAATAATATAGGGATAGAGTGTTAATGTAATGAATAGGAACTTGTAAACTTTAATGACATTAACTAGAGTATTTCAACATTTAATAAGAAGAATACAACCTTGTATACAATAAAAAGATTATAAAATCAAATCCACAAAGATCAATTGATTTATTCCTTAAAATATAATCTATTTCTTGGTTATTCAAGATTACAATGCTTGCAAAGTTGAAAGAAGAAAGTAGAGGAACATAGAAAAGAAAAGAAAAGAAAATAATTTATTTCTTGTAGTGAGAGAACAATATCTATCAACCCCATGGAATGGAGAATCCACTCCAATATATATCTTTACAATATGTCTCTTCATCTTTCCCCACATGAATTTTCACATTCCTATCACTTGTGACCTTTCATATTTATATAAGAATAAAAATAAGCCCCTTTATTATCAATGAAATAGAACTATTAAAATGAGTAAGACAAAAATAAAAAGTGCATTCCCAAATATGAATTATAACATAGATAGAGAGGGAAGAAGAGGGATAAAAGAGAGTGATTAATGTAAGTACAAAGAAGCTTCCGATGATGAGGACCCAACTTTTAGATAACTTTGAGGGAGTACATCTAGAACGAACTCCTCACCCTTCACTCCCTTATTAAAATGATTTACTAAAAATATCATCTTCTCTACCCATGGAATGTAAACACAACCCAAAACATTGATCTAACTCTCGGAAAACCAAAAAGGGTCTTGCATTGATTGAACTAGACTTGATGATATTTTACATTATTAGAGATCGAGTCTTCATCCTCGAGAGAAGCAAGAAGCTTATCGAGGAAGCCACCACCGAGCTAAGTGGTTATTTGGTTTTGATTTTTCATTTTTGTCTTTTTCTTCTCCATGAAAGATCTGCATATGAAAATGTACGGTTATTATGTTTTGGGATCTTGTTAGACTCTGCATGTGAAATAATAACTCCATCTGGTTGTGGAGATTATATAGTTGATGATCATGGGTTTTATCAAGCTCTTGTGTCGATTCATGATTATTCTTCTGTTTGGTTTTGTGTGAATGCGTGGGAGGAATTATGAGGAAAGAAGAAAGTATATTCAACCCTTTTCAAGCATATTGTAGGAATGGAATCATCTCTTTCTCATCTTTATCATTTTTAGCATTAAAATATTTTAATGGAAATGGAGAAATGTCTATGTTTTCTTCTGTATTATCATTCTCCTTCATGGGTATGGATCAATTTTGTTATTTAAATTCATGGTTGAATGAGATTTAGTTTTGATGGCTCTGTCTAAGAAAATATATGTGTATAAATGTAAATATGTTTTTAAACTTACATGTGGTTGAGTGGATTCTGCCATAGGTCTTTTTGGCCATGATATTTTCATGTTTGTTTCAATGGTAGTGTTACATATTACATATAGAGATAATTGAAAGTTGTTGTGACATTGTGTAAATTTGAGTATCATTTTTACTTGTTTGTTTGTACAACAATTTGGGCACAGGTTGTGTTGAACATGGTGTAGGTCTATAAAACAATATTAAGGCTTTGTTTTCGAGCTTAGGCTTGATAACTGAAGCGTATTTTGATTGGCCACTATTTATCATTTTGGTCATTGCTTGTAGGGATGGCTAACTTAGTTTTTACCTTCTGTTTACTCGTGTTACTTGGTGATTTTCATGCTTATGATATGGTCATATAAATTGACCCTATGAAACTTAATTTTGATCTTTAGCTTATATTCCTATAGCTTAGCATGTAATGGTATTGTTATGTGTTTTTAGGTTTTACAAAGTTGATCTCTGGAGTACCTTACTATTGCTTTAAAAGGATTTATGTGACTTGGTCGCCACTGTTAATATGACTGTAATACTATTATTGACCATTATAGATTGAGATGTTGCTCAAGTCATGGGTTTGGGGTTGGTTTGACCCATCATGATTCATTTCATTAGATTCTTAAGACCATTCCATGACTGATTCAGATTGTGTAATTTTGTTATCAATGGAGACCAAGTTGTTTCTCTGGTTGATAGGTAAGGGGGACAGTTCATGCATTCTACATGTTTACCATTCAGTCCTTAGACCACTTTGGGTCAATACAACTTGTATTACCTGTGTGTTACCTTTCACCATATTGGTGATGGCTTTTGGGTTTTGATTTACCTTGGTTCAAATACGTGGTTGTGATTCGTAATAGTTAAGGTATATGAGGGGATGTAAGTACATTGTTTAATAAGTTATTATTATTAAACAAATGTTTATATTATTATATTCTTTTGAAGAACAATGTATTCTTATCAGAGTTTAATATAATTTCATTAAATGATTATGATAATATTAAATTATTAAGTTGTATAATTTTAATATTATCTTAATGAAATATATTCATAATAATAATATTATTAAGATGGATTTGAATACTAATTATATTCTATTCCTTTGCATTTAGTTATATAATCCTTGAATGATAAATCGAGTGGTTGTATGACTGTACCTGATTCATATTATTATTATTATATGAAAGTGATATAAACAAGTATGGATGTTTTTATTATAAAATACTTGATTGATATTTTATATAACCCTTGTGGGTATAGAAGTCATAATGGATGTTTTGAAATTTGAATGATAATTGTTATTCATTAGCAATCTGAATTATCCTGTTATTGATAAGTGTTGGAAAATCAATTGTTTCTTTATGGATTATGAAATAAATAAGAAGGAGAAAAGTTATGTTGTATCCTTTATGATTTTCAGATTATGTGGATTATGTTTCATTGAAATATTTCTGTGCTTTAAATGGTAAAGATAAGATGGTAGAATTTTTCATGCTAGTTCTTTTGAACTGATGGTTGCCTAACATTTTTACAGATGGAGAATTTTAGATCTTATCTAGCGATGAATTGTTATGGCTTGATAAATTTATATTGCATGATTAAAATATGTATTCTTATTTGATTGATGTAAAGTGAGTGTGTGCTTCACTAAATAAAATTTTAAAAATATATTTTTTGTGAGATTTTGTATTTATTTTGATAAAGGAAATAAAAGTTTATATACATTTTGAATATTATTGTAAATTTTACCATGGTTGTTTATATTAATTATTCAGATTGTGTACCTATAAGGAATGTGAATGTGATTGAATTATTCAATCAGTTTTCATGATAAGTACTGTGATTAAAATGAATATTGATTATGTGATATTAATATCCGTAATGAGTTAGCTTTAATATTATGAACTAAACTAAAGCTATAATATGGATAAAAGAAACAATCTTCTAAATTAAATAACTGTGGTTGTTATTTTATAGATTGTATGGTGGAACTATTGCATGATGAATTAAGATTATTGATCAATTTTTATATAAATTTTTTGGATATAAATGATTGTATACATGCAATGAAGAGTTCTATAGTTATGTACTTAAGCAATTATAATGACAATGTCGTAAGTTAAATAACTTAGGGACCTACGAATTATAGCAGCTTGTTACCCTAATTAACTTAATGCTTAATGAATGTACATAAACAAATTATGGAATTTGATTATGATTAATTAATTGAAACTAAGTTATGGACCTTAGGATCGAATAATTAATGCGATGAATATTGTTGCATTATGAAATATAAATATATCATAAAACTAATTCAATGAGGTGAATTATATGAAAAACCTAATGCATGGTACTTGACAAGACAACTTCGAGATGGTTTCGTAGTGTGGTTATAATTGAATGATGTGGGTCATTCATTGAATAATACCATACAACAGTTATCCTAAGTTGTCCCTCGAGTTCCATTTATTACGCATGTCATAATCAACATGAACTGAGTTATGCTATGATGCAAAGGTTGTCTATCCAGTTCGGTCTTGTTCCTCTATACCAACTTACATTGGCTATGGGGAAGAAAGTGATCTCGTGACAACGTAAGTCATTGCATGACGTCTTTCTCTCCCATAGGAAACCTAATTTGGAATATACGTGCTCATATTACTGGATGCACAAGTTTGGTATCATGCGCATGACCTAAATTTGATTAACTTAAACAATTATTCAATTCTGATAATAGAACCAAGTGACATGGTGATGGGACATGTTTCAAAGACAATGTGCAGTCTAGAAATAGAGCATGCAATGCATGACTCATAAATTTTTCTAGAGTAGTGTATGTTAGTACATTGTCAGTTCACCTAGTTCTAACTAAAGTGTGAGATGTCGGAGGATTCAATTGATTGAACCCTAGGTAGACACTTTGAACAAACACTTGTAAAATCAAGTCAAGAAGGGCACTAACAAGTATACTTAGTATAATGACTTGAAAGAGTAATTATGGGGGATCAATAAGGATCTAATTTACCCATGAACATGAACATGCACATGCTTAATTGATTTTTTATCTAAAGAATTATAATTATTTGATTCGGATTTAAATGTTATTTTGTACATTTAAATAATTGAAGGCATATGTTTAAATTGGGAAACAAAAATAAATTCCCATAGTTATGGTGTTTGGAAATTAGTTGTTACATTTTCTCCACAAGACTCAAGTTATGAGATAACATCCTTTATCATATCATATCTAAAACTCATTATGCGGGACCATATATGAGATAAATTTTCCGATATAGAAGTGAATACTTTCATGATCACTAGGGAGTGAGAATTTGTTGAAGCTTTGTCATTATCATGTGTGTTTCCATTGATTTCAAGTGGCATTAATAGAAAATAGAGTGGTGCAAAGTGTTGTGTAGGTGTCTCAAGGTAACCCATGTATGGAAAAGATGTTAACAAGTCTCTGTAACAAGATTCAAGAAATAGTTCAAGAAGAACTTTACAAGAGAATTGTGAAGGTTGATTGGTAGTGTGAGCTCTTAGATGATTCAGGATGATTCTAAGGGACTTAATTAGTTTTTGAGAAAGATGAGGACTTGAGGAGATAGATGACAAAGTAGAAAGGAGGTTGCGGAACTTTAGTGAGATCCGCGAGTAAAAGGAGAAAGTTGCAGTGAAAAGATGAAGCCGCGGATATGAAGGAAAATCCTTGGAAGGAAGGGAAACTAGAAAAATCCACAGATAATTAGAAAACCCACGAGAGGTGAAGGAAATCTACGAAAGACTAGAAAAGTTGCAGAAGACAATAAAAGGTTGCGGGTAATGATGTAACATCCTCATTTATGACTTCAAAAAATAGGAAAGTTTTTTTAAAACATAATGTTCACTGTTCTAAATTCACATGATTTAGAACAAATGTTCCTTGCTAATCCATCACATAACAATAACCATATGCAATTAAAATGACTTGGTGTAAACCAATCTCTCATTTGATGACTCAGTTTGATATTGATCTCTCATGTTTAATTATCTTCATGTGTATACAAAGTATACTTTTGGTTACTTCACCCTTTAAGTTTCAATCAAGGGTTAATGTCTAAGATGCATATCTGAGTATCTCATTCACGATACTCATATGAAATCACGCAACACAAAACCTTAGACTAGGTGACATAAGACACCACAACCAACAATTTATGACACTTTGGCCAAATTTTTAAACATATTTACCATATTTTCATTCCTAGACAACATACTCATTGAAAGTAATATATCTTTCACCCCACTCAAAATAGTTATCAAGATTAGACTTCCTTGACTTCTGTCAACCAATTTTGGGTCTATGTTTCACACTAAATAGGGACATCTCACATAAGCTAGTACGGAAGTATACTTATGGTGACTAAGGATAAGTAGACATACTTGAATAAGTTACATCGATTTGGGTGTGTTTATTCACCCTAGGTCAACATAAGTGATGACAACACTTGGCTATATGCCTATCACAGTTTAGAATAAAATAGAGAACTGAAATTCCACTTTATGGTAGTTGAGTTAGAGGAGTTGAGTGGGATATTGAGGCATAGTGGATGCTTCGCAATATCCACATAATGATTGGAGTCATTAAGTGGGTATTGTGTAGCAGCAACTATACTGCAACATTCCACTTAGTTCTGCTAATGGAACTGACATACTTAACAATCTCATTAATTTCTTAATTTCAAATTATTAATTAGTTTAATTTAACATTAGACATCATACCTAGGGATTGAATAAATTCGATATGATTAATCCTTTAAGAAAGGATCATAAGACAACTTATCATAAATTGATGGTGTGTAGATTAAATTTGCAATCATCCCAATGAATTTAATAATCATTTTCATAAGTATATTAAGCCTTAAGAATCAATCTGATTCAAATAAATAAAGTACAACATTTTATTCTCATTTATTTAGGTCCATCAATATGTATAAATTAGATTTGTATAATTGTTAAGATATATTTAATGACTTATTTATCACTTATTCCCGTCTTATCATAATCTTATTATCTTTCCAATTTTCCATACATTGGATTACATTTAAATAAAATCTTCTATCCAAACACTTTATAGATATAGTTATCAACTTAGGTTAAGGATCATAACTATGTCCCTATTAACATGATAAGAAAGTTCCTTTTTCTTCCACTTTGGGGCTTATTAATTCTTCTATAAGTTCAAATAACATTATTTACTTCAATCTTGATAAGGAACAAAATATATCCATAGTACCTATATTACATTATAGTCACAACCTAATAAGGTTTACTATATCAAAATTATAACTGTTGGAGTTGAATACTTTTATAATAAGCAAATACACAAAACAACTCCGAACATTTTACATGTATAAGACGAGTATATTTTATTAATCTTTAAAAATCAAGCATTACAATAAGAAGAGAGAGCTGCAATATTTATAGATATTGGACAACTTCTATCTCATCCACAATACATGGAAATAGATAAACTAATATGAGAATAAAATGCAGGATAATATTCACTACCCCTAATTGCCCCTATTTCCCCTCATGAAATCATCCAGGAATAAACAAAATGAGATTGAACAATATCTCACAAAACATGTGATAAGACAACTAAAGACAACTATGAGTTGACTTAATATAATCTAACTAAAGTAATTAAAAAATTACTTTATTATAATATAACATTTAACTCATATGTTGAATTAAGTGTTAGTTTATTTCTAACATTCCCCCCCTTAATTCAACATATTCTGAAGAGAGTTGGTGAGGAATAATCTAAATGCCTCAAATTTAGGACGTGCAAGAGATTTTGTGAAGATATCTGCATGTTGATGTTCTGTCGGGCAAATGTTGAAGCTGAATGTTGTTGTTCTGAACTTGTTCATGAATGAAATGTACCTGCACCTCAATGTGTTTGGTGCATTCATGAAAAACTAGATTCTGAACAAGTTTTATTACTCCTTCATTGTCTACATGTAGGATTGTTGGATGATCCTGTGGAATTCCCAATCCTTCAAGTATCCATCTGAGCCAAATCACTTCACAGACAGCTCCTCCTGCTGCATGATATTCTGCTTCTGTGGAAGACCTTGAAACACAATTTTGTTTCTTGCTCCCCCATGAAATAGGTCTAGATCCCAAAAAGAACACAAATCCTGAAGTGGACTTCCTATCATCAACGTTCCCTACATGATCTGAATCTATATATCCTATCAAGAAGAAGTTATCATTCTTCTTGTATTCTAGGCCAAAGTCCATGGTTCCTCTGATGTATCTCAGTACCCTCTTTGCTACTTTCTAGTGACAAACCCTTGGTTCTTGCATAAATTGAGAAAGATAACTAACTACATAGCTGATATCTGGCCTAGAATAAGTTAAGTAAATGAGACTCCCAATCAACTGTCGATAAAGAGTAACATTTACTTGTTCTGATGGATCTGTGTGAGACAATTGAAGCCTTGTCTCCATAGGTGTAGCCATTGGTATACTATCCATCATTCTGAATTTCTCGAGCATTGTCTTGGCATATTTTAGTTGAGTAACAAAGATGTGATTTTCCTTTTTCCATACTTCAAGTCCAAGACAATAATGAAGAAGCCCGAGATCTGTCATGTTGAATGATCGATTTAGATCTTCCTTAGTTGTTTCAATCATCTTCACCAAACTTCTAGTGATGACTAGATCATCGACATATACTACTATGATCACTATCTCCCCCCCTTGCTTTTTGAGATAGAGATTAGGATCATATGGACTTATTTTGAATCCATGTTTGATGAGATGCTCATCAATCTTTATGTACCATGCCCTGGGAGCCTGTTTGAGACCGTATAGTGACTTTATGAGTCTACATACCTTTCCTTCTTTACCTGGTATGACAAAACCTTTTGGTTGAGTCATGTAGAATTCTTCCTATAAATCCCCATTGAGAAATGCACTTTTTACATCCATTTGATGAACTTTCCAACCAAATTGTGCAGCTAGAGAAAATATCATCCTAATTGTTTTGATCTTAGCTATTGGTGTGAATGTTTCTTCATAATCAATGCCTTCTTTTTGTGCATAACCCTTAGCTACCAATCTTTCCTTGTATTTATCAATGCTTCCATTTGATTTGTACTTTGTTTTAAATATCCATTTGCAACCTATTTCCTTCTTCCCTGGTGGAAGATTTGTAAGTTGCCATGTATTATTCTTAATCAAAGAGTTGAATTCTGAATTCATAGCATCTGACCAAGGTTTTGACTGTGGGCATCTTGAACTGTAGTGGGCTCACTTGATTCAATTATTGTACTCATTAAGGCTAAGTTTACCTCATTTTGAGTCATACTACAAGTTCTAGGTCCTGAAGTGGATGTGTTAGGATCACTATCCAACTTAGCATCTCGAATTAGATTAGTATACCACTTAGGCATACGTTTAGTTGTTCCTGTAGATGGAGGAGTTGAATTATCCTCATCATCATTATCTTCATCAAGAACATCTTCTATTTTCTTAGTAGGATTGTTTTGTGAGTTTATGGAAGGAGCATCTACTTCTTTATTTTCAAAAAACTCAACATCTCTACTTGTGAAAATTTTTCTTGTTTTTGGATCCATTAACCTGTATCCCAAGGCTTCATCACTGTATCCCAAGAATATAAGTTGTTCTGATTTCATATCAAGTTTAGTTCTCTTTTTCTTAGGAATGTGCATACTTTCCTTGCATCCAAAAACTCTAAGGTGTTTTATAGATGGTTTGTTCCCTGACCAAGCTTCCTGTGGTGTTATTCCATCAAGTGCGGAAGTGGGAACTCTATTCAGCAGATAAACTGTTGTTTTTACTGCTTCTACCCAATATGTTTTACTCAAGCCTGAGTCGTCAATCATACACCTTACCATTTCCATTATAGTTCTATTCCTTCTTTCAACAACACCATTTTGTTGTGGTGTATATGGAGGTGCCATTTTCCGATGAATTCCATGTGTTTCCAAAAAATCTTTGAACTCATTACTGGTGTATTCACCCCCTCGATCTGAGTGGAGTGTTTTTATTTTCTTACCAGTTACATTTTCACAAGCTACTTTGAATTTCTTGAAAGTTTCAAAGGCTTGGTCTTTGGTGCGAATGTAGTATACCCACATTTTTCGTGAGTAATCATCAACAAAAGCATAAAATATTGAAACCCTGAATGACTAGGTCTCATAGGTCCACACAGATCGGTATGCACCAAATCAAGTTTACCATGGGCCCTAATGTACTTGATTTTTTGAAAAGAAGCTCTATGTTGTTTTCCTGCCAAAACAATTTGTGCACTTGTCTATATTTTTCTTGAAATTTGGCAGTCCTCTTACCATATTATTTTTTCGAAGTGTTTCAAGATAGCCAAAACTTACATGGCCAAATCTTCGATGCCACAATTGTGTCGATGATGTATCCTTAGCTACAAGGGCCTGATTTTTGGTTTGAACAAAATCCAACTGAAACATACGACCTACACTAGAAGCTCGTGCAATAATGTTGGAGTTTTTAGACTTATCTTTGATTAAACACATCTTCTTTCCATCTGTACAATCAAAATCCACTTTTAAGTTGTGCTCCAAAAGTTGACTTACTGAAAGTAGATTCTTTGTCAATCCAGGAACATATAGAACATCTCTTATTGTGCACTTTCTTGATCCAAGAGGTAAGGAGATGTTTCCAATTCCTTGTACTTTGTATGATGAATCATCACCCAATGAAATAGAGTCTTTGTTAGGTGTATTCTTTAACTCTAAGAACCAATCATTTCTCCCGGTCATATGTCTTGTTGCTCCTGAGTCAACATACCAAATTGCCTGTGGTGAATTGATTTCTTGAGTTGATTGTGCAACAAATAGAAAGTCCTCATTTGGTAAGTTATCTTCTTCTTTAGCAATGTTTTCGTGCTGTGGTGTTTTCTTTTTCTAGTTACTTTTCCTTTGTCCTTGTTTGTTTTGATAACCTTGACTAGATTGTTGAAAATTTGGCTTCTTGCCACTAGATGAACCCTTATGAAATGTGTTATACCAACAATATTTTAAGTCATGTCCTTTTCTGCCACAAATCTGACACTACTTTTGCTAAGTGTTCCCTTGAGTATTCTGTTGAGAATGCTTTGCTTGTGTTGCTTACCAGTTGTATGAATCTGTTTCTTTCCCTTATGGAATGAAGAGAGGGCTTGTTCCTCATCTTCTATAGGTTTGTTCATGGACTCTTCCTATTGTAACATGTTCACTAACTCTTCAAAACTTGTAGTTGGACCCATAATGTTGAGAGTTGTGACAAATATTTTGTATGAGGCTGGTAAATCTCTCAATACAATAGGGACAAGAGATTCATCAGTGACCTCTACTTCCAAAGCTTGGAGAGATGATCTCAATATAGCAACACGATTTAGAAAACCTTCAATAGACTCATTAGAATTCATTTTGAGACAATGGAGTTGTGTTTGTAATTGCAAAATAACATTTTTGTTCTTAGCTTCATATATAGTTGCTAGTTTATCCCATGCTTCTTTTGCAGTTGTCACTTGATGAATATGAGGTTGTACATCATCAGTTACACCAAATAGAATTATAATTTTTGCCTTTTGATTAGCATGATCAAACACATGTTGTTGAGCAATATCATTTTCTGGTCTCGTTATCGAGCCATCAACTACACCAATTATGTCCTCAAATTCAAGTTGAGTTTTAATTTTCATTTTCCATGCAACATAATTATCTCCTCGTAGGAGTTGTGAATTGGGCAAAAAGAATTTGGGTGCATTGTTAGCCATTTGTGCACAAAAGAAAAGAGAGATAGAGAATCAAACATGAAACAAATCCCCCCTCAAATCAGTACACACCCCCAAAATTGATTTTTATTGAGTGTGGGCTCCTTTTTGGCCTTTTACAATGATTTTTCGGCACTATCAGCCGTTTTTACAAACATCTTGTAAATAGAAAAAGAAAATTGCACCCCCTTCTTGTTTACGAAAAAATTAATATTTTCACAATTTTTTAAATTTTTGGGCACTTTGGCCTCTTTTCCCTTACAAATTTAGTTTTGGGCTCTTTGGCCTCTTTGACTGGACCAAAGCGTAGAGCTCAAAAAAACATATACTTTAAAAAAAAAATGGCACCTCAATCCGAGGTACCAGTTGAAAGTTATGACCGTTTTAAAATATTTTTTTCGGGCCCCTTTCCAAAAATGGAAATATAAATTTTTGTACTTCTATTTTTTTCACATCGTCCAAAAAAGGAAATTTTTTAAAACAGATTTTTAACACAGAAAAATGTGGGTCTGACTTACGCATGCGTGCAACTTTGTTTCCTCCATCATCAGCCTTGTTTCCTTCACCGCCCTTTCACCTTAAAGGCTCTCTTATGCTCTGTTCTGCAAGGTCACACAGAATTGCTTGCAGATTGAAGATGCACACCCAGATCAGTATCCAACTCATTTTTTTCTTTTGTAGGTGTGAAGCTATCAGGTAAATCCACAGGTCTGCAAGGTGAATTCACAGATATATGCAAATACCGTAGCTGCATACAGGTTGCAGATCGGTGGTGGATGTTTCTTTTTTATTAAAAATGAAACCTACACACCAAACCCGAATAGTGGTGCCTCCAAAATTGGGGGTCCACTAAATTAAATCACACTAAATGGGATCTCTGAATTAGAGAAAAAGAAAAAAAAATTGTATATAGTTCATATGCAATGAACAATATTAAAAAAATTGATACAATCACTTTGTTACCAATCTTGGAGGTGTTTCTGTACTATTGCTTTTGCTGCTTCTGGCGTGTGGAGTAGGGCAGGGGCTCTGTGAAGAGGCTGGGGAAACTCTGGCTCCTCCTAGCTCAAGCTTCTTATTCCTCCTCCCTCAAAACTTCCTACACTTTTCCTTAGATCAGAATGTGCTCTGATACCAGATGTTGGAGTTGAATACTTTGATAATAAGAAAATACACAAAACAACTCAGAAGCTTTTACACAGAAGCAAGATGCTTGTATATTTTATTAATCTTTAAAAATCAAGCATTACAATAAGAAGAGAGAGCTGCAATATTTATAGATATTGGACAGCTTCTATCTCATCCACAATACATGGAAATAGATAAACTAATATGAGAATAAAATGCAGGATAATATTCACTGCCCCTAATTGCCCCTATTTCCCCTCATGAAATCATCTGGGAATAAACAAAATGAGATTGAACAATATCTCACAAAACATGTGATAAGACAACTAAAGACAACTATGAGTTGACTTAATATAATCTAACTAAAGTAATTAAAAAATTACTTTATTATAATATAACATTTAACTCATATGTTGAATTAAGTGTTAGTTTATTTCTAACAATAACTCAATTAGTTTTCCATTATATTTTTAAATTAACGGACTTAGATATATATAGTTCCTATCTAATCAACACATAATCCAAAGGTATCTAATAAGTCATGTAAACTTTTGACTTAGGATTAAATAGAAAAATCAACATTGATCATGTCAAAAGATAATCTATCTTTTAAATTCCAATCATACAATAAGTCACTCATAAAAATGCATAATTATGTTTATTTAATCATAATAAATTTTTCATAAATTTTCATTCATCAATAACATCATTTCTCAACAATTACAGTATTATGGAACTAGGACTTCATGGTTCTTCAACATAATCATTTCAAAAACTTTTAATACATTCAAGTTTCCAAATTAAATGAACTTCATCAATAAAATAAATGTAACTTCTTATAAGTCTTTCTTCTTTCACTTTTCATGAAATCCATCTACAAAATTGTTAGCATGTGTCAGTTCACGAGAACTAAGCATGATAAGTACTAAAACATTAAAACAATATGCTTCTATCTAACAATTTCGTGAAAGGAACACTGTTAATTAATGAAATTGTTCTAAGTATCAAAACATGAACAACTCCTAAATAATTCCCAAAATTCCACAATGTCCAATAAATAAAGAAAGTCAATTTAAGTCACATTTAAGATCCAATTATCAATATAGATAAAAGTTCAATAATCAAATTAAGCTAAGTCCATTTGACCCTTCAAAGTCAAAATAGAAATACAAGTGTGTTAGGATTGCAATCATATAATCTTTTAGATTATATGTTAGAAATCTAACACCTATCCTTATTGTTATTGTTTATTTATCTAACTAATATCTCAACACACCACAATACTCAATTATTATGCAATTCAAATGAGAAAAGTAAGTCATTACAAGGCAGGTTGTAACTTTCATCGAGATAACCTTACATTATCAATTATAACACCAATCGAGTTTTCAAGAAGAATAATCTATATCCAAAAATATCTACAACAATCAAATATTATGTCTTTTAACATTCAAGACATTTTTTTCATTATATATCAACTAGGTTCTCCTCTCAAAGACTTATAAATGAAGCTATTATCAAATCAAGATGGTTCAATGTGAACAATATACTTTTGAAAAATGGAGATCAACTAAAAGATTAAAGTAATTGACATCTAAATGTTAAAAAATTGAAAGCAAACCAAGGTGAAAGGAAGACTAATACACCATATCATAAAAGTGAGCTTCATCTTGATTATTCATCAATAATTTATTGACCAAGTTAACCATAAGTATTTCAACTGGACCATGCAATAAAATAATAACAGATTATTGTTGATACTTACAATCAGCTAATAAATCAAATCATATAGGAGATTAAATAAATCAGTTATGGTCCATTAATACCAAGATAAAGTACGATCTCTAGCGATTAAAGATTACAAGCATGAATTTAGAGGGTTTAAAAATCCCCAAGCACATTCAAAGAAGATCTCAAAATGACCAGATTTAATGCATTATAACAAATACACCAAGTCCATACATAGGTTGGCCTTTGGAAAACAAATACCGGGAAGGATATCAAGTAAGTTTGATAAATGAAGGGTTCAATCGCAATAATGAACAAACACTCAAGGGTTCATATGATGACCCAAGCCTAAGTAATAGTTGAATGATAAAAATAAATGAACCCATATACGAAAAACTAAAATGAGTATAGAAACTAGATACCATCCCTATATAATAACAAAACTGGGAAAATAATAGTTAAAATCCTAAGAATGAATGCCCAGATACGAAATCCATTCAGAGTTTGAATTAAGAGAAAGTTGCAAGGACACAAAATTCCATTAAAAAAGAACACATCAAAAACTTAAATTCGAATGAAGCCCCTAATGAAAAAGGTGAACAACTCAGAAAAAAATATCAAAGAAAACCAAGAACAAACATTACCCACTTTGATCAAGATTCATGCCAACCCTAAAAGGGTGGTTTTAAACAAGTATAGCAACTCAAACCCATAAAAGGGGACTGGAAATCCATTCCAGTAGCCATTTACCATCTCCTTTATGGAGAGATTAAAATATTCCAAAAACTTTGAACACCCAGAATGGGTTAATATTCACTTTTGAGTCCCAAGAAGTTTCGAACCAAGATTCATGAACTAAAGATGATAGGGTTGAAGCTAGAACGGCATTGAGTCACCTAAATACAAATGAACTTTTTTCTTAATGCTTAATCTTAACAAGAAACAAGGAACACAAGACATATTTCCTTGTGGGTTTCAACCCTGAACCCATTAATCTTCACACTTAATACAATAGTATTATACACAACCATAAGTAAATGGTTTTACTATATCTATTTACAAAAACACTCGTAGAGTCAAATACATAAGCGAGTCATTCTAATCGACTTAGAACAAAAAAATCCATATTAAAATCCGAATGGTAAAAAAATAATCACTCACAAAAACCAAACTTAGAAAGCAATTCCAAATTATGAACGAGAGTTATTTTTATAAAACTATTAAATAAAGCAAATTATCATAATGAGTTAGAGCCTATCATGCACAGTAGTGCTCTTAAACTCCTTCTTCAAGCCTCCAAAATTTCTTACGAAATTTGCACAATAATATATCCACAAAAAAATTCAAAAATGCACAGAGAACCCATGACCTTATTTCCCATATTCCTTTATAGACTCAACAATAATTTTATTCCTCTATTTTCACCATACAAGGGAAAGATTAAAAATGCAACAAAATCAAACTACCAGTTTGAAAAATAGGAGATCAACATGCAGATCCATTAAGCTTGAAAAATAAAAATGCAAAGTGATACCAACTCTTTTCCCTTTCCACCATTCCATCTCGGTGTTTCCCAAGGTAGTTTTCCATGCATTGGTTGAGATCATTAATGCTAGGATGGTTTTCCAGTTCCTCCACTATACCCACCAACCGCCATTTGAACTTAGCAATAACTAATAGTTCCAATAAACAATGTAAACCTTTTAGTGATCAAATTCAGTGTGAATCTCAAAATAGACATGGTCGTTGCCAAAATGACAAAGATTTACCATTGATTACATTATTTAATACCAAAAGTACTCCATTGGTTTATTAGTTGGAAGTGAAATCTCGTAGAGTATCTTTTCATACTTCTGGTTAATTTTTCTTTTGCATGAGTTCATATAGTAGTGACTCAAAACTGGTTTTTCTCAGTGAAGAAATCTTTTGACTTCTGGGTTTTATTGCATTGTATGTGCTTGGGTTTGTTAGAATCTAAAGATTCTTACTTGCATAATTACCTTGTTATCATTATTGGAAGATTTAGATATATCAAACTTGTTGGTATCATAACTATTATCTTGGATGTTGTCATTGTGGTTTTTGTGTTGTTTTACTTATTGCAAACTTTGAAGACCACCATTTGTTCTGTTTGAGGAAAAAATTAGGTTATGAGTTGCATGTTTGAACATTACTTCGACTAAGTATAGATCCTCATATTTCAAATTGCATGTATTCTTTCTAATTTTGCTAATGAAATTTTGAAGGACCCCTTGTGTAGTCAATACGCCATTGTATTGGAAGTATAACATATTTTATGAATGATTCTAGTTGTTTGATAATGTCGCAGAAAACGTTATTCTATTTTAACTTACTATGAAATGGTAAGTTATCATAGGAATACCCACTTCGTGTTTTGGTGTGAAATTCCATTTTGGGTATCAATTGTTGTAATAGATCATTCATTAAAATTTTACAATATTTCATATCTGTTAAGGTCAATTTTCCTTGTTATATACTTCCCATGTTCTCTTAAACCACTTTGGGCTTTTGAGCTTGGTAACAAATATTTTGGATCTGAGTTAACATTTTTATTATTGCTGAATATTAACTCTTGTTGGGGATGCTCGAATGCTTATCTGCCTTATTGTTAAAGGGTAGAAACCATTGTAGGATTTGTTTCAGTTTAGACCTATTGTTCTATTGTTTTCTTTCCTCCCTTCACCGGGATTTTTAGGAACTGAATCGATTCTTTTATCCTTTTGATGGAATTGTGCTTTTTGAACTTGTCTTTCTTGAAATGATGAAAGGTAAAGGTTGGATGTTTGTTTTACATTCCTTTTTCTTGGTTCTTTTGTACTCATCCAATCCAGGACTTGGGTGAATCTATATTAAGATATTGATTTGGTCGTATGTGAACTATTCTTCTTTGTTTTGGCACCTGACGTGAGTTGTTCAAGTGGAAATTTGTTCTGTGTCTTTCGTTATTCTTTGCATGTGAAATGTTTACTATTCTTCATAAGAGTTTAAAAAATGAGGAGATTGTAATCTCACACATACCCTCTTCAATCTCAGGATGGGGAAATTTTTTAATGAAGTTTCGTTGTTGTTCCTTCACTTGGTCTATTTTAGCTTGTATCATGTTTTTACCTTATGATAGGACTTAGTGTATTAATGTCCTTAGGGAAAAAAAAATAGAAGTTTATGTTATGCTTAGAGGGAGTATCGATCCTTGTATAAGTTCTAAACTTAAACCAATCTTCTCCTTTCTAGAATATTAATGATTGTGTATCTTGTATGAGGCCTGAATGTTAGCTTGTTTCCTTGATAGAAGAAACCTTATACTTTTGATAAGTTATGAATGATTTTATATTTGTCTTCTAGCTTGAATTGAATATAAATATGAGCCTAGGAATTTTAGGATGCTTCAATTAGGATTACTTTAATTGTTTATGATGATTCGTTACCTTACTTGTCTATATGATATTATTTATGATTAATGTCATCTTAGACTTTAGGATGAATCTGAGATAGTGGGACAATTAGATGGAAGGAAATATTCATTACTACACAAACAATAGAATTAAATCTGAAAGATAGTTTTATGTATCTTATATTCTTCTTGTTAAATAGATTTAGCTGATTGAAGGAACTTTAATTGGTTAGATGAAAGTGAAGGTAAGGTTAAGATGAAATGATAATTCTTCTTTAACTCTATTGTTTTAAATTATGTATGATGAAAGGGTTTTATGATGGAAAGTTAGGGTTGATAGGTTGATTGACCAAACCTTACTTTTGATTAGAAACTTTAAAACATCTCTCTCTTCTTCTTCTTGGATTGTATTCTTTTTGGTTAAGTCTTTTTGTTAGTTTTATTTGTGTTTTCTGGACTGTTTCATAAACAACAAAGTTATTTTTATGAAATAGTTAGTTAAAAGCACATTGTTTTAATGATATAGTGCTTATCATGCTCAGTTTAATGAATTGACCCATGCTAACAATTTTGCAGATGGATTTCGTAAAAGATGAAAGGAGAAAGACATATAGGAAGTTACATCTGTTTTACTAAAGAAATTGCTTCTTTATTTTGATGATATGTGGCTTCATTACTTGAGATGTACTTGATGGAAAAGAAAGTTGTAATAAGATTTAGTTTTGTATTGATGTATTAATACTTTGTAATCTCTGAAACACTTTTGGATTCAGTAAATGTATCACTCCTTCTTGATGAATAAAAGATGTGATGATTTCTAAATAATACTTATTTATAATACTTTCTTGACATGAATTGGGATGAATTGATATGTATTATCCTAATGAAGGAGGGAAGTTAATATACTTAAATAATATGGAATGGTTGGGGTAGGGATCTGAGTTGTTAGTTGTATTATTTTCTCAAGTAGAGATGCAACTTATAAAGTTGAAATTCTTAAGAAGATACTCAACCATTACAAAAAGGACTATATTTGAATTATATAGATGTATGTGTATTAAACCTTGATAATAATTAATAATGTGAATTTGTTTATAAATGGACATCAGCCCATAATATTGGGAAGAAAGATAATTTCCATTAAATGAATCATAGACATAACTAAATATCTTGTTAAAAGTATCATGATTATTGTAATTAAATAATTAAAAGTGTTTTCCTTAATCATACTTCCTTAATAAAAGTTAGGAATGCTTGGAAGGGAAATAAAATGGGAATTTAGACTTCATTCCCATGAAGTCTAAAATAAAAAGGTTTACATGGAACTTATTTAAGCTAGGGCTGAAATAAGTAAGAAATTAATTAACACTTTCATAAATGCAAGATCTATTATGTAAAAACATGATTCAAGTTGTTCATTGTATAATAAACATAAACATGTAATTAATTGGTTAGGAAGTAGATTTTATTTACATACTACCTCACATGTAGTTCAACTTGTAACCTTATAGGTTAAAAGACCTAATTGAATCAATATGGTGTAGCTGTAATTAATCTATAATGAAGTGATTAATGAGATATTAAACTTTCAATATAAGGTATGTTCATCCAGATGAGGGAACTCAGTTGGATGTTGACACACACCAACTGCAACATAGTACCTTTGTAATGACAAGAGTCATTACGAGGATATTATGATGCAGTTGATATGTCTCAACACCCTACATAGTTTTTTCAAATTGACTAACATAAGTGCATGAATGGATCACGGTTCTGCCTATGCAAAGATAGGGACATGATCTAGTGTTGGGTCAACTCACATTGACTTAGGATAAATAGACACACCCAATCACGTAAGTTGATTGAGTATGTATATGTACCCTTAGTCACCATGAGTAGTCCTCCACACTAGGGCATGTTGCTAACCTTGTCTAGGGTTAAACTTTGAATCAAGTGGGACTGATAGAAGTCAAAAAGACCACTCTAGATAACAAAACAAGTGTGGTGAAGGACTTATTCCATTTGATGAGTATGTCATCTAGGAATGTAAACATGATAAACATGTTTAAAATATTTGGCCAAAGTATCACAAGCTGTTGGTTATGTTTTCCTATGTCACCTAGTTTAAGAAGTGGGATTTTAGATGAATATCGGTAACAGATATTCAAATAGGCCTCTTAAGCAAGAACACTTGGGTACCCTAAAAAGGTAAAGGAACCAAGTATACATTGTATACACATTACTGAGTAACATGAGAGATCATTTTAATACTAAGTCATGAAATGAGAGATCGGTGTTTCACCGAGTCATTACAACTACATATGGTTTTTTGTTATGAGATAGTTTGGCATTGGAATGTGTGTTCTAAATTATGTAATTTAGAATAGAGAACATTATGTAAAAAAAAATTCCTTGTTTCTAAAGTCTTAAAATGGGAATGTTACATCTTGGTATCGAGTTGAAAGGTTGCATCTCTTGGACCTATTATGTCCATAATATGATAAAAAATTAATTTTCTTGTTAACAAAAATGGTTAGAATAAGGGAAATGCTACAAACAACCCACCCCCAGTGGAGAGGAAGCTACCACCCAAAAACTTGATGAGATCCTTGCTTCCCTATTGGACACAAGAGATCATCTGGTTGTACTTGAACAAACAAGTTATGGGTAATGAGGAGGAGGAAGAAGATGTTGGTAATAACAATCAGCCACCTCCTATGGACAATGCCAATACCAATGTTGGGAATTTAGGTGTTGATAATAATAATGTTGCAAATGCTAATGTAAATGTACCCAATCAACCTAAAAATAAAAAGGCAAGGTTAGCAGTTGAACTCACAATGATATAAAAGGATAAGTCCACCTAAGTTTGATGGCACAACACTGGGGGATGGAGCTAAGAACTGGCTCAATGAAATGGAGAAGTACTTTGCAATAAGAAACTTCTCAGAGGAAACAAAATTAGTATGGGGAGCTTATCATATTTCCCATGAGGCATCTTCTGGTGGGACAACCGTAAGGCTGAATTGAATATTGATGAATCAAGCATCACTTGGGATCAATTTAAAAACTACTTTAGGAAATGATGGCTTACCACAACTTTACTATGATGATTAGAAGATGACTGAATTTTAGAACTTAACTCAAGGAAAGTTAACTATAACAGAGTATTGGAGAGGTTCACTAAACTTCTTAAGTATGTACCTCAATATCAAACTGACGAGAAGTTCAAATACAAAAATTCATTATGGGATTAAACCCTATTATAGGGGGTGAAGTAGATGTTCACAACCCAACCACCATGGAAGGGGTTGTAGAAAAATCCATTCGGTAGAACATAAATTAAAAGCAATCTCTTCCATAAGGAAGAAAAAAAAAGAAAATTCCTAATTCTTCTTCATCTCTTGCACCCAAAAAGGGGGCATGGAAGAAGTTTGGTACCAAAAATAAATTTTTTTACTTGATAACAATAAGAAAACAACAAATAAACCTACTGCAAATGTTCAAAACAATTTCATTAAGAACAATAATAATGGACAAAAGTCCTATGGAGGACAAAACAACAATTTCAAGGCTAGAAATAAATTTGAGCCTAAAAGAGGACCTGTAGGAGGCTGCTACAACTATGGAAAAGATCATTATGCAAATCAGTTCCCTCTAAGAAAGATGAAAACAATCAACAACATAAGATACATGTTACAATAGCTTGATAAACAAGTTAAAAGTAAGTTACACCTATAGAAGTGTCAAGTAAGTTATTTGGTATGCTTGTTACTATAATTTTTGATACTAGAGCTACTTGAATGCTTTATTTCTAGTAAATTAGCTTCAAAACTAAAAATAAAAGCTGGAAAAATGGAAAAATCTTGGGTTGTACATTATGGAAATAATGTTGTCCACATAGTTAGTCAATGTCTTTTTGGAGCAGTCCTAGACTTGCCTAGTTTTTCCACTAAAAGTTGATCTTTATGTTACTCCTTTGGGGTCTTATGATGTCATAATAGGTGTTAACTGGCTTGTTTGAAACATAAGGCTAAAGTAGATTGTTTTGAAAAACACATTAGTTGTCTTGATGACCTGAAAAAAAAAATATCCAAGGGATAAAATGTGAGATTTTAGTTAGAAAATTGTCAGCTATGCAACTTAAAAAGGCAAAAACAAAGGTTACACCTTGTATGTAGTAAAAATTTCTAAAACAACTAAAGGGGATAGTGATTTCTTGGAAAAATATCTCATTGTTAAGAGATTTCAACGATGTGTTTCTAGAAGAACTACCCGTCTTCCACCCAAATGGGAGTTTGATTTCACAATTGAGATCAAACCAGAACTAAGCCTATTTCTAAGGCAACCGTATCAAATGACTACCATTGAACTAGTAGAGCTTAAGGAAAAATTACAAGAAATTGTTGTCTAAAGGTTTGATAAGACCAAGTGTTTCACCTTGGGAGCACTGGTAATTTTTGTGAAAAAGAAAGATGGAACACTTAGGTTGTGTATTGATTATAGAATGTTAAACAAAGAAACAATAAAAAATAGATATCCACTTCCTAGAATCAATGATCTGTTTGATCAGATGCATGGTGCATCAGTATATTCTAAGATAGATCTTCACTTTGGTATCATCAATTAAGAATTAAAGATGAAGATATTCATAAAACAACCTTTAGGACAAGGTACGGCACTATGAATTTACATTTTTACCTTTCGGTTTGACAAATGCACCTGCAAATTTTATGAATTTAATGAACAATATCTTTCAAGAATACCTAGACAAGTTTGTACTTGTATTCTTGGATGATATTCTCATATATTCTAAAATCATTGATGAGCATCATGAGCATTTGAAAATAGTACTTGAAATCTTAAGAAAAAGAAGATTGTATGGTAAGTTGTCCAAATGTTCTTTCTATGAGACAAAAGTGCACTATCTAGGACATGTCATAAGTAAAGATGGAATAGCAGTAGATCCATCAAATATTGTCACAATAATTGAATGGCCTGCACCTAAGAATGTACATGAAGTTAGAAGCTTCATGGGTCTTGTTGGTTATTATAGAAAATTTGTAAAGGACTTTTCAAAATTCACTGCACCAATAACTTCATTACAAAAGAAAGATAAGAAATTTGTGTGGAGTGAAAAATGTGAATCAACATTTAAAACTCTTAAGGATCAATTAACATCTACACCTATTTTTGTACCTAATCCAAATGGAAACTTTCGGTAGTTACATATGCTTTTGAGAGAAGGACTCGGAGGTATTTTGTTACAAAATGAACATGTTATAGCATATGAGAGAGAAAAACTCAAGTTACATGAGTTGAATTATGCTCCCCATGACCTAGAGCTTGCTTTCATAGTACATGCACTTCAAGTATGGAGACATTATCTTTTAGGAAGACCTTTTGAATTAAAAATGATCATCTTGGGCTGAAGTATATTTTCACTCAGCCAAATCTGAATGCAAGACAATGAAGATGGTTAGATTTTTTGTCACAATATGATTTTGACATAAGTTACATAAAAGGAAAAGAAAATAGAGTGGCAGATGCACTAAGTCATAGGAAACATATTTCTGCACTTATAACTTTGAGAACTCAGTTTAAGGATGAGGTAAAAAGTATCATGGAATCTGATTCATACTTTCAGCAAGTAAAAACAACACTTGCTGTAGATCCAAATGACACAAGATATAAAGGTTTCACTTCGATAATGAAGGAATCTTGAGATATGATAAATGGGTGTATATACCTATGGGAAATGAAGTTAAGGAAAAATTTAATGGAGGAATTTCATAATTCACCTTACTCAGGACATCCCGTATTACAAAAATGCTTGCTGATATAAAACAACAATATTTTTGGAAAGGGATGAAGAAAGACATAACTAATTTTGTGACACACTTGCTTGGAATGTCAGCATGTGTTAAGGCTGAGCATATGCACCCAATATTTATTGTATCCTCATAGCATACCATAATATAAGTGGCAAGGTAATTAGCATGGATTTTGTTCAAGGGTTGCCAATGTCAAGAAATAAACATGATGTTATTTTAGTTGTTGTTGATAAACTAAAAAAGTAGCACATTTTATTGTTGGTAATCTTAAGGATGATTCACCTATTTTAGCAAAAATATTTGTGCATGAAATTTTTAGATTGCATGGAGTACCTAATTGATCATATCAAATAGAGACCCTAGAATGACATCTCAATTTTGGAAAACTTAATGCAACCTTAGGAACTAAACTAAATTTTAGTTCAACATACCATCTAGAAATAGATGGTCAAACTGAGAGAGTTAATCAGTTTTGGAAGATATGTTATGAATGTACTACATGGATCAGCAATAGTACAAATGGGAAGAATACCTTCCTTTAGTTGAATTTTCTTATAATAATACATATCATGCCTCTTTGAAAATGGCACCTTTTGAAGCATTGTATGGAAGGAAATGTAGAACTCTAGTTAGTTGGGATAACATAGAAGACAAAGAGGTAATTGGACCTAAAATCCTTACTAAATGGAACAACAAGTTAAAATGATTCATGAATGTTTAAAAGAAGCAATAGATAGGCAAAAAAAGTTATGTAGATCTGAAAAGGGTTGATAAGAAATTTGAAACTGGGTGAAAAGGTCTTTTTATGGGTTAAGCCAAAAAGAGTTCTATAACCTTTGGCAAGGCAGCCAAGTTATCACCTCATTATGTGGGACCCTTTGAAATAGTTGAAGTAATCAATCTTGTAGCTTATCATTTAGCATTACCACCTACTTTATCATGAATGCATGATGTTTTCCATATTTCTTTACTTAAGAAATACATTTCAGATTTATCACATGTGTTAAATTGGGATTCCTTACAGGTCCAAGACCTAGGAATAATCATGGTTGAACCCATTAGAGTGTTGAAACTTGCCAATTACACTTGAGAAATCATGAAATTAGTCAATGCAAGGTCTAATGGGACTAGTTTAATGAAGAAAGTGCAACATGGGAAAACCTTGAGGATATGAAAATTATTTTCCTCATTTATTTGAACAAATTAATTTTGTTGATTGATAATAAATGAAGACCTTGTTTTGAACTTATCAATAATTCTTCTAGTTTTGGGTAAGGTACTATATTCTTTAGTACTGAAACAACTATTTTGATGTTGTAATAAATTGTGGAAATTTGAAATTCTCAACTCTAGTTTTTTTATGAACTTATGGATGAAAGAACTATAATTAGGATTATTTTTCTTGTTTGAGAATTGGGACTAAGTTAATCATCGGGATGATGATGCTTTTTAGGAGGGAGGTATGTAACACCTCTAACATGGTTGATATCTATGATGACTTCTGTTTTGGAAGGTGCAAAATGTTGACATGTGATTCTTGTCTTAAGATGGTGTACTCTTATGATCTATGAAATCATGTTTGTAGTAGGTAATATGTTATCTATAAATAGGTACAATTCTACCATGTTTATGCTTAATATAAAATGAAGCAATTCATCTCTTTTTATGGAAAAATTCACTACTTGGGAATGAGAAATTGAGTTTCAGTTTTCATAATTCATTGGGATCCAGAACAACATTACCTTGGATCAATTTCATTGATCCAAGGTATGCTTCTAATTTATAAACCTTGTGGTCATAATGACCAAGCTAGATAGATTGAAGGGTTCTTGGACTTTGACTATACTAAGGTCATGAATGATCTCATCTCCATGGCTCTCTACTTCATATTTGAATTTGGGTATTAATCTGGTTCTTCTTTTTGTTAAAGTGAGATGCAATTTTTACTATGAACATGGAACCTAATTAAACTATGTTCCTTAAATTAGGAACTTTATCCTAAAAGTGTAACCTAACCTAAGTTACTAAGTTCTTTTGTTAATATGGGATGTTAAAAAAGGACCTAAGACTAAAGACTTAGACCTAAGGACCTATGTTAGTTCCTAAACTAATGTTGAACCTAACCTAATGTTTGGCTAACCTAAAAGGGGCCTATGGGATGACATAGAGAGGGGGAGGTTGGTGGCATCAACTCCTAGAAATTTATGAGGAATTAATATGGTCTTATCTCTTTTAAACTGCAAATTTGGTGAAGGCATGAGGAAATTTGGGGGAATGAGTTGGCATCTCCACCAAGTTTTAGTTGCATGTAATTTTGAACTTAGTCATTTCCAAACATAGAGGTGGTGGTGGTGGGAGAAGTGGAAGGAATGAATAGTCCTATTTTGCATTTAATATTTTGAAAATGGTGAAAACCACCTAGGAAGAAGAAAGAGGGGTTTTGGTTTTGTTTTGGTCATTTGGTCTTTTTGAGCTTGAGCTCTACATGTGGTTTTTGCTCTTTGAACCTCCAGTTTGAATTCTTGCATGAATATTTTGCCTTGCATGGCATTTAAATGAAGAAGTTAGCACTATGTGAAAACTATAAGAAAGAAGAAGAAGAAGGTTTTGAGATTTTTGGCATTTGAGGGAAATAATTGAAGCTCTTCTTGGAGATTTTCTATGAAAAGTGAAAGACTGAAGAGCTCTATCAGCATGATAGGCCCTATCCATTAAGTTTTATGCTTTTACTTAAATGTTCATAAAAATAACTCTTCTCTTTAAGGAAATATTTTAGTTTTGTTTTTGTGATTTATATTTTTGCTTCAATGGTGTTTTGATTTTTTTTCTTGATGCATTATCATTTTGGTTTGATTAGTTGGAAAAGTGTTTATGGAGTATAGTTTCATCATACTTCTAGGTAATTTTTTTTTTGATGAGTTTTAATAGCAGAGTGACTTGAAAACAAAGTTTTTCTTAGTTAAGAAATATTTTTGACTAAATATTATTTACATTGTATGTGTTTGGGTTTGTTAGAATATGAAGATTCTTACTTAAATGGTTACCTTGTTATCGTTGTTGGAAGATTTAGATATATGAAACTTGTTGATATCAAAATTATTGTCTGGGACCTTGTTGTTCTGGTTTTTGCATTTGTTTACTTGTTGTTGTAGAACTTTGAAGACCACCATTTGTTCTTGATTGAGGAAAAACTTATGTTATGAGTTGCATGTTTTGAACATTACTTTGACTAAGTATAGATCCTCAGATTTTGACTTGCATGTCTTCTTTTTGATGTCGTTAAATGAAATTTTGAAGGACCCTTTGTAGACAATACACCATTATATTGGAAGTATAACATGTTTTATGAATGATCTATTTTGATAATGTAATGTGGAAAATTTATCTATTTTAACTTACTCTGAAACTATAAGTTATCAGAGGAATACCCACTTCATGTTTTTGTAGTATGAAATTCCATTTTGGGTATCAATTGTTGTAATAGTTCATTTTTTTGAAAGTGTACAAGATTTCATATCTGTTAAGGTCGATTTTCCTTGTTGTATACTTCCCATGTTCTCTTAAACCACTTTGGGATTTTGAGCTTGGTAAATGATCTTTTTGGTATGAGTTGATGTTCTTTCCTTGTTGATGAATGTTAACTCTTATTTGGGGATGCTCAAATGCTTATCTATCTTATTTGTTAAATGGTTTTGAGTTCATTGGAGGTCTGTTTCAGATTAGACCTATTGTTCTATTTTTTTTCCTTTCACTAGGGCTTTTAGGAAATGAATCGATTCTTTTATCCTTTTGATGGAATCATGTTTTTGAACTTGTCTTTCTTGAAATATGAAAAAAGGTAAAGGTTGGATGTTTGATTTACGTTCCTTTTTCTTGTTCTTTTGTACTCATCCAATTGACTTGGGTGAATCTCTATTTAGATATTGATTTGGTTGTATGTGAACTATTCTTACTATTTTTCACACTTGATGTGTTCTTCAAATGGAAATTTATTCTATTTCTTTCATTATTCTTTTTTGCATATGAAATGTTTACTCTTCTTCATAAGAGTTTGAAAGATGAGGAGACTACAATCTCACTCATTCCCTCTTCAATCTTAGGATGGGGAAATTGTTCACTGAGGTATCGTTGTTGTTCCTTCTCTGGTCTATTTTAGCTTATATCACTTTTTGACCTTGTGATAGGACTTAGTGTATTAATGTCCTTAGGAAACAAAACAAAAGTTTATGTTATGCTTAGAGGAGTATCAGCCTTGTATAAGTTTTGAACTTAAACCAATCTTCTCCTTTCTAGAATATTAATGATTGTGTAACTTGTATGAGGCCTGAATGTTAGCTTGTTTTCTTGATAGAAAAACCTTATACTTTTGATAAGGTCTGAATGATGTTATCTTTGACTTCTAACTTGAATTGAATACTAATATGAGCCTAGGAATTTTAGGATGCTTCAATAGAGATTACTTTGATTGTTTATGATGATTTAGTTACCCTTACTTGTCTGTATGATCTTATTTATGATTAATGTCATCTTAGACTTTAGGATGAGTCTAAGATAGTGGGATAATTAGATAGAAGGAAATATTCATTATTTTTGAAAATAGGATTAATCTGAAAGATAATTTTATGTATCTTATATTTCTTCTTGATAACTAGACTTAGCTGATTGAAGGAACTTAAATTGGTTACATGAAAGTGAAGGTAAAGTTAAGATGAAATGATTATTCTTCTTTAACTTTGTTGTTTTATTTCTATGTATGTTGAAATGAGTTTTATGATGAAAATATAGGGTTGATAGGTTGATTGACTAAACCTTACTTTTGATTAGAAACTTTAAAACATCTCTCTCTCTCTCTCTTCTTGGATTGTATTCTTTTTGATGAGTCTTTCTGTTAGTTTTTGTGTGTTTTTTGGATTGTTTCATAAATAAAAAGAGTTCTTTTTATGAAATAGTTAGTTAAAAGCACATCATTTTAATGATATAGTGTTTATCATGCTCAATTCAATGAACTAACCCATGCTAACAATTTTGCAGATGGATTTCATAAAAGATGAAAGGAGAAAGACATATAGGAAGTTACATCTATTTTACTAAAGGAATTACATCTTTATTTTGATGATATGTGGCTTCATTATTTGAGATGTACTTGTTGGAAAAGAAAGTTGTAATAAGATTTAGTTTTGTACTATTGTATTAATACTTTGTAATCTCTGAAACACTTATGGATTCAATAAATGTATCACTCCTTCTTGATGAATAAAAGATGTGATGATTTCTAAATAATACTTATTTAATGTAATACTTCTTTGATGATGAATTGGGATGAATTATTAATGTATTATCCTAATGAAGGAGGGGTAGAATAATATACTTAAATAATATGGAATGGTTGGGGTAGGAATATGAGTATTAGTTGTATTATTTTCTCAAGTAGAGATGTAACTTATAAAGTTGACATTCTTAAGTAGATACTCAACCATTACAAAAAGATTGATTTGAATTATATGGATGTATGTGTATTAAACCTTGATTATAATTAATAATGTGAAATTTGTTTATAAATGGACATTAGCCCATAATATAGGGAGAAAGATACTTTCCATAAAATGAATCATAGACATAACTTAAGATCTTGTTAAAAGTATCATGAATATTGTAATTAAATAATTGAAAGTGTTCTTCCTTAAGAAAAATTCCTTAATCAAAGTTAGGAATGCTTGGAAGGGAAATAAAATGGAATTTAGACTTCATTCCATGAAGTCTAAAATAAAAGGTTTACATGGAACTTATTTAAGCTAGGGATGAAATAAGTAAGAAATTAATTAACACTTTCATAAATGCAAGATCTATTATGTAAAAACATGATTCAAGTTGTTCATTTATAATAAACATAAACATGTAATTAATTGGTTAGGAAGCATATTTTATCTACATACCTACCTCACATGTAACTTCAACTTGTAACCTTATAGGTTAAAAAACCTAGTTGAATCAGTATGGTTAGCTATAATTAATCTTAATGAAGTGATTAATGAGATATTAAACTTTCAATAAGGTATGTTCATCTAGATGAGGGAACTCAGTTGGATGTTGACACACACCAATTGCAGTGTATAGTACCTTTATAATGACAGAGTCATTACGAGGATACTATGATGCAGTTGATATGTCTCAACACCCCACATAGTTTGTTCAACTTGACTAACATAAGTGCATGAATGGATCATGGTTCTTCCCTATGCGAGATAGGGACATGATCTAGTGTCGAGGTCAACTCATGTTGACTTAGGATAACTAGACACACCCAATCAAAATTCGATTGAGTATGTCTATGTACCCTTAGTCACCATGAGTAGTCCTCCACACTAGGGCATGTTGCTAACCTTGTCTAGGGTTAAACTTTGAATCAAGTAGGACTGATAGAAGTCAGTGAAGACCACTCTAGATAATAGAACAAGTGTGGTGAAGGACTTATTCCATTTGATGAGTATGCCATCTAGGAATGTAAACATGATAAACATGTTTAAAATCTTTGGCCAAAGTATCACAAGTTGTTGGTTGCATTGTCCTATGTCACCTAGTTTAAGAAGTGATATTTTAAATGAATATCAATAACAAATATTCAGATAGGCCTCTTAAGAAGAACACTTGGGTACCCTAAAAAGGTAAAGGAACCAAGTATACATTGTATACACATTACTGAGTAACATGAGATATCGGTTTAATCTGAGAGTCATGAAATGAGAGATCGAGGTGTTTTACCGAGTCATTACTTATAGCTACATATGGTTTTCTATTATGAGATAGAGACAATGGGAAAACTATTACCGAGAATGTTCTATATGTTGAAGGGCTAAAGAATAATTTGTTAAGTGTGAGTCGAATGTACAAGAAAGGCTATAATATGATATTCCATGACAAAGGTTGTGCTATTAAAAATGGAAAAAAAAGAAAGAAGTTTGCAAAGGCTAAATGGACTAAGAACAATATACATGTTCTCAACAAGATAAACAAAGAAAAATACCTCACAAGTAAAGTTGATTACATCTGGTTATGGCACATGAGATTGGGACATATGAGTTTTTAAAAAATTGTGAAACTAAGTGCTAAGGGTAGAGTGAGACACATGTCAAAGATTGTGAAACCAACAGACACACTTTGCAAAGCTTGCTTGCACAACAAACAAACAAGGAGATCCTTCAAGTCTAAAAAATATTCTACAACTTGATTGAAAAAATGGGGAACTACTCCTACTCCTAGACTAATGAGTATAGGGTATTACTTGTGATTCTAAATAGGAGGAATAAAATTATGTATAAATGAAACTAAAATAACAAAAAATAATAGTAAATAATTATTCTAAGTAAAATAAAACCCTAAGTATGTAAGAGAAGGAAGAGAGATGGCTTAGTTGATTCGAAGAGACTGTCACAAGTTTTGCAGTCTGAAAATAAAATTTGGAAGTGTAGAAAATCCCTTAGAAATCCTTTGAAGAAAAAATATGGAAGATCTAAACTGACCGGAGCACCCCGAGGCACGCTGATTTGTAGATTAGGTTCCCTGTTCTCTCGTAAAAGCTTAAAATCTTAATTTTGTAGCGTCACAGATAATCCAATAATCTCATTCTCTCTGTCGCACCTGGATTTTTTTGGATTACACTTTGAATGTGGTGAATAATTACCCTCCCCTATGTAGTGTGTGTGGCTCGATCTCCTAGCCTTGATCCATGACACTATGTGGATGTAAGTGATGCAATGGATGTAACTCTATATGGATTGATAGTAGTATGTGATGCTTTAGGACCCTTAATATGGTCTTATAACTTTATATTTTTAGGGATCTCAACCTTAATTTCATAATTAATGCCAACAAGGTTGACTGGGAAAAGGATAAGGATGAAAAATAGCTAGAAAGGCCCCAAAAAGAAGCGGAAAAGAGAAACATAGATTAGAGTGCCTCAAGAAAGGTTGTGGCATCATTATTTAGGGCTATAATGATGTGGAATTTGTGGAATAGATGGATAAGTGCAAAAAATATGTGGAAAAGATAAAATAAAGATTTCTAAAAGGTGGGATTAATTAGTACTTTACTCACTTGAGAACCTTCTAAATAGAAGTATAAGACCATGCTAAATAATGACTAAAATGCATGATTTTATGTCTACATTTTTCCCCACTTTATGTTGGTGAGCAACACGCTTGGTAGCATAAATTATATAGAGATTCGTACTTGATATCCATGTAGAGTGTAGAAGAATACGTGTCGATGGACTAGAATGAAGCCTAGAATGACAAAAAGAAAACTAAGGAGGAGCATGGATTCTAAAGATGAAAACATGCATAAAAGTGATGATAGTGAACCTAGGGCGTAATACGTGTGTAACTACTACTATGTGTAGTGTACCTACATGGTTAGTAAAGGCATGTTATTGTAGTTGTGTGTTGTTGTTTTCCTCATCGTCAACATTGTTGTTGCCCCTAATTTGACTGTTTGTTTCTCATACGGCTAGACCTACAAGTACAAAATGATCAAGTAGTCAAATATGTATGTATGTAAAAACAATGTCTAAAACACACATGTATATAGAAATGTGTAAATTATGTAAATGTAAAATATGCTAGAATAAAAGTGTAAATACAGCATGTGCACCTAATCTATGTTGAGAAAAAAGGGTGTAGAAGGATATCTTGTCTTATCACGAGTTTTTTGGGTGATCTCACACCACCCCAAGGCTAATGAAGTATAGAGAGGAAATGTGTTGTATCATGAAACATTTAACCAGCCTACTAAATTATGTGAAGATATCTTTGTATTGTTATGGTTTTTTAGGTGATCTGATGCCACTAGATGGAGTAGTGTAGAGAGGCACACCCACTGTAACCCCTAGCCTGTAACCAATCCACAAAATTTCCAAATGACACCATGTCCTGTAGAGGCCATTTTGTATGTATTTTGTAGATTGGTCTCGAACTCACTCATTTTATGTAAACTGGTGTAAATACACTTTGTTAATAGAAACCCTCAATGATTCCCCCCTCTTTGGGGGCACAAGTGATGTCACTAAAAGGAGAATGCAGCCCCAAAAGAGGACTAACCACACTCTAACATGTATAACTCTTCCTTGCAAGGGGAAATGGAAAATGCTTGGTAGATACCAAGGTGGGCACAAAAGGGGATGGATAGACAAAACAATCATTAGTCCGAAAACACATGTATACAAGAAGACAAGTGTAAAATACACATATAGTGTAAGAAGTACCAAGAAAAGTAGTGTAAACACGTAAGAAAATAAGTAGACCAAAATTATCAAGTTTTAAACATGGTACATCACTCATGATGTCGCAAGACATGCAAGACCATCATGGATGCAAACAACAAACAAGTGTGCACACAACCAAAGGGAAAAACCCACATACAATAGAAAATAAAGCAAACAAGTAGAAACATGTAAATAGTCATAGAAACATGTAATCCTACAGAACAAGTGCTACACATGGAACACCCATTAGCATGTTAGAGAGATAACCAATATGTAAAATTGTGTATGAACAAGTAGTATAAGATGCTAAGTACAAAATGACATAATAGTACCTGGATAAGATGAATCTGGATGCCCTTAACGACTAGTATAGGAAGGGTAGAAGGAAAACATCCATGCCGCATGTAGAGTTCTCAGACGTTGATCACACTAAACAAAAGGCATGAATGCGTATGTGTGTATGATAATGATATATAAGAAAGTAATCTAACATGTATAGTAAAGTGATTAGGAAAAACATAGTAAGGAAAAGTAAATGTCCCCAAGACAATGTAGTATGTTGTGGATGGATGAAATGGAATGCAAGATGGAATGATAGAGCAACATGCCCCGAGTGGATGGAATGTGTATGTAATAGGATTCATTTTATGTGCCCCATCAATAGTCAAGAATAAACTATAAATGAGAGTGTGTCATTGGGAAATTTTCAAGTAGTGTTGGTTGTGTCTAACATGTTGTGATGAGTGTGAATACGTAATGGTGATGAAATGTGATATGTAAAGAGATGTGTGAACCCTATAGACGGAGTGTATATCAAGACTTATTAAATAGAGGAGTGATTATTTATCCCTAATTGTAGATCACTATGGAATGAGTGTATGGGGATGAGAATATGGAAAGATGTGTATGTACCATATAGCCTAAGCATATACCACAACTTGTTGAATGTATGAGTGATTATTTATCCCTAAACGTATATCACTATAGGATGAAAAGATGAATATGGGTGATGATGTATCCTAAAGTGTATGTCACTATGGGATGAATAAGAAGTTAGTGGTGATGTACCCTAAGGTGTATGCCACTACAAGATGATAATGGGGGTGGTGATTTAGCCTAAAGCATATACCACTACAAGATGATAAGATAGGTGACAATTTAACCTAAGGTGTATGTCACTAACACAGAAATTTCAAATGAGGAAAATGTCACATGATGAATGTAAGGTCCATTTGATTGGTAAATCCTCGATAGTCGAGTATGGACCGAGGAACTAAAGTGCATCATAGGGTAGTGAGTACAAAGCATCATATACAACGTAGTATAAATGACCAAGTGAGGAATAGGATATGCACAATGTGGGTGATGTAATATAGGATGTGTTATGTATATAGGATATGCAATGTATATAGAAATGGAATATGTAGTGATGATAAGTAGAACTAGATCCATGTGTAATGGAATCTAGTGTATGTTGAATGTATATGATTAATATATGCGCTATGTGAATCATACAATGTGGGAAATGTATGGTGTGTAGATGATGTAATATGCAGAGGTAGGTGTAGATAGAATATGTAGTGATGACATTTAAATCTAGACCTATGTATAATGTGACCTAGTGTAAATATAGAATGTAAGAAAGGGATGCAAAACTAGACGCAGATGAGATGACAACTAGTGTAGCATGTATGAGATAGATGATGTATAAATGACTAATAGATGAGGTATGTATAGGATAATGTAGGATGTGTGGTTTATGTAGTAGAATATAAATGTGTATAACCTATAGTACAATGTGTGGGGTTCAGTGTAATGGTAATCCCTCAACAATCCAGTGTGAACTGAAGCACAAGAGTGTGTCATTAGGTAACGAGGGTGCTAGGACATGTGATGAATATACTTGATATGTGGAGAAATGAATAGATGAGAATGCAAAGAGTAGAGAGGAAGCTATGCTAAGATGATGAAGGGGGGATTGTGTAATGGCTATGCCCCCAAGTATTTTTGGCTTAAAATCATGTGAATTCATCAAGAAGATTGTCATCCTCAAGGTCAAAATCATATGGACAAGTATTAGTGACCTAATAAGCAATAGTATCGGGTTGATCATGTAAGGATCCTGTGAGGTGTATATTATACATTCCCATAGCATACTCTTTGTCAGTAAATGGGGGTTGTGGGAAACCATGGGCATACCATCGAGTGTAGTTGTGTGAGTAGCCAAGAAAGGAACTATTGCAGATGAGGACATGACCAAATGGCATAGGGAACGAAATGTCAATGTGACTAGGGTCTAATGTGCCACCAATGTAAGTAAGCCAAGAATCCCCTAATGTGAGTGGAGAGGAACAAGGGGTACATGGTAAATAGACTAGAAGATGAAAAACACGCAAACCATAAGTAGTAGTTATAGTGACAAAGCCATAGTATAGATGAGGAGCATGAGTAGAAGGCTGAAGGTCCTCAAAATTGAAACCAAGATGAGTGAGGCTAGCATGGGAACATATGGTGACATCATAGGTAGGATCGAGTGGAACATGTTCCCAATATGAGCCATGTATGAAGAGTGTACATGTAAAGGGGGTATGAGCTAATTGTGAAGATGAAGAGGGAATGATATTGTGTATGGATGGAATAGGTGGTTGATGTGGAATAATAGTGGTAGTAGGAGGTAGTGTAGAAGGGATAACATCTAGTAAACAAATAGTGCCCTCAAGCGGTGGTAAATGAGGTTGATCATCCATAGGTTGAGGTTCATCTATAGTATCAATGCGAGGGATAGGAAGACTAGTGTGAGGGTCATGAATGCAATATTGGAATGGATAACGATCTTGGAATATAGTATACTTAAAATGATCATATAAGAACTTGACACAACAATGGACTATAGAAGAAACAACTTGCATAGCATGAAGCCATGACCTTCCTAGTAAGAAATTATATGAAAAAGAAGACGATAGGGAAAGTCCTAGGACCTAAAGTTAAAGGTAGGATAACATGGCCTAAACATGGACTAACACTACCATCATAATCAAAAATTGAGATGGAAGAAGGGATAATGTCATGAGAAGACAAACCTAACGCCTAGAGAAAGGACATAGGGCACATTTTGAGCTCAGACCTGTTATTAATAAGAGTACGCTTGAAAAAAAAATTGTAGATGTGAGACATGATATAAAGTGGTGGTTCATTGTCAAAGGGGTGAATGTTAGTGAAAGGATTGGACCTAAATGCTATATGTTGAGAAAATGCATTATAAAACGTAGCATACATGGAATCCAGATGCATGTCAACAGAAACATTGGTAGTAAAAAAAAGGGTTTGAACACGATGAAGAAAATTAGGATGGGTAAGCAGATATTTAGTGATGGAAATATTCATGATGGCTAAATGTAAATGAAAAACCCTAGAAGGTGATATGAAGAAACGTGGAGTTCACCAAAATGATTAACAAAAATAGAGAGCTACTCCTAGACTAATGAGTATATGATATTAATGTTAATCTAAATAGGAGGACTAAAATGTTATATAAATGAAACTAAAATAACATGAAATGATAGTAAATAATTATTCTAAGTAAAATAAAACCCTAATTATGTAAGAAAAGGAAGAGAAATGGCTTAGCTGATTTGAAGAGACTATCAAAGTATGTTGCAGTTTGGAAATAAAATCTAGAAGTGCGTACTATCCCTCAAAAATATTACGAAGACTAGATCTAGAAGATCTGAATTGAATGCAATACTTGGAAAGGTATTGGGGCACCCGTATCTCTCGTAAAATATTGAAATATGAGTTTTGTAGGGTCAGCAGGATGATTTGATACTCTGACTATCTATCACACTAGATTCGTTGGACTACGTTAAATGTGATTAATAATTACCCTCCTCCTGTGTATTGTGTGTGATGCAAATCTCCTATCCTTCATGCATGACACTATGTGGATGTAAGTGATGTAATGGATGCAACTCTAGATGGAGTGATAGTATTATGTGATGCTAAGACCCTTTATAGGTATCTCAAGAATAATTTCACAATTAATCCTAACAAGGCTGACTAGGAAAAGAATAAGGATGAAAAATGGCTATAAAGGCCCCAAAAATAAGTGGGAAAAGAGAAATATAGATCGGAGCACCCAAGGTGGGACCAGGGCACCCCGATTTAGGTCTAGAATTATGGGGAAATTGTGGAATGTACGGATAAGTGCAATACAATATGCAGGAATGATGAAATAAAATATACAATAAATATTTCCAAAAGGTGGGATTAATTATTACTTTATTCACTTGATAACCTTCTAAATATTAGTATAAGACCAGGCTAAATAATTCCTAAAGTGCATGATTTTGTGTCTACACCACTAGACGTCTAGAACTCATCAATATAGACCTTTTTGGGCCTACAAGAACTGAAAGTTTACAAGGAGATGTGTATTTCATGTTGCTTATAGATGATTATGCCAAAATGACATGGGTAGCTTGCTTGAAGAAAAACCGTAAGCTTTGGAAAGATTTAAGTCCTTTTAGGTACTTATGGAAAATGAGAAGAACATAAAAATCAAATGCTTAAGATCAGAACAGAGGCAGAGAATTTTGTTCCAATGAGTTCAATGAGTTTTTGAAGAACATGGGATTAGAAGACAATTCTCAACTGCTAGAACACCTCAACAAAATGGGGTTATTGAAAGAAAAATCAATATTGTACAAGAAACGGCAAGAACTATGTTGAAATAATATAAACTTCTTGATAGATATTTGAGTGAAGAAGACCGCATATTGGTATACATTCTAAACATATCTCAAATGATAATAAACAAGAACAAGATATCCTATGGAGTTTGAAAAAATAGGCTAGCCAATGTAAAACACATAAGAATCTTTGGAAGTAAATGCTACATCAAAAGTGATGAAAATAATTTGGGCAAATTTGAATCTATATGTGATGAAGGAATATTTCTTGGTTACTCAACTATTAGTGTAGCATACAGATGCTACAATAAGAGGTTTAAAAAAGGTGATTGAGAGAACTAATGTAAAATTTGATGAGTCTTATTCTACCAAACTTAGCACTCAACACAATGAAAATCATGAAGATCAAGAAAAGATGAAGAAATGGAAAGTGTGCATGAAGAAGTAGAAGAATTTGAACAAAGGAAAGACACCAAGACACCCTCAAGACAAGTTAAGAGGGATCATCCAAAACTAGATTATTCTAAAAAGAAGGAAACATTCTCATAAGAAGAAGACTAAGAGATCGAAGAATCATGAAGACATAACACTCTTATCCATGATAGAACCCAAGAATGTTGTAGAAGCTAATAAGGATCAATATTGGGTGGATGCCATGAATGAATAACTTGATCAGATTGAAAATAATGAAACATAGGAGCTTGTGCCAAGACCTAAGGACAAGAATGTGATTAGAACTAAATGGGTATTCATAAACAAATTAAATGAGAAAGGAGAAGTGACAAGAAACAAAGAAATACTTGTGTGCAAAGGCTATGCACAAATGGAAGGAATCAAATTTGATGAAACATTTGCACCAGTGGAAAGGATGGACATAATCGACTTTATATTACATATGCAACCTACAAGAAAATCAAATTTTTCCAAATGGATGTGAAATCAGCCTTCCTCAATGGTTTTCTGAATGAACAGGTATAAATTGAAAATCCTGATAGATTTTCTCTAAATAATGACAAATATTATATGTGCATGTTGAAATTTTTTTAATGGGCTTAAACAAACTCCTAGATCTTGGTACGTAAAATTGGATTCACACCTCATTAAGAAAGGATTTAGAAAAGGTCTTGCTGGTAGTAATCTCTATATTAAAGAAGAAGGAGATCATTTTCTCATTGTCATTATGTACATGGATGATATCATATTTGGATGTGATCATAATAAAATGAATTATGAATTTTTGATATGATGAAAGAAGAATTTTAAATGTCCATGATTAGGGATCTTTCATTCTTTATGGGCTTACAAATCAATCAATCATACCGAGGTATCTTCATATCCCAAACCAAATATTTCAAAGAAATGATGAAAAAATTAGGATGGAGGAATGCAGACCTATAAGAACACCAATGGAATTGTTATGCAAGCTGAGAAAGAAGACAACTCACCAAAGGTAGATAAAATTTTGTACAAATCTATGACATGTAGTTTACTCTACTCCACTACATAAAGATTTGATATCATGCAAGTTGTGGGCCTTATTGGAAGATTTCAAGAAGATCCAAGGGAAACACACTTCAAGGAAGTCAAAATAATTCTGAGATACCTCATGGGAACACTTGAATATGGACTATGGTACCCCAAAAGAAATGACTTCAACATAAAAGCATATATAGATGTTGATTGGGTAGGAAGCGTTGATGATAGGAAGAGTACAAGTGGCGAAGCATTCTTTGTTGGAAATTACATGGTATCATGGTTAAGCAATAAGAAATCTTCATTTTTAGTCTCAACATGTGAGTTAGATTATATATCTTCCATAATGTTTTGAACTCAAGTTCTTTCGATGAAGCAGACATTGGAGGATTACAAGTTAAAATATGATAGCCCAATTCCTTTTCTCTATAACAGATGCTAGTGATATAAGTGTCTCCAAGAATACCATGTTCCACTCAAATAAAACACACATTATAACTTGATATTATTTCTTGAGGGAACAATTGAATGATAGGAAATCAATCTAGAATATGTGAGAAAAAAAAAGAAATTTCCGATATTATGACCAAACCCCGCCAAAAGTAAAATTTGAGCACATGAGGAATGAATTGGTAGTCATTCCCGATCCCAATAGTAACTAAAAGGTGTAAATACAAGGTAAGGGAGTATTATCATGTAATATTAGTTCCTAATCAGTGCAATGAAGTCTTCATGTGAGGGGGAGATTATCTGCAATCTCATTTCATCAAAGTATGTATTATCTTAGGTGGAGCATTTCCGCATGCATACCAAGTCATTTGGTATCCAACTTCATGAAAATGTATCAAACGATGTTCCATAAAGCTAAGAAACATGATCCTAGGGAGATCTTCTTGAGGTAAGAAAATTAGTTTATCTATATCTTCATTATTTTCATGGCATAGATGGCCCTTTGTCATAGATGTAAAAGGGGAGAGATTCAAAATAGTTCGCGGTAAAAATAGAAACAAGAAGAGGGAAAGATTAAATATTTTTTCCATCAAGGGTTCAATGTATTTTTCTTGGAGAGTTATCATAAATGAAAAAATGGGGATATTATTGAACCTATGTCATTATTATGTGTATTTTAATTGATGTTAAGTGGCATTGATCATAAAAAGAGTGGTGAAAACTATTGTGCAGTGTCTCAAGGTCAACCATGTATGGAAAAGATGCTAACAAGTCTATAAAAAGCTTCAAGAAATAGTTCAAGAAAGAATTTTCAAGAGAATTATGAAGGTTTATTAGTAGTGTTAGCTCTTAGATGATTTAGGGTGATTGTAAGGGACTTAATCATTTTTTTAAAATCCATTGACTTGAGAAGATATCCTCTGAAGTCTAAAAGGAGGCCGTGGAATTTTAGTGAGAGCCACGAGCAAAAGGAAAAAGAAATAGATGAAAAAGAAGAAGTCAGGGATATGAAGGAAAATCCATGGAAGGAAGGGAAAATAGAAAAGGTTGTAGATAACTAGATAATCTGTGAGAGATGAAGGAAATTTATAGAAGACCATAAAAGGCCATGGGAAACAAAGATAATCCACGAAAAAAACATATAACATGTGATACAAAGGATAATGTTACAAAAGATAATAAAATATGTGGAATGTACCAATGTGGATTGGAAAGGGTTCAAGAACAATCAAATTTATTTGCATATGGTCGAGTGGGACTTTGATTTGAATATCAAATTGAGAGGTAAGTACTTTGTGTCTCCTCCATGAAAATTCGACACAATTTGAGAAATCTCTAGATCTAGTTGTCAACATTTAATGCTCTTCAAATTTGTGGAAAACTTATTGTATCCTCAAGATTATGTAATCTAGAATCCTAATTTCAAGGCATAATTAAAATATCGAGATAAAATACGGATCACTCTTTTTATTGGTTGGAAATAAAAAAATTGGAATTCTATTTTTAGAAAGTGTCTCATAAATGGCTCCTAGATTAGAGGGCTAATTATTTAATGCACAGAGAAAACTACAAATTTAAGTTGAATTTAGAAAGATTAAATATGGATTTTGTTTCATTTATTTAATTATCCAAATTTACAAAGCACAATTTGATAGAGTGCATGACACACCAAGGAAGTGATGGAGACTATTGATTGTCTATAGAAGAAAAACTTTATGCAGATACCGTTGTTTCTCAAGTGAGAAAAGGTGATGCATTCGAGTTGAAGGAGTGAAAAAGGAAGAGAGAGAGAGAGAGAGAGAGAGAGAAGGAGATCCAAAAAATGAAGTGTTGAAGATTATATCCAATGAGAAGAGAATCAATGAAATTATTCTTTGAGAAATAGATTTCAAATCAGAAGTGCAAAGAGAGTGACATGACATAGAAACTAGAAATCTAGATTGAGTTTGAAAGACAAAGACAAAGAAACAAAGAATGATGAATTTGAGAGCCTAAATGAGCAAGCACAGAAAGATAAATAAAAGTGATCATAATCCATTGTGTAAGAAATCTTGATTCTAAGTGATCAATGTATTTGTAATATTATATTTCTAAGTGGGTGCTTAGATTATAGGAGTAGGTTCTCATTGCAAGTTGGATCTTTCTAAAATTTGTTGTGTGGGTGATCAGTTAACTTCAAGTGGGTGCTTGGAGAATCTGAAGTGTGTACTTCATAGGTTGAGTGGGTGCTCAACCAAGAAAAATATATTGTATGCTTTGGAATTGGTGTTCCTAATAAAGCCTTGGTTTTAAAGTGGGTTTTTCTCCCGAAAGGGTTTCCCACTATAAATTATGTGTTCAATGTTATTTTTCTGGTATATTTTGACACATTACTAAGGAATTCATGATTGGTATTGTCTTAAATTTTTTAATCTACATTGATTCACCCCCTCTCAATTCTTTTGATCTCTAACAATCAAGACAATCCATCTTGAACATGAATGGGAACACACTATCATAGTGGCCCTTTCATTCTCAATCTCCTCCTTGGTCATTTTCACATTAGAAATAGTGGAAAATGAAAATTTGAATAAAGAGAACCTAGGGTAGTAGTACCTTTCTATTTTCTAGAATATTTTCCACCCATTTTTCATTAGCTCTGCCTTGCATGGTGTACCCTTGAGCTCTCTTGATCACTTAAGGATAAACATTGATAATGGGAGATATATTCTCTCTGAAGGAGGTGGTGCTACATTGGGTTCTAGAAATTATTTCACATAGGAAGTGAAGGTTCTCATATACTCTTCTAGTTGCTCAAAAGTCAATTGGGTTCTAAACTCTTTGAATATGTTCACATATCCCTCGTGAGTGGCCTATCCCAAGGAAATCATTATCAGCTCATTATCATCTTAAGTTATTTCTCCGATAAGATTAATTTTTTTTATTTCCAACTTCTACATACTGAGATCCAAAAGCCTTAGTGAAGAAATGAGAAGTTATATGTTCCTTCTTAGTATGCTTGGTTTTAATGTACTTTGATATGGCCTCAAAGTTAGGTATTGTAGCTTGTTGGAACATTCTCAAATATCATCCAAACAAATTTTATACCCATGGGAAGGTGTTTGTAGGTATAGAAATCAATTTATTGATATGGGAATTCTCAAAGAGCTTGATAAGGAACTAGAGCTTACGCAATATGAGGTAACTCAACTATCGAGAAGAAAATACTTAGATTACATGGATGATTAGGATATTTTTATGGATGAATTTCCCCTAATTAAATTGGCTCAATAGGAACGTATTTGAATTTATCCTTCTTGTGAAGCCTTAGAGGAGAGAAAATTTAGTGCACTTAGTTTCCACAAGCTTTCTCTTGGAATATTCCTCTGAATGAGTAGACCTCATGACCCTTTGATGTGACTTGAGAGAGAGGAAGTGAGAGACATTTTCCTTGATGGAGATAGTAGACCACCATATTTAATGAAACAATTCATTCTCCACTTGAAATAATTTGTATACCTTTGAATTATAGATATGGTTCTTTCTTTGATGTCACCTGACTCTTAGATGTTCCATGGAGTGGGAGGAAGAGGGGAAGATTGCATCGCTTGATATTCAAGATCAAATAGGTCTAATCCATCATCTTTTATTCCATCCACAAACCAATCAAACTTGAAGTCTCTTCCGCTATATTTCTCATGTATTCTTGTTTCTTTACCTTAAATTCGTTAATGAATCTTTCCTAATAGTCCTCAATTTGTTGAATATGATGCAATCCTCACAAGGTTAAAGTCTCTAGATTATTCCTAATATCAAATTCATATTGATATATGTAGGAATTGTTATCACCAAATTAAAGCACCCTCTGATATTCCATGAGCCATGAATGAGCAATCTATGTAACTAGGTAACATGGGATTGTCTCAAGGTGTGGGACCACTACGATTGAGAAAAAAATTTAGAGAAGGCTATTTCTTCTACCTATTCCTAATGCTAACACTACTCCTAGAAAGGAAATGCAACTATTCTAACACTAACCTAGAATTCCAAGGGACCAAGGAAGAGAGAGATGCATAAAATAAAATTCATAAACTAAGGGAGGTGATAACACCAAGAACAAGGGGAGTGGAGATATTATAAGTGAGTGAAAATGGGGAGTGAACAAAGTGGGAGAGGGTAGAAAAAAGTGCCACAATCTAAAACAATATTTACATCTCCATCTTCGTGGGGCACAACAAGTTTAGGTCCTACAAAGAGATCAAAACATGCACAATATACCTACAAATATAATAGAAGGAAAGAAATGCAATACAACTCGAGTTAGGAAAGGAAAATCCATAAAAATAAATTTTATTACTCATAGGGATGCACAATCCATTATAGAGTAGATACAAGGAAAGAAATATTTTACAAAATGCCCAAATTTGAGGCCTATAACTCACAAAAGTGTTGGAACAATTTTGACAGAGTTCCTTTACATTCCAAAATGTCTCCCTGCAAAAAGAGGTGTGTTTTACAATATATAGATGAAGATACTTAAACTTGTCTCACAAACCTTTAGAATCCATTAAAGAGGTATGGGAAACCACATAAATTGATACTTTGATTTCACGGGCATTCATGAGTGTCATTCCTCATTAAACCGGGTGGTTAAAAAAAAATTGTATTGTTTTCATTAATGTATGGTTTGTTCCTACATGCGATCGATAACATGAAATTTTACTCTCGGATAATAGAATTCTCTTCCCCTTGTGGTCATTGCATGATTCTTTCTCGTGTTGTCCAAGATCAATTTTTCTCCTATCAGCCCCACATTCCTTTAACTTATCTCTTACTATCGACTAGTCACATAAATGCAACCAATTGGTAATAAGTTTTACTACTACCAAGATTTTACTTCATCATGACATGAAAACTTCCATTCCACTACTGGTCCAAGAGCGTAAAAGTTTTTGTTGGTTGGTAGCATCCAAAATGTTACCGATATTCTTCATCCTTGCAACCACCAATCTATCACCCTACTATCGACCCATGATTCTGGTCCGTTAGCATCCGTACATGTTATCGATTGGTAGAATTTTGAGTGCTATCGACCAAGAACATCTAAGGATGTTACCCGAGCTTCTACGCCATTTTCACATGCAACCTATCTACTCCTACTACCAACCAAGACATAAAATACTACTATTTAGTAGCATCTACATTTGCTACCATTGGTAGCATAAAATGCTACCAGCCGAGAGCATCTACATTTGCCATTAACCAATAGCATTAAAATGCTATCGGTTGGTAGCATCTATTAATGCTATCAATGGGTACTAAATCCCACAATCTACACAACTTGTTAAGCTTACACTAGCTCGCATAATAACCCAACTCATCCAAATCACCAAAATCATCTCGTCCATTAAAACCAACTTGAATTCAACCCTTCACCGCGGTGAGTTTCTTGCCAAGCCAATCCATGAGCTACATTATAAATTACAAATCATTCCTTGATCAACTTCCAACACCTAGATCTCATTAAGTTATCTATTTTATAGGGGGTGAAAAAAATGAATAACAATTTATCATCTCATGGGATGATTTGTTTGCTATATCCAAAATACTAGTGACCTTGGAGGATCCATTGGGCATGGAGTCATTCTAATTTACTTTGAAATTGATTTGAGACCTAAGAATTCACCTCTCAAACGTATGAAATAATGTTTGGTCCTATCCTTACTTAAAACCTTGGGTTGGAGACTTCTTGTTCTATCACAAGACCCTCCCTTAAATTGGAAAGTGTAACAACAAGGCATAACTATATACAAAAAAACCATAGATACCCCAAATGGAACATGCAGAGGGTACCCAAGTACTTATACAAAATCAAACCTAAACTAACAATAGAACAATGTGCCACAAACACATATAGGAATTAGAGACCTAAACTAATATGTACAAAAATGAAATTTAACTTTAGTGACAATGTTTTGGGTAGATTCTATTGACTGGAATCTACAATTCTTCTCCATCTAGCTTTGATAGATGGAAATAATTTTTAGTATTACAACCTGAATTCAAGTAAGGGATACTCCATATTGCATTAAACTTGGAGTGTTTTCCTAGTTTTTCCATATCAACATCCCTCTTCAAGACCATATCTCCCTCTTCAAGCTTCTAGTTTTTACTTATTATGAAAACTCATATTAATCTAAGCCCGGTCTTTCTCCATTGCTTGCATAACTATATTTATGAGTTCCTCAAGCTCTTTAAGACCTGTATACCTCAATTCCATGGCCTCAAATTTAGACAATTTCAACTACTTGATAAGTTCCAAGGATGGTAACTCTAGGGATATTGGTAGCCTTGCTTCCCTTCCATAAACCAACTTATAGGGAGAGATACCAATTAACCTCTTGGGTGTGATTCTATCAGCCCATAAGGTTGATTTCAACTTGGTGTGCCATGTTCTCTGGTTCTCATCTAGATTCCTCCTTATGATTTTCAAAATATTTTTGTTGGTGGACTCAGCCTGCCCATTACCTTAAGGGTAATAATTTGAGGACGTGCACAAATAGATGTTGTTTTCCACTTCCCGTTCAGATATTTTTGTCCTGAGAAAAGCTAAAGCATTATCTGATATTATAGTTGAAGGGACTCCAAATCTAGTTACAATTCCTTCATAAAAGTCTAGGATGTTGGCTTCATTTAATTTCTTGAGTGTAACTACCTTTTTCTACTTGGTGAAGTAATATGTGGCTGTGAGGATCCATTTGTGGCCCAAACTAGAGTTTGGATTAATCAATCTAGTAAAATTCAGCCCTCACCGCATGAATGGTTGTTTAGCTGAGATAGGGTGGAGTGGAAGGGATGTTATATTTTATGTACCCATATAGAAGGCACACTTATTTCATTTCTTAATCCATGCATAACAATCATTAAAGAGGTTAGGCTAATAATACCCTACCTACATAATACTAAGAGTTGTCACCCTTGGGGAAAAATGACCACATATTTCTCCATCATGGAATTCATGTAATATCCTCTCTATTTGATCAATTTTGATGTAGATTAGGAGGACACCATTGACATCTTTCTTGAATAAAAATACATTAAACAACACAAATAGAATATAAGTAAAGTTAAAATACCTAGTTTTGTCCTTATTCAATCCTTGAGGGAATTAATATATTCGGAGGAAATGTACTATATCCCGAGCCTAGCAAGAATCGGGTTAGGCATTGGTTAATTTCTCTTGATCATCTTGGAGCACAAGGAGGGATTCTTCATCTACATGTTGACTTGAAACTAGCTTCTCACACAACCCTTTACCCCTAACCAGCTTGGTCACATTGATATCAATGTCATATTCCATGACCTTGGTTATCTAACCAACCCTTTTCTCATTAAGGTCCTTGTTTAAAAGAAAATATTTCACACCCACATGTGAAACTAGTAAATGAATTCTATTATTTGACACTAGATGTCTGAATTTCTTTAAACTTATTATCATAACAAGGACATGTTTCTTAATGAAATAATATCTTACCTCATAATATTTAAGTCCCTAGCTGAAGAATGCAATAGGTTGCTCCATTCCTTCTTGATTTAGTTGTACTAGTATTGCAGATATTGCATATGTGCCACCAAAATCATATAGAGTGAAGTCCTTCAAAATATGGATTTATGAGGGTTGGAGCCTATGCAATTTCCTTCTTTATAACTTCAAATATTTTTTTCCTTCAAAGGGTCCACTTGAAAGTAATGATTTTCTTTAACATCAATTTCAATGGTTTGACAAGCTTAGAAAAATATGGAACAAATCTTATAACAAATTTAATTCTCCCCAAGAAAGTTTGGAGAGACTTATTATGACTAGGCAATGGTAGTTCCATAATGGCACTAACCCTTTTTGGATAAATGCTTAATCCTTTCTCAAAAAAATTGTCCTAGGAGCTTACCTTCATGAGAAATGAAGATGTACTTCCCGGGATTGAGAGAGACTCCAAATTCTATACACCTTTCAAATATTTACTTGAGATGAAGGAGGAGATCAACTATTGTTGGGCCCTTGAAAAATGACTAAGTCCCAAAGAATAGCAAGAGCACATGCACGCAAGGAAAATAAAGGAAAATGCACTCAAGGAATGGCGCGCAAGAGAAAAAGTTGGTAGCGTAAGAAAGATAGGGTTCAAGGACTTAACCATTTCATCGGATATGGTATCACATGGAAAACATGTGAAGGGTTGAGTAGGCATGATGAGTGGATAAGGTTCTATCTTGGAGTCTTGGAGCTCAAGGAAATAATATTCCATGAAAGGAATATTCCAAAGGAGGATCATTATAGTTAGTGGAGGTTTTGGAAGTGCACAAGCACTCGAGTATGGAGAAACATGTTTCAACCTGGAATGTGGCCTAATTATGGATAAAGTTATGGCGTTAAAGGAGAGCCCCCATTTCTATATAAAGAGGCATTTGGATGGAAATAAAAAGAGGTTGATGCTAGAAGAGAGGATAGGAAGGGATGATGTTATGCATGAATGTGCTCGGATCTAAAACAAGGGTTGTGATGAAAGAACATAACTAGGGCTCTCTGTGCAAAGTCATTTTATAGGGTTAGATTGTCATTCCTTGATGTATTCGGTCTGATATGACCCTCTTTGATGTAATATGGCTACTGTAAATTATTATAATAATTATACAATGCTCTTCTCTAGATATTTATGTCTATGGGGCAAACCCTAGTGTGTTCTTCTTGTTTCTCATGGTTTAGATTTAATTATATTATGTTATTGTAATGTTTACATTTACATCATGGTGCATTTTTGCTTAGAGCTAGTTCCTCTACCTTTGTATTAGATTAAATGCATGTATTTATGGTTCTACAACCATTCCTCCATTAATGGTGAAACATTCTTATAAGGATCACATAAAAGGGGGCTCAACACCCTTAAGCACCTTAGGTGAGTTCCCAGATTGATGTTGGGTGATAGGCCGATGCGCCTGGGGTAGAAAGGGAGTAGGGAAAATTGACTACATTTTTGTTCCATTTTCAGGACCTCTTATGAAGTTGTGAGAATGGTGTGTGATGACAGAATTCTTGACCTTGGACAACATCGAGACTTGGCTTAAGAGCACGAGAGGATGAGTTTTCTCAGCGATTTAACACTGGACCTAAGTTTGATGCACATAAATGGGTAGAGGAGCACTTGTATCATGAGCTCTATGAGACATTCTTTTGTTGTTTCCTAGTAGAGTTGTATGAATGGTTATCAACATATGCATCAAGGAAGAGTTGGTATTATAGACCTCATGTTTGGACCAAAGAAGAGTATTGTAGGTTATATGATGTTGATTTGATCCGGAATCATGTTGTTGATCATTGGTGCGAAGGGATTTTTGACTAGCTATACCTTAGAATACATGAGTTTTACATATTCTTTACCAAATATTTCTGATTTTGAGTTCTTGCAGGAGAGCCAAGAGGACTATTCTTGGATGTTATGCCATTATCTATTAAGATCTTGATCATCACTCTAAGTATGGAGGCATTTCCTATGGCTAGATAACTTCCCACTAGGTTCTGGCACGTAAGATGGGGTGGTGATAGATGGCAGACACTGGTGGTAGAAGTAGAGAGAGAAGATAGGTGTCTCAAGTATAATGAAGTGAGAGAACAGGAGTTGGCAAAACAACACAAAGTTGCTAGAGTGATGGATTTATGGAGGAAGATGTTACGTGAAGGATTTGAGGTTTGAGATGAGGGCATGGGACCGATAAATCTATACTACCCCATCTTGGAAAGTGTGGGATAGAAATCCCCTTATTTTCTAGTGAGAGCTCATCGTATAGAGAAATCGGAGATCCATAGGCACACATCTTATCCCACCTAGTGACCAAACCTTGGTGCTTAGTTTTCTAATTCCTGAGATAAGTGTTGTTAACCCAATAGGTGTTTGTATTGGTAGTCAAGCGACACCTAGTAGATATAATTTTTCATTTAGTTCTTTTATCATAGCACATATATTTCTTGTATTTGGAGACATCTTATCCGGCACATCATTTGGGTGAGGTGTGGGTACACAAGGTTTGGGCATCACATCTAGGAGTGGTTCTACATCACAAAATTTCATTGTGCGCTTTAATGCAATGGTGGGTATGTAGAGCACATCTCGCATTAGGCCCCCTTACCTACAATGGGAGGAGGATCTCATGGATGTGGATGAATAGGAGCTAGTGGATCTGGTGGTGGAGGAAACACAGGAAGAAATCAAGGTCCTAGATCTGGCGGGCAAGGTCCACAACACCATTATCAAGTGTTTAATGATATTTTTCTTTACTTACCTAATTATAAGGGTGTTAAAAATGCCACGAGCATGTACACAAATTTTTTATCTATGGCACACTAATGGTATCACTTCCCGCAGTGAAAGACAAGTTAGTTTAAAACTACATTGCAAGGGTGCATGCATAACCGGTACTAGAAGTATGACCCCCATTAGATGATGGTGGATTATATTGTGTTGTGTGATGACTTCTTGGCAGAATTTTACATTCCTAAGTTTTAAAGCGAGAAGAGCATCAATGCATTGAAGGATATTTAACAAGGTATGGAAGAGAGTTTGCAGGAGTATGATGCATGCTTTAAGACTCCTATGTTAAAGTTGTCTTATGATATCCATCCCTCTCAACATGCTCAGTGGTTCATGGGTGGCTTGATAATGCCTTTTAGATGAGCACTCTCACATATTAATTTCATAGATTTGTGTGAAGCCTTGGAGTTTGTTTTATGTGTTGAGGCCATAAGAAGTGTTGACACTGGAGTAAGCCCATTTTTAGAAGCAAAAATTTCTGCCATGACAAAGCAGCTTATACAAATTATCCGCAAACATAGCCCATGAGACTTGCGGTGGAATATGGTACACAGATTTTGAGATAAAAGGACACAAAAAGGATAGTTTCCCACGAAATATGGTGCACACCATGTTAGTAGATTGTGAAATCTATCATGGATATCATGATCCAAGTAGACACATGTTGTTTCAGTTTGAGATCCTCAAGAATGAGTCCTCTTACTGTAATATTTTTTCATCTATGAAGCATGATACAAAGGAATTTTGATTGATAGACCAAATCCATGATGTCATTGATATTGGTGTGTGTCAGACTAACATTGGGAAAATTTCTAAGAATGAATGTCATTAGTTTTAAGGGCGCAAATATGGAGGTGGTTGAGGAAGAGGTTTTGTGGAGGATTTAGAGGCCATGGTGGTCAAGGAGGTAGGAGTGAATTTCCCATGGAACTTGTTACAATTATGGATCTACTAAACACTACAAGCGTGAGTGTCTGGATTTTATACAATGCTCATGGTATAGGAAGAAGCATAAATATGAGGAATGCCCTGAGTTATATGAGCACATGAGCCAAAACCATAGGAAGGACAAGGTCATGGGTATGGTGAGCATGAAATTAGATGATCCGTAATGGATGCCTAGGGTAGCACATGACTATGAGTTATAACCTATCCCGTGACTAAAAGGGCGAAGCCCCACGCGCATGGGAGATACCAAATAAAATGCCCCTTATTATAAAATAATAGGTATTATATGGGAAGTATCCTGATCCAACTCATTAAAAGGAGGTTTTCCAAGAGACCATAGAGGTGATTAGAAACCTACAGGGGGATATTCAGTGTTTGAAGGAATAATCACATAAGTTAGAACAAAAAAATAATGTTGAGGTCCCTCAGAAGGACATGGATGAGGTCATAAAAAGTGTGTAAGATGCTACGACAGGAGAATATTATCCCTTTATTAGGACAATGGCTAAGGGAGAAGGTACCGCATCATGCCGGAGGTGAGCATAAGAGGTAGGTCTTACACGTTAATCTTCCCCCTCATTGTATTGATTATGACAAATAAATCACATTGAATGTAGTTGTGGATGGATGGATTTTTATCAACATTCCGATTAACAAAAGTGCTGAGGTAAATGTTCTCACTTTATATGCATAGAATCATAAGGAGAGGACCCTCTTATAGCCATATTCAAATGTGTTGTACATGGAAAATAATAAAAAGGCTATTCCCATTGAGGTATTGAAGGATGCATCCACAACCGTCCAAGGGGTAAATTTTACAAGAGAAATTTAAGTCTTGGCACTTGCTGAGGTAGATAACTTTCTAGCATTATTTGGATACCCCTAGTGTTATAAGAATAATTTTGACTTGTGCTTTAACAAAGGGTACAAAAGTTTCAAGAACAAAGAGGAGCATGTCATTATTCCACCGACGGATGGGAAGTCTACACCCTATATAGAGCCCTTGGGAGAAGAGGACCTAGATAGGATCTAGGTGTGCACCATTATAAACCTCAAGGTTATCCATCCAATAGGAGAAGAGGTAATTAAATGGGAAGATGCTTAGTCCATGAGCTACCCATCAATACAATATTCTAGAGTGGCATGAAATGAGAATCACGTTTCTATGTAAGATTTCTCTAGAGAAATCCAACTACTAAATTACATGACTATCATGGGAAGGATTCTACCTCATTTCACGTCCAGAATGTGATGGATCCTAGATGGTAGGCTCGGAAGTCTTACCTCCTTCACTATAGGTGAATAAGTTATAATCTACCTTGTAGGGTTATGTGCGCATGGTATATCCATTCATAATTGCACTATCAAATGGTTAATTGGAAAGAGTTAATGACAGATATTATCTAGACATTTGAGTATCAATCTACAAGCCATCGGTAAATGAGGTGTTGCATGGTAGTCAAACACCTTACTTTAGGAGATAGTGCCATGGATGAGGACATAATCCTAGAATTTTTAGGAGAAGTTGAGTTCGAGATGCTCTTCATAGAGGAATAAATAGAAGAAGAAGAGATAGAGGAGATGCATCCTTAATGTGCCTTCCTTGAGAAAGAAAAGGGTAAGTCGGTCTATGTGATAGATGGCAAGGAAGCAAAAATATTGATGTTAACCATACGGAGGGTACACGTGAAGTATTGGACAAGGTAGATGAGAGAGCACGTACCTACCATGAACCCTTGAAAATAAATAAATTTAACATTGGTACCGAGTTAAAGGTGGAGGAAGTTATCATTGGAGATTACTGTTTAGACCAAGAGGTTTCAAAAATAGTTGAGTTGTTATGTGACTTCCAAAATTTGTTCCTACGTAGATACCATGAGCTTAAAGGATTTCACCACTCTTTAGGTGAAATGAGGATTAAGTTAACATAAGGTACATGCCTAGTTTGGAAGAGACCTTATAGGATGATCCCAAATTTGTGCGTAAAGGTTAAAGAGGATATTGATAAGATGATAGAATCTTACATCATTAAGGTGATTGAAAAATCTGAGTGGGTGAGCCTGATGGTGATTAGTATCAAGAAGGATGGGAAGATAAGGATTTGTGTTGATTATAGAGATTTAAATTCTTCATGTGTGATAGATCATTTTCCAACCGCGTTTACTAAGGAGATCTTGGAAGGTGTTGCAGAGAGAGAGATCTATTCTTTCACATATGGATTCTCTAGATATCATCAAGTAAGAATTTTGAAGGAAGACTAGGAGAATACAACTTTCACGATGGAGTGGGGAAGCTTTACCTATATCGTTATGCCCTTTGGGCTTTAAAATGTTCCTATTGTGTTTTCATGCATCGTGGTATAGGCATATCAAGACTTCATCCACAAATTTATGCAAGTATACCTGAATTAATGGACGGTGTATGGGTTAGTAAGAGATCATTGTGACAATTTAAGATTGATGTTTGAGAGATGCAGGAAGTTAAGTATCTCCTAAACATTAAGAAATGTGTCTTTTCTACTCCATTTGGCACATTACTCGGTCACATTATATGTAAGGAAGGCTTATTGGTAGACCTTGCCAAAGTTGTTATTTTAGGGTTGGATGAGCCTACTAGTCAAAGCGTGGTGCGTTAATTCTCAGGAATATGGGATATTATAGGAAATTTATCAAAGGCTATGCCAAGATTACTACACCATTGGAGGAATTGTTTAAATTTAAAAGTAAATTTCATTGTGGAGAGGAGCATCGATGGATTTTGACACACTCAAGGAAAGACTCACTATTGAGCCCATTTTGCACTTTCCTTCTTGGCATAAGTCATTTCGATACATGTTGATGTATCGGTATGGCCATAGAGCACCTTTGTTAGCACATCCTAGAGAGGGGATTGTTTACCATCCCTTGTGTTTTGCTAGAAGGAAGCTAACTCTAGCAGAACAAAATTATACTACCATGGAGTGTGAGGCATTATTAATGATATACGTGATGCAAAAATTTAGGCATTTTCTAGAAATTCCTTTTAATTTCTACATGAATGACATGACATTAACGTACTTGGTGAACAAGCCCTTTTTGTAGGGGTGCATATGCCATTAGATCCTATTGTTTCAAGATTTTGACTTCTCTGTCATCATAAAACTAATGAAGAGCAATTTGGGACTGCCATATTTCACAGATTAACTTAGGTGAGGACGCATAGAGAATTGAGGACACAATGTTAGATGCACAATTATTTAGATTACAATGTGTGCCCTCCGACATGGAAGATAGTGTTTTTCTGTTGTGAGTAGGTGTGGTGCTAAGAGGAATAAAGGATTTGGAGAAGAAGTAGTTGGATATATGCGTCACACTTTATATGTTGATTAGTGGAGACCCGTATGCTAAGCCGAGATGAGGTTTTGTCCCGATGTGTTCTAGAGTATGAGTGTATTGCAATCATGGAGGAAGCTCATGGTGGAATTTCAAGTGGTCACTATGTAGGTAATGCTACCATGTGGAAGATTCTATTTGTAGTCCTTTGGTGGGAAATGGTTTATAAGGATTGTATAAAGTATTGTAAGGCCTTAGACAATTTCCGGTGCCTTAGTAAGTCGAGAAAATGAGATGAAATTCCATTAAGTCATATTGTTAGTTCCAAACCATTTGAAAAATGGACAATCAAATTTGTGGGACCTATTTCTCTAGTCATGTGCATGATAGGTTCATGTTATATTATTAATTGTACAAATTATATTATTCGGTGGGTAGAGTGCGTAACCTTGAAAGGATTACACGGTGGAAAAAATAGCTAGGTTTTTAAGGGAGAATATAATTAGTAGGTATTGATTCCCATTGAGTCTAACAAGTGGTGGGGGTACTCACTTTTGAATGAAACTATTAAGATCTTGTTGGCGAGAATTTATGGTGTCCCATCACAAAATAACACCCTATCACCCTCAAGCTAATGGAACTATTGAGGCCTTTAACAAGATTTTAAGCCACATGTTGAATAATATTTGTGATTCAAATAATGGGCTGAGATGATAAAAATTTTGCAGCACTATGGGCATATCACGCAACTTATAAGAGATTGAACACGAACACTCCTTTTCAATTGGTATTTGGCATAGAATTAGTTATGCATGTGGAGTTCTTGTTACAATCCTTTCCTATTAAGTGCACAGGAAGATTGGTGGATGAACAAGAATTAGAGGAGAACATTGATAATCTTATAGAGAGTTAGATGAAAGGTGAGCCATTTCTCAATGGATTCAAGATGGAAAAATAATGACAGAAGGAATGTCATGATCATCATATTAAAAACAAGAGTTTTTAGGTTAGGCAAATGGTTCTCTTGTATGATTCTAAGTTTCTACCCCATCGTGGGAAACTCAAAGTGCATTGGTTAGGACCGTAGGTTATATCTTATATACTTGATTCGAGATGCATTCCAGCTTCTGAAGCCCTGGATGGCACACGGTTTCTTGGTTATTGTAAGGGGAGTAGGTTAAATCCCTACTATAAATAAGTCTTGTGTGTTTGTAAATAAGGCAATATTTCTAGTTAGCTTTGGATTTCCCTTTATGGATTTTACTTTATATGTGTATCATTTCTTTATTGCTTTTCTTTTTATTTATTTTTGGTTTGATTTAGGTGCACTTGTACGTCGGTATCCAGCTACTATCTAAAGGGTTATTATGTGAACATGAGTGTGAATCTATTTAGTGTGGGGTGGAGAGTGTAAAGAAGAGTTTCTGTGAAAAGTGCAACAAGAAGCAAGTGTTGGGTGTGATGTGGATTAGCATCCTAAGTGATAAAATCAAACATACATAGGTTTAGAGGACTTCTTGTAGAAAAATTGATTATGGGTGAAGGTTGGTGTCAATAGCTTAAAAAACCACTTACAAGGATAAAAACATAGAGTAAAATAAGGTAGGTGATGGTAAGAACTTGGTAAAAGACGTAGAGGTACATATACTTCGGCACAGGGAGTGCACATAAGATTAGTCTATGGTCAAAGAGTTTTTATGTGCCAAAAGGTTGCAGAAGTTTCACGCTAGTTTGTGCATGAAGGAGAATCACTACACAAAACACATGGGAGGATGGCATTGGAAAAGGCTGATTTTAATGTAGTTTTACGGTGGTAGGTGGCATGGAAGATTGTATGGAAAAAGTAAAAATCTATAAATAGAAGGTTGTTGTAATTTATTTATTTTTACCTCGTGTTTGTTTGTTTAGAGAGCTCTTGCAAACTAGGGAATCCATGAGAAATAATTTGTGGAGAGTTGTGTGTGAAGCAAAAATTCAACAGATTTGTGAAATAGAGTGGACTAGAGTACACATGCATGAGCAAAGGAGGTTGATTGGTGGATTCCATGGGTATTTAGGTTGTATTTTGGAAGGAGATTTTCCCGGGTTATGGTTTGTACAACTAGGGCATGGTTTTTCGAAGAAATGAAGACAAGGGACTCGAGCGAGTTGAAACAAGTTACAAGGAGGAACTTGTAAAGACTTGATGAGACAAATGGCACCAAGGAAGGGATCAAAAATTCACCAAAGAAGGGTAAAGGCGGGTCAAGGAAAATAAGTCACATCAATGAGTTTCAATGGGGAATGGTACATGAAGATGCAATACCCTAATGGCATGCTATTGGGGATAGATTGGGTGTCTCATGCACGAAAGATGGCTATAAGTGATTATAACCATAGGATGAGTAGTGGTTGATGGCGTGTGTGTATGAAGATGATTTTTACTTCACATGAAGGAGAATGTGCTTAATTGTTCATATGATCTCCAAATACACTAGAATTATCAACACATGAGATTTGTTGGAAGATGACTTGGGTGAAAAGGATGCAGTCAAGGAAACAACCGTGAAATATGAGTATAAGAATTTTTCGCACTAATTTTATATCATTAAGATCAAAACCCCATCTTGAAGATGGCCACGCACTTACTGACCAAGTTGAATGGACAAGAGTGTTGGATGCAAGTAAAAAAGAGATGGTTGAACATTTGTAGGAAAATTTCAGAGGGAATGGTCTACAACCTCTTGGCCTTCATTGTAGAGGATATCATAGATACGAAACATGACAGAATAAGATCATGTATGGTAACATCCTTCTTACTATTGTGTTGTTAGAGATCAAAGTTCCCAATGGGCCAAATGGCTATGTCTGGGAGTACCCTAATAAGGATCCTTCCCCTATAAACGGTTGGAGGCATACACATGTGATACAATGACTACTACACATAAGGCACGCTTGGAGAAATTGTACAAGAGAATGCGTGATGATTTTGGGGTAGAATGGAGAATCCCTGAGAAACTACCAGCCTTGGTGCATGATGAGGTTGAGTTCATGGTATACCAACACTTCTACATAGGTAGATTCACTTTGACAGATGGCATAAAAAGCCCATGGTGTAAGTTACCATTTTCCTTCACAACGCAATATTTTCAGAGTGCCATTAATAGGTTCAAGGAGGCCAAGAAACTTAAATTTTATCTAAGTGAGGTAGATCAAGAGTACCACGTACTACGTAGAATGTTGGTGTACCCTAATAAACATGCATATGTGGAAAAGTATGTCTCCCACGATGTATGTATGGTAAATCTCGTTTCAATCCCTATTGCAGGAAAAATGATAGCGAGGGTGTATATACATCCGAGGCCCAAATACAATAAGGGAACGTACATTGAGGATGATGTATCCATCCCAGAGGACCCTGCCATGAAGAAAGGAATGACGAGAGAAAGAGAAGAAAATACAAGTAGGGCATTGACCACGTGTACAGATTCATAATGTTATGGCATAGGAGTCAAGCATGGGTCCAGTTATTACACCCAAAGGAAGAAATCCCGGTGAAGGAGAAGTTTCCGAGAAGGAAGAGGTCCCAATGATAGAGGAGTTTCCAGTGAAGAAGAAGTAGAAGATACCATAGAGTTCGGACTTTGAGTAGATGAAAAGCATGAAGGGTGATGAATCCAAGGAGGAGAATGAAGAGCGCGAGGAAGGTAAGAGTCCCCATGTGCATGATATACATGAATCTGATGAAGAGAATAATGATTATGAGGAGGGCACTCATAATATGGGAGGAAGTGAAGAATAAGTAGGGATGAATGCATAGAAGACCCCACACTTGAGAGGATAGTTGGAGGAAACTATGGAAAGGGAAGTGGTAAGCATCATATAGAACTTGGTGGAGCTTGAGTTGGATCATTGCGCTGAATAAATATTGAAGGAAACGTAGAAATTTGGAAAGGATTATGGGAACATGGGTGGAGATCCCATCTTAGCAATCAACTTCTTAACAAAGCGGCGTGCACCGGTGGCAAGGGTGTGAGACCAAAGGTGTAAGGACCCTTAATGAATTATGTTAGTGATCCAAACAAGGTCCTATGCACTCATTTTTAGATAATGGTACCCATATACCAACTCTTTAGCTGGTCCTTGTTTGATAAAGGTAGTGCGTACATGCTTTGATAGAGACACAAAACCCCAATGACATGAATATTTTATTATGGATGCTTTGTCACTAAATAATGAGATGATATGTCATGTACTTAATAAGGTATTTGTGGAAGTGGACAAGAGGTTATTTGGGAGGAATAAAAAGATGAAATCCTTGGAGGAATAACTAGAGGAAAAGAATGAGGAGATAATTAAGAGAGATAGGGAGATCAAGCAGAAAGAGTTGATCATTTCACAGTTGAAGCTTGATTTTAGGGAAGAGAAGGAAAAAGTGCATGAGGCATAAAATAAATTAGAGACTATTTTAGACTCCATTATTTTAGCGGGCTTGGATTTACCCCCTTGCACAAAATTTTGAGGCATCCTTTCTCTTCCTGGAGGACTTGATGCACTTGATTAAGATGGAGAAGCCAATGTTTGCATTGGAGTCAACAGAGGAAGTTCTCGCTCAACAAGGGGATGAGGAGAAATCAAAGATTGAATGAACCATAAATTGGTACTCTAATCTCCTTACCTCGCTTAAAACCATGGCACACATGGATGAAGTTGTCTATAAAAAAATTGGAGATAGGGAAATGGTGAAAAGTATATTGGTTTCATACCCATGAGGAGGACTGAAGGAGTTTTAGGAGATGAATAAGGGTAACAGGAAAGAACAAGACAAGATAATAGTGGAGGTTTAGATGAATTCCAAGGGGATCAAAGGACTAAGGGTATCGATTAAAAACAAATTGAACGAATTATATCCCCAAGTTACTTGAAGGATGGACGCGCTAAGTGACCTTAGCAAGTAGATGGGAAATATTGTTGATACACTGAAGGCTAAGGGAGAGGATTTATCATTTGATGAAGTTAGTGCATTAATAGGAGATTTATTTAGGAAAGCACATGATGAGGTGGACACTTGGAGTAAGATTAAAGCATGATTAAATAAATATTTCCCAATCCTTCTTCAGTGATGATGAAATTATTTTATTCACTCGGTGTAATCCAAATATAGATTATTCCTTCCTTTTATTCTTTATTCTTTACACAAGATAAGATTGTTTATGAGGATGGAAAACGATTTTAGTGTGGGGTAATGTTTGGCCCTAAAAAATGACTAAGTTATGGAGCAGAGGAAGAGTGCGCTTGTGCAAGGAAAATAATGGAAAAGGAGCTTAAGGATAGTGTTTGAGGACTTATCTGTTTTATTGGATTTGGTATAGCATGGAAAACACATGAAGGGTCAAGTAGGCGTGATGAGTGGATAAGGTTCTATCCTGGATTATTTCAACTCAAGGAAATAATAATCCAAGAAAATAATATTTCAGATGAGGATCATTATAGTTAGTGGAAGTTTTTGTAGGTTGACATAAGCGCTCGAGTATTCGAAACATGTTTCCACCGGCATGTGGATTGATTATGAATAAAGTTATGGCGGTAAAGGAAATCCCCATTAAGGAGGCATTTGGATGGAAAGAAAAAGAGGTTGATGCTAGAGGAGAGGCTAGGAAGAGATGATGTTATGCATAAATGTGCTCGATTTGAAACAAGAGCCGTGATGAAAGAACATAGCTACGGATCTCTATGCAGAGTCATTTTGTACGGTTAAATTATTATTCATTGATGTATTTGGTCTAATATGACCCTCTTTGATGTAATATGGCTATTGTAAATGATTATAATCAATATATGATGCTCTATTCTAGATATCTATGTCTATCGACCAAACCCTAGTGTTTTTTCTTATTTTTCATGGTTCATATCTGATTCTATTATGCTATTGTGAATTTGTGCTTACTTCTAGTTCCTCTACCTATGTATTAGACTAAATTCATGTATTTATAGTTCTACAACCATTCCTCCATTAATGGCAAAGCATTCATATAAGGCTCACATAAAAGAGTGGCTCGACGCTTGTTCTGCACCTCGGTGAGTGCCCTATTGATGTTGGGTGATAGGCCGCTGCACCTAGGGTAGAAAGGGAGAAGGGAAAAATGACTACATTTTGGTTCCATTTTTGGGACCTATTTTGAATTTGTTGTGAGAATGGTGTGTGATGACATAACACTTGACCTTGGACAACATCTATACTTGGCTTAAGATCACAGAGGATGAGTTTGATCAGCAATTTAACACTGGACCTAAGTTTGATGCACGTAAATGGGTACAGGAGCACCTATATCATGAGCTCTATGAGAAAATATTGTGTTGTTTTCTAGTAGAGTTAGATGAATGGTTATCGACATATGCATCAAGTAAAAGTTTGTATTATAGGCCTCATGTTTAGACCAAAGAAGAATATTAGAGGTTGTATGATGTTGATCCGATCTAAACTAGTGTTGTTGATCATTGGTGGAGTGGATTATTGATAAGATATACCTTGGAATATGTGATTTCTACGTATTATTTCCAAAAGATTTTTGATTTTGAGTTCTTATAAGAGCTAAGAGGACTATTCTTGTATGTTATGCCATTAGCCATTAATATCCTTATAAGCACTCTAAGTATGGAGGAATTTCCTATGGCTGGTTAACTTCCCACTAGGTGCCACCGTGGAAGGCTCGGGTGGTTAGAGATGGCCAACCTTGTGGCAGGCGAAGTCAAGAGATAAGAGAGGTGGATCAAGTATAATGAAGTGTGAGAATGGGAGTTAGTAAGACAATGTGAAGTTGTTAGAGTGATGGATTTATAGAGGTAGACATTGTGGGAAGGATTTGAGGTTCACACAGAGGGTGTGGGACTTGATAAGTCTATGTTACCCCATCTTAGAAAGTGTGGGAGAGAAACCCCCTCATCTTCAGGTGAGATATCTTCATATGGAGAAATGAGGAGAGCCATAAGAATGCATCTTAGCCCACTTGGTGACCAAACCTTCGTGCTTAGTTTTCCAATCCCTAAGATAAGTGTTGTTAACCTGATAGGTGTTGGTATTGGTAGCGGATCAACACTTGGTAGATATAATTTTTCTTTTAGCTCTTCTATGGCAATTCAGACATTTCCCGTGTTTGGAGGCCTTCTATCTGGCACATCATTTAGGAAAGGTGTGGGTACATAAATTTTGGGCATCATGTCTGGGAGTGGTTCTACATCACAAACTATCAACACGTAGTTCAACGCAATGGTGGGTACGCAGAGTGCATCTACGTCAGGCCCCTTACCTACAATTGGAGAAGGATCTGGTGGATCTAGAGGAATAGGAGCTAGTGGATCTAGTGGTGGAGGAAACACAGGAGGAAATCAAGGTCTTGGATTTAGCAGACAAGAACAATAACACCATCAAAAAGTGTTTTATGAGATATTTCTTCACTTACCTAATTATAAGGGTGTTGAAGATGTCGCAGAGCATGTACACAAATATGAATTACTATGGCATGCTAAGGGTATCACTTCCCCAGAGTGAAAGTCAAGTCGTGTACTGACGTATGACCCCATCCGACGATGGTGGATTATATTACATTATGTGATGAATTCTCTGTAGAATTTTACATTCCTGAGTTTGAGTAGAAGAGCATCAACGCATTGAAGGAGATTCAAAAAGGTATGGAAGAGAGTGTACGAGAGTATGATGCATGCTTTAAGATTCTTTTGTCAAATTTGTCTTATGATATCCATCCTTCTTAGCATGCTCAGATTGTTTGTGGGTGGCTTGATAACACCTTTTAGATGAGCACTCTCACATTAGACTTTCATAGATTTGCGTGAAGCCTTGGATTCTGCATTTTTGCACTACTAAGGCCATCGAAGTGTTGAGACTAGAGTAAGCTCTTTTTAGAAGCAAAAATCGTTATCATGGTAAAATAGTTATAGAAATTGTCTACAAACTCAGCCCATGAGACTCACAATGGACGATGGTGCACAAATTGTTGTATTCATTTTTAATCCTATAAAAAAGGAAGGAACCCCATGCACGTTGGCCTATCATCTAGTAGAAGTTGAGCACTCATCTAAGGCATGCATAGGTATCGAGTCTCTCTTTTATGTGAGTTTAGTGGGAAGCATCATCTATGATTAGTGAAAGAGTTTTTAGGAGGGAAGTTTAAGACAAACAAGAACCATAGGGCTCAGAATAGCCTCTAGATCCTTGCAGTCGCTTTGGACCGAGTGCTTTAACAGAATCCAGAACATATATTATAACAGAAATAATTATACAAGCATTCATATATAGAATGAAAGGAAAGGTAACCCATATGAGAGAAAAGTGCATTAAAACCATTGATATCCATGTCTATTTATAACAGGTAACCTCATTATATTCATTGATTCATTACAGAGTGTCACAGAGAGCAGACCGTAGTCATGCATATCTCTGGACGTATGTAACTAAGATAATAGAAAAGATAAATTACAACTCCATGCTTAGTGCATTCTTTCCTGAATACAAATATCCACTCACAGTAATTCTGTAGAGCTCCACTCACTCTCTAACCCACTATACCTCGTACTTCTTCTCCTCCTTTTTACTCCGTAGAACTTGTATTTATAATTATCCTACACTACCAACTCACCTTCCAGTGTCCTTAGATCTAGTGCCAAGTGTTGAATGTGGTCCATGCGAGCATGCTTCTTCAAGCCTGAGCTTTCCACTTTACCTCATGATGTTCTTCTAGAAGATTCCATCTAGGGCATGCTCTTTCCTAGGCCAGTGGCATCTTATCCACACACAACCGATCACGTTTTCACATTTTCTACCTTGGGTGTGACCAAGTCCCAAGCCTCCTTTCATACGTCACGCGTGCTATGTGCTTCCCTAAGCCTTTCTCTTGCACGCTTTTTCCTTGCACACATTCATAACTGGGACCCTGCGCACCCACGTGCCTTCATACTTGGTTAAGATTACAGGGGTCCAACATCACCCCACACTATGCCTATTCTCCATCCTCGAAACATTTCACTTGACCAAGATGCATGTTGTCTAGGGAACCAATGAATCATCTTACACTTTACAAAAATAATAAGGAATGAAAGAATCGGAAAAATAATGAAGAATGGGGGAGCATCAACTCAACAAGCTAGGAAAATATTTCCAGAGGTCTGCCTCTAGCTTATTCCATACTCCAACCTCGCCCTGTGCCTTCTGGCAGAGGTCTCCCACCAGGGTGCTCACTTCATCAAAACTCAGGCCAACTCCCTGGGTGCCCAAAACATCCACAATCTACTCCATCTCTTTGCCCAGGTCCTCAAGTTTATCCATCCTTCTAGTGATCTGGGGGTATAATTCCTTTAGCTAGGCCTTAATTGAGCTCCTTAAAGCTTCAATTGCCTCTGATTTCTTCTCTACTTCGGCCAGGACCCTGTCTCTCTCCACCCTATTCCCCTTGTTCTTTTCTTGGAACTCTTTTAGCTCTGCTTCAAGTGTGGCGACCAAGGAGCTCGCCACCTTATCTCTATCTACGCATGTATCATATGCGGCTTCTGCAGACTAGGTAGTGACCTTAACCTCTGTGAGTACTTGGTTGTACTCTGTAATGAGTGCTACCACCTTCAATCAGTCCTCCTCTTTCAAGTGCGCAGCCACTTCTTTAGTAGACTCCAAGGCCAAGGGTCATCTCTCCATAGTGAGGATGCGCATTAGGTCTTCCATACACTCTAGGAGGGATGAGTACTTTTGTGTGGGTGGCACTAAGTCTAGGTGCTTCAGGAGGATGGCGCCCTTGATAGACTCCATTTTCTTGTATACTTCCTGCACCTTTACTTTTTCTTCCTTTAACTCGTGCCTTAACTATGCACTGATCAGTTCCTCCGCTTCAAGCTCTTGGCCTTCTCCGTCAGTTCTTCCTCCTTCTTCCCTAACTTCACCTCTAGCATTCTAATCCTATCGTTGTGCACAAATAATCTAGCCTTGGTCTCGACCGTGACCTTGTTCAATGCATTGTAGACCTACTCATCCGAGAGCTCTTGAGAATTCACTAAGGGATTGACCCCCTTAGACTCTAGCAATGTGATGAGCACTCCTTGGCAGACTTCAAAGTCTAGCTCATCAACGTGGGACTCGAACGCCCAAGAGAGCATCTTCTTGGTTTTGGGGTATGCATCATCCTTCTCAAAAGACCCCATGGCTATGAGCCTTTCCATGGGTATGGTGCTCTAGAATCACACGCGTAACACCTTCCTTGTGTCATCAACATAGCCCATTACCTATCTCTATTCTGCATCCAGAGTTCTTCTGCCCAAGCGCGCGCCTTTGGGGAAGCTTACTGTTAGAGCGAGGCCTCCTAGGCTATCATGTTATTTTTCAATGTTCTCCTCCTTCCCCTCCTTCAGCACTATGTCCACACTATGCTCCAACTCTTGGTCTACCAAGACCTCGAGCATTCTTTGTGCTTCTCTCTCTACCACCTCCATGATCTACTCTTTTGTAAAACTTATGGCTCCCTCCTTTTCCCTAGCAACCTCCTCATCCTCCATGTCTTTGGCATCTTCCTCATCCTGTGCACCCTTGCGTCGTGTGAATAAAAAATATTGCTTCTCATCTCCACTCTCCTCTCCCAAGTTGTAGACACTAAACACATGTGGATCTTGGTCTTTCTCTGTCTCTTTTCTTTTCTCTTGCCATCTTCTTCACTTTCATCCCCTCTTCTGCCCATGTATTTCTCCAAGCTATCGGTTGCCTCTGAGTCAACTTCTTCATCAACCCTCTACTTTTTCCTAAGAGGTGGCTCTGATCAAGGGATTCAGCCTTATCTTCTTCCTCAGGTGATTCTTCCTTGGAGATGGGTTGCCTAGGCACCTCTACTTCTAGCGTCTTCTCCTTTACCGAAGACTTATTTCTCCACATGTAAGTGCTTGGCTGAGCACTCGTGGATGGCATGCTCACTATCTAAGTAGTCTACACAATTGGTGCTTCTCCTTCTCTCCCTCTCTTCCTTGACATGGGCCCCTTCTTACCTAAGGGATCTTCAGGTATGGAGACTTCATCCTCCAGATATGCACCCTTCTCAAACTTCGGCCTTATGTGCAAGTACACATGCGTTGTTGATCCTCTAGCGATGGGTAGCATCATTGGCCTTGTCATTTGAATCTCGTGTGATACGTACTTCTCCACATACACATGCTTGCCGCCGGGGTAATTCAACTTCTTTCTCATCTCCCTGTGTTCCCGGTCCAGCCTACCCAGTTCTAATCTTAGCTTCTTTGACTCTTTAAACCTATTCACTCTTGCTTGGAAGTATTGGGCAGTAAATACGAAGGGGAGCTTGCACCAAGGGCTCCATGATTCATCTATCAGCTTGAATCTACCTAGGAAGTAGTGTTGGTAGACCACAAATTTAGCTTCTCCCTCAGTGGCTGCTAGGAGTTGTTTGGGGATTCTCCACTCTACCCCGAATGCATTCCTCAGGTGTGTGTACCATTTTTCTAGCCGTGCCTTGTGGGGTGCTTTGTCATTGTATCACAGGCATATTTTTCAAACCTCTTTACGGGCAAGGGATCCTCAACAGGGTACTCCCATACAAATTTTTCCAGTGCGTCAGGCACCCCAATCTCCATGAATACAATGGTGAGAAAGACGTTGCTGAATAGGATCTTGTCCCCTTCCTTTGTGCAACTGACAATTTCCTCTACAATGTATGTAGATAGGTTATATATAGTTCCCTCTACAATCTTTCTGCAGACATGTAGCCAAGGTTTGTTGACCTGTGTCCATCTTTCTGGCCATTCTTGCAGTATACTCGGTGATGGTCTCTTGAATAGCTTCCTTGTCACCAAGGTCATCTTCTAGGCTATCTCCCTCACATATGAGGCCTATAAATTGTGAAATCAGTTGGGGAGTCATGCGCATCTTGCACCCTACAAAGTGGAAGTAGTCTTCGTGCACCCGTGACATCAACCACTGGTACAAGCGCTTTGGCTTTCCAAAATAAGGCAACTCATAGAGTTACAACAGCCCTACCTTCTCCATTTTAACCTTAATGTCATCATCATATATAGGAAAACCCTCAGGTGTTTGTTTGTTGGTGGGGCATACTAATTCCAATGCCATTTATTTTTCTATTGTGTTTGTGTGGTGATTATAGTCACTAATAGGTACACTTCTCAAGTGGGATTCCCATTCCTTCCCCATCATCACCCCATCTGGGTATTGCATCTCTGTATACCATTCTTCATTTGTGTCTACCATGGGTTCTAGTTGTTTAGCCTTGGCTTTTCCCTTTCCTTTCGTGGATGCCATGGTCAAGGTATTTTTATCACTTCTACCCTCTCCTTATTATTCTATCTTACTTCTTCCAATCCTCCAATCTTATATTTTTGATACAACTCTTCTACACCGTGCCCTAGTTTTTCGAACCTTAACTAGGATAAAATCTTCACAAGACAATGTTTCACCCTCTCCATGCCTGTGTAACCCCTTCTGGTTCACAAATTCAAACTGGCTGCTTCAATCTCAAAGATATTCCTTCACTCGATTGAATCTGAAAGCCCTAGTTTATGGAACTCGCTTATATCTCAAACTCTTATATTTCACAAAGTAAAAATGAGAGTGCCTTGACCCTTTACTTATAGTTTTTCTCTTTTCTAGAACATTAAATGCTACTTCACCTACCACCATACTTTTTTCATTTAATGCAAATTTTTCAAACAAAGGCCATCTTTAGTGCCTTCACTTACGTGTCCAACCTATGCAAAAACTCCTCCAACTCGACAGAGACTCTTGCATGCACATAACCTGTACCAAAGGCACCTCTTCTATCCTGATCCTTGCTCTCACCTACCTCGTGTTTCTTTCAAATGTGCTTTCTCCTCCTTAGTATGTGGGATATATAAGTAGCTTTACCTGGAAAAATAGTTCTTTGTAACTAGCACATACCCGAATGAAGGATGTACAAGATTGTGTAAGGACCCAACCAATGGACTTTCAACTTCCCAAGATGGCACAAAAACTTAGAATCATATAATAACACCATTTTCCCAACCTCAAACTTCTTGTTTCTAATATGGCAATCATGCCAAGCCTTTTGCTTTTCCTTTTCCACTATTTGGCTCCATCGAGCAAGTGATCATCTCTCATCTAGTTTCATTAGCTCATCAATTATTTCTTCCAACGCTTGTTCATCGGCTAACCCTCCTACACATGCTATTCATAGAGAAGGCAACATAAATTCAACCAAAAAATAGCTTCCATGCCAAACACCAATTGAAAAGGTGTGGCTTTGTTTAGTCTTTTATATGTTGTCCTGTAAGCCCATAGTACTGTTGGTACCTTGTCATCCCAATCAATTCTTGCGACATCACAAATCTTGGTAAAGGTATGAATTGATATCTTGTTGAATGCTTCCGCGGTTCCATTTTCTTGTGGGTGATAGGGCGTAGTCTTGTGATGAGCTACCATGAACTCTGATAACATGATCCTGATGGTCTCATTCAAGAAATGTGTACCTCTATCATTGGTCAAACTCAATGGACATCCATACCTCGTGATAATGTTTTCCCATAAGAACCTTTCTGTTGTTGTTGCCATGCAATCTTTAGTTGGGGCTACCTTTGCCCACCTTGTGAGATAATCTATGCAAGTGATGACATAACGTGACCCGGTCCTACGCACTACCAGTGCAATAGGTCCTACAAAGTCTATCGCCCACTTTTCAAAAGGCTTCATGCTAGGAATAGGGCACAAAGGCATTTCATCTCTCCTTCTTGGTTTTCCAATACGCCTGACAATGGTCACACACTTTACAATAATATTTGCAATCCTTGTACAAGGTTTCCCACCATACCATTAATATCTTGTGCATGGTGGCATCACCTACATAATGCCCACCCACACTTCCTCCGTGTGCTTCCTCCATGATGGCCAAGCACTCATGCTCTAAGACACACCTGCACAAAACTTCATCACATCCCAATTTGTATAAGTCTCCACTGATTAACATGTAGGGCATGGCGTGTATGGCCAATTTCTTCTTTTCCAATGTCTTCATTCCATCTAGCACCACACCTTCCTTTAAGAATACTGCAATCTCCTCTAAATATGAGGGCATGCACCGCAACCTAAACAGTTGTGCATCTGGCATTACTTCCTCAATACTCATGCATCCTCCCCTAAATCAATTCTTGATAGATGATCAGGTCCATAGTTGCTTTTTCCAGGTTTTACTACAACGGTGAATTCAAAATCTTGAAACAACAACACCCATCGACATATGTGTCCTTGTAGAATAGGCTTGTTCACTAAATACTTCAATGCCATATGGTCGGTGTAGAACACAAAGGGTGTTGCCAACAGATACTACCTAAACTTGAAGAGCACGTAGATCATTGACAATGCCTCACGCTCGGTTGTGGTATAATTTTTCTCTGCTGGTGTTAGCTTCCTACTTGCAAAACAGAGAGGATGATCAAAAATCCCTTCACTGGTCGCAAGCACCGCTTTGCTCTAATGGCGGTCCCTAAGGCATCTACATGAAAATGAAAGGGCTTGTCCCAAGAGGGAAACCATAAAATAGGCGTGGTAATAAGCCTATCTTTTAATGTATCGAACACCCTCTGCTACACCTCTCCCCAATGGAAGGCACTTTTATGTCTAAGCAGCTCCTCTAATGGCATGACGATCTTGGCATATCCCTTAATGAATTTTTATAATAGCCCACATGCCTAAGGAATCTGCATGCACTGCGCTCTGGCTAGTAGGCTCCCTTAACCCCACAATAACTACAACTTTAGTGGGATCTACTAGCAAGCCCTCCTTAAATATGATATGCCCCAATAAAGTCCCAAAGGGTGTAGCAAACACACATTTCTTAATGTTGAGGGATATCCTCAACTACCTACACCTCTCAAAAATTAACCTCAAATTGTCACAATGGTCTTTAACCAGACCATATACTATTCAGTCATCCAAATAGACCTGAAGAAATTTATGGATAAGTCATGGAATGCTTGCACCACTATGCGCAAAAAGATAGCTAGCGTATTCTTCAACCCATAGGCCATGACCATACATACAAAACTTCCGCACTCGGTGGTGAAAGTTGTCTTTTCCTGGTCTTCCTTTGCAATCTGACTTGGTGGTACCCTAAAAATCCATTCATAAAGGAATAGATTTCGTGCCCAGCTGACTCCTAAAATTTCTTCAGTGAAGGGGGTTGGAAATGGATTAATGACACAAACTGCATTCAACTCCCTATAATCCACACAAATTCTAATCCGCCCATCCTTCTTGATGTTGATTACCATTGGACTTATCCACTTTGATTCTTCCACTACCTCAATGATCCCAGAAGCTATCATTTTTTCTATCTCCTCCTTGACCTTTACGCGTAAGTTAGGATTCATTTGGTAGGGCCTTTTCCTAACCGGCACGCACCATCCTTCAGTTTTATCTTCATATCCCCCAAGGAATGGAGAACACATTTGAGCTCATGATACCCATGTGGAAATAAATCCTCAAATTCATGCAACAGATCAATGATTTTTGATACTTCCTTCTCTATCCAATAATCCCTAATAATAGCTTCCTTAGGTTCTTCTTCTGAACCGATGTTAAATTTATTCATCTTTAAAGGCTCATGGTAGGCACGCACGTGAGCATCTGGACTATCCACTACCTCACTCGTCCCTATGGAATGGCTAACATCTAAGCTTTCTGATTCCTCTCCATCAATCACATATACCAACTTTCCCTTCTCTTTTTCCAAACACACATGCTCAAGCTGTAACTCTTTTGTTTCCTTTTCTTCTTCAAAACGTGCCTCCAATCCTAGTTCACCTAGTAATTCCAACAAGCTATCTTCCATCCTGGCACTATCCCCCATGGTAAGGAACTTGATACCTTGTAAGGCCTTATCAACCGATGGCTTGGTACTCCAATATTAAAAGGTTTGAATAAGGTCAGATGTAAGTTCTTGTCAATTCCTTGTCTGGCATCATATCTCCGAATGAATGTACCATGCACACGCATAACCTTGCAATCTAGAATATAACTTGTGCACCTAAAGGGATGGTGGAAAAGCTTCTACGCCTTCTCTCCAGACCCATTCACACTCTTGGATATGGAAAGAGGTGGGCTTCTTCCCATGGTAATCCTTGATGATGGTGGGTACATTGCTCCTAGAAAATATGACAGAGAGAGCAATTCTTACCTCACGCCACTCTAAAAGGCTCTCCTGATGTGTGGCCCACTACCGAGATGCTATGCCAAGCAATACATAACTTAATATTTCCCTCTACTCCTTCTCATCCTTCCACCGAACTTCTACCTCCTCCAAAAAGATCTCAAGGAAGGCTCCTCCCGAATACTTGGGCAGTTCTTTTCCTCCAAGGTGGCTAACCGAGAACACCTTTGTTACCTTGGTCACTGACCCTCTCAACTACCATCCCATTAATTTGTAATTTCCATGTGCCTAATTTTCACATGCCGATCCGTGGTATCACTCACTTTGCTGAGCATATTCAAAATGGATAACCCCATTAGTAGGGTGTATCATCTCAGGGTCTTTGATTGAGCACACATAAATCTTTTCCATAACTTCTTCTCCCAACGGTTCAATATAGGGTGTTAACTTCCCATCAACCAGGGGTATAATGACCCATTCCTCCTTGTTCTCGAATCTATGTACCCTTTGTTAAATCAAAGGTCTACATTATTTTTGTAACACCAAGGATGCCCAAGTAGTGCTGGGAAATTGTCTGCCTCGGCGAGCACCAAGACTTCAAATTCCCTAGTAAACTTGGCTCCCTAGATAGTAATAGCTGCATCCTTCAAGATAGCGATGGGCATTTCCTTAGTCTTGTTTTCCATATACAACACATTCAAATATGGCTGTAATGTGTCTGCAGGTCTTCCCATCTGATTCCATACATCTAAAGTCATAACATTAACCTTTGCGCTTGTGTCAATGAGGATATTACTGAGGATCCATCCATCTATAACTGCATTCAACATAATCTCCTTGTCATAGTCAAGGTTATGAGGGGAAGGTTTGTGTGCAAGACATGTCTCTCGCACTCTTCTCCAACACACGGTACCTTCTCTCTCAACTAGGATCCTTGCAATAGAATGATATTCTCCTACCTTAGCATTTTACACACCTCCTTAACCTCATCTAGGTCATCCTTTTGCGCCTCGACTCTCCTTCCTTGTTCCTTCCTCCCGGATTGCTCCTTTAGACACCGGATCTCCCTTGTAAGCTCGAATAACATTCATGGTGTCCTGATATATCTCCTTTTGATGCGTAGGGTCTGGATACTTTCCATGAATGACCTCCTCCCTTGAAAATAGGGTTTTCTATCTTGGTACGTCTCTTGTGTGCATAGCTTCTACCCTTGTTATTACCGAGACAGACTCCAAACCTTCATTCTATATTACCTGGGCATCTAATATATGTCTTCCTTCTTAATAATGACCATTACAACACCCTTGTCCTTCCGGTGCTTCTGATTCATGTGCTCAAATAATTCCAGGCACTCCTCATACTTATGCTTCTTTTCGCACCATGAGCACTATAACAGGTTTGGGAACTCACGCTTGTAATGTTCTATAGATCCATAGTTGAAACATGTTTCGTGTAGGAACTCACTCCTTCCTCCTCCATGGTTACCTCGACCATAGAATCCTCCTTGAAAACCTCTTCCACACACGCCTCCTTCTACGCGCTCCTCATAACGGCGATCATTATCCTTGGAACCACTAGCAATGCTGGTTTGGTGCACCCCATGATCAATGGCCTCATGGATTTGATCAATGAGCCTACAATCCTTAGTGTCATGGGTTGTAGAGGTGTAAATTTTTAGTAACAAGATACATTCTTCCTGATCATGCACTACAGCAAGGGACATCTACTTGCATCATGGTCCCCATGAAAAATTTCACAATCCACTGTCAAAGTGCGTACCATCCTCTGGGGAAATTATCCTTAATGTGTCCCTCTATTTCACAATTTGTGCACCATAAACCACTACGGGTCTCATGGGTTGTGTTTGCAGATAATTTTCCAACTGTTTTTCCATAGCAGCAATCTAAGCCTCCAAGAACATGCTAACACCAGTATCAATACTACTAACAGCCTTGGTGCGTAAGGTATCTTCCAATGCTTCACGTGGGTCTGTAAAATTTTTATGAGACAAGGCCCTTCTAAAATGGGTGATAAATCCTCCAACAAACCACTGTGCATGTTGAGAAGGATGGATATCATATGATAATTTAGACAAGAGAGTTGTAAAGTGCCTATCATACTCCCGCACACTCTCTATCATTCCTTGCTGAATCTCCTTTAAAGCACTGATGCTCTTCTACTTGAACTCAGGGATGTGGAACTATGCCAAGAATGCATTCTTTAAGGCATTATAGTCCACCACCATTTGATGAGGGTCATACTTCCTATACCAACTATACGTACAACCTTGCAACATGGTTGTAAACTTACTAGCCTTCTGTTCTAGGGTTGTGACACCCTTCGCATGCCATAGTAGTTCACACTTGTGAACATGTTCCACAACATCCTCAATGCCCCTGTAATATGGAAAATGCAGAGACATTTCAAAGAATACTTGAGGTGGTGGCTGGGGTCCCTGTCCTCCCGATCCTAAGCCTTGGTTCCCTCCGGTGTTTCCTCCACTACTTGATCCACTAGGTCCTGTGCCTCCAAAGCCACCAGATCCACCAAAACCATTGGGTCCAATAGGGCATATAGGATTTGTGCCAAGTGCCCCCACGGTCCCACTGAACTATGCACCGATGGTCTGTGATAGCGCTCTGCTACCACTACTTTGTCCCGTGCCACTCCCTGATGCAAGACTGAAATCTTGTACACTCGCTCCTTATCCAAAGACTCCTCCAAATACTAGAATATGTGCAGCCATAAAAGAAGGGACTGTAAAATTGTATCTCCTAGGTGTGGATCTATCTCTTCCACCGATATCAACTAGGTCAATAACACTTCTTCCTAGTTTATTAAATCTAAGCACCAGGGCTTGGTCACTAGATGGTTTCAGATATGCACCAATGCACCAATGACTCTCCTTTCTCTATGTGATGAAGTCTCACCGTGGCGAAAGGGTCTCCCTCACGCACTTGCCAAGATGGGTAGCATAGAATACTCAGGTTCCACTTCCTCGGCATGAACCTAAACTCCTTCCCGCAACATTTGGCTTCATAGATCCATCACACTATTAGCTTCATGTCATCTAGAAATCTCCCTTTCACGTGCTTCACTATACTTGAGCCATCTTTCTTCCCTCTCCTTCTCTATCGTGATATCTGCCATCTTCCTCCACCCAAGCTCCCTTACCCAATGCTCAGAATGGTTTAGCCGGCCATTGGGAAATCCTCTAAACTCATGGTAACCATCAATATCTTCATAGCTAGGGAATAACACATAGAAACATTCCTCTAGGTTCTTGCAAAAATTCAAACTTAGCAACCTTTGGACAAGAATACGTGGAAATGGTGTATTCTAGAGTGTAACTAGTCAGTACTCTTCTCCACCAATGATCTACAACATGGGTCCACGTCAGATCTGCATCTTACAACCTTTGGTAGTCTTCTTCGGTCCATACATGCAATCCATAACACCAACTTGATCTAGACACATAGGCTGAAAGCCATTCATATAGTTTTACTAGGAAGCAGCAGAAGAAGGTTTCATACGTAGATCATGGTAGAGGTTCTCTTCTACCCATCTACATGCATTAAACTTAGGTCCAGTGTTGTATCTCGAGAAAATTCATCCTCTGTGCTCTTGAACCATGATTCAAAAATTTCCAATGTCAACCACTCTGTCATTCCTCATTACATAGATCATGATGTATGCTATATCCCACTACAACTTTGAAAAGAGGTCCCGACAATGGAACCAAGATGTAGTCATTTTTACTCCTATCACAAAAGGAAGGAACCCCATGCATGTCAGCCTATCACCCAGTAGAAGCTAAGTGCTCACCCGAGGCATGTACAGTGTCGAGTCTCTCTTTTATGTGAGTTTAGTGGGAAGCATCATCTATGATTAGTGTAAGAGTTCTTAGGAGGGAAGTTTAAGACAAACAAGAACCATAGGGCTCAGAATGACCTCTAGATCCTTGCAGTCACTTCGACCGAGTGCTTTAATAGAATCTAGAACATATATTATAACAGAAAGAATTATACAAGCATTCATACATAGCATGAAAGGAAAGGGAACCCATATGAGAGAAAAGTGTATTAAAACCATTGATATCCATGTCTATTTATAACAGGTAACCTCATTATATTCATTGATTCATTACAGAGTGTCACAGAGAGTAGACCACAATCATGCATATCTTTGGAATGTATGTAACTAAGCTAACAGAAAAAGGAAAATTACAACTCCATGCTTAGTGCATTCTTTCCTGAATACAAATATCCACTCATAGTAATTCTACAGAGCTCTACTCACTCTCTAACCCGCTATACCTTGTACTTCTTCTCCTCCTTTTTACTCCATAGGCACTTGTATTTATAATTCTCCTACACTACCAACTCACCTTCCAACGTCCTCAGATCTGGTGCCAAGTGTCGAATGTGGTCCATGTGAGCATGCTTCTTCAGGCCTAAGCTTTCCACTTTACCTCATGATGTTCTTCTAGAATATTCCATCTGGGGCATGCTCTTTCCTGGGCCAGCCTATTGCCAGGCTGACATCTTATCCATGTGCAACTCGATCACACTTTTCACGTGTTCTACCTTGGGTGCTCAAATTGACTAAGTTTCGAGCCTCCTTTCACGCGTCATGCATGATATGTGGTTCCCTAAGCCTTTCTCCAAAGTCGCTTTTTCCTTGTGCACATTTTCATAACTGGGACCCTACACACCCACACACCTTCAAGCTTGGTTAAGATTACAGGGGGTCCAACAATTTTGAGATAGAAGGACACATAAAGGAAAGGATGGTGCACTTATTGCTACATAAACGGTGCATGCCATGTCGGTGATTGTGAAATCTTTCATGGATATCATGATCCAAGTAGATGCATGTTGTTGTAGCACATGCTCCATAAGAATGTGTCCTCTTATTGTAATATTTTCTCATCTAAGATGCATGATACAAAGTATTGTTGATTGATAGACCAAATCCATGATGTCATTGATATTGGTGTGTTTAAGACTTTAATTGGGAACAATTTTAAGAATGAAGGTCATTAGTTTGAAGGGTAGGAATATGGAGGCGCTTCAAGAAGATGTTTTTGTGGAGGATTCAGAGGTCATGGTGGTTAAGGAGGTAGGATTGAATTTCCCCATTGAACTTGTTACAATTGTGGATCTACTTAACACTAAAAGCATGAGTATCTAGATTTTATACAATGCTCATGGTGTAAGAAGAAGCATAAATATGAGGAATTCCTTGAGTTGTATAAGAACATGAGCCAAAACCAAAGGACAGACAAGGGCATGGGGATGGTGAGTGTGAAATGAGATGATCCATAATGGATGCCTAGGGTAGCGTATGACTCTAAGTTGGAAATTGTCCTAGTGACTACGCAAGAGGAAGCCACGCGCAGTAGGGAGATACCAAGGCAAAGGCCTCTTATTATAAGAGAAAAGGTATTACATGGGAAGTATCCTAATCTAATTCATCAAGGAATTTTACCAAGAGACCACGGAGGTGATTAGAAAATCACAGGGGGAGATTCAAGGTGTTTGAAGGAAGAATCATGGAAGTTAGAACAGAAAAGAATACCGAGGTCCCTCAAAAGGACATGGATGAGGTCGAGAATTGTGTAAGATGCTATGGTAGGAGAATATTATCCCTTTTTTAGGATAGTGGCTAAGGGTGAAGGTACCACATGATGGAGGTGAGCACGAGAGGAAGATATTACATGATAATCTTCCCCTCAATGTATTGATTATGAAAAAGAAATCACATTGAATGCGATTGTGGATGGATGGATTTTTAATAGCATTATGATTGACATAGACATTGAGGTAAATGTTCTCACTTGAGATGCATGGAATCAAATGGAGAGGCCCCAAGACATCCATCTTCAAATGTGTTGTACAATGAAAATAGGACAAATGCTATGCCCATCGAGGTCTTGAAGGATGCATCCATAACCATCCAAGGGGAAAATTTTACTAGATATTTTCAAGTCTTAATACTTACCGAGGAAGATAACATTCCAGCATTACTTGGACTCCCTAGTAATATAAGAATAATGTTGACTTGTGCTTTAAAAAAGGGTACATAAGCTTTGAGAACAAATAGGAGTGTGTCATTATTTCACCGACAAATGGTAAGTATGTTCCCTATATAGATCCTTTGATAGAAGAGGACCAGTTGTTGCAAATCAGCAGCACCCCTGGATGCAAATTAAGGTTCTAAATGATGTTTAGAGCATCCAGTGTGATTGCACAACATGGAAACCTCTATCCAAGTGTGGAATTTGTGAAAATGAGAGAGGAATCTCTAGAATAGAGGTTGGTTCCTCAAACTCCTCTGATTTAGATCTATATTTCGCACAACTATAGAGGTTCTAATCCTAATTCTACCCTAGATTGCAAGGAGACAGGGATAAAAATGCAAAAATGAAACTAAACTAAAGATGGTGATGCACCAAAAGGAGTGGTGAAACATTTTTTGCCATGTAAATAGACACAAATTCATGAAATAAAACAAGGGAAAACATACACAAGCTGATAGATATAATTAGAGGTCTTAAAATGAAGTAAAAGCAATACAAACAGAGGACTGAAAGCATTCACAAAGTTTACACTTTGTCAATTCCATGTAAAAATCTCTTACAGGGTAAATGCAAGAAGTTGGGGAGACAAAAAAGGGGTCATAAGTGGACGTCATATTGCAAATAACAACAAAATATCAACTTGTAGAGATTATTAGCAATACATACACTCAAAATTATAAAAATTATATTACTATGAATCGTAGCATCCAGAATCTAGTTTCTAAAATACTAATTTTTTTTTTTAAAATGACAAGATTAGCTATATTAAACACTCAAAATTCAATGACTTGGTATTTTTTTTTAAAAACGCCTATAAGATTATAGTCCGTTTGCCCATGATTTGGATGACCAAAAATTGATATATATTTTTCTCCTTTGGTGAGAAGTTAGATGCCACTATCTATCTTGGGATGAATTTTATTTTGTATTTTTTTGAGCAATATTTTATTTTTTATAATTTTTTCCGTGAAAGTGGTATGACAACATAAATAAAACAGAGCACTTTCCGTTTGCTCGCCATAACTTCATCAAAAAATATTGAAATCAAATAATTTTTTTTTTGAACATGTATATAATTTCACCATGGTTGGGATGGTATAATTTTTATCACATTCTGATAAGTGAAACAAAATTTGTAGTCTTAAACGTAGACATAAAAATTCACGGGAAAAAGTGTCTTAAAGACCTACTATTAGTAAAAAATTATAAAATGATATTTATCCTATTCTATTCACTTTAAAATCAGTATTTCTACAAAGATAATAGTCTCCCCTATGTAATGGTACCATTTTTATGACATATTTTTACTTTTCAGCATGGTTCAAGTCCGCTGGAAGACTAAATTTGATGTTTTTCTATTTTTAATGTAAAATTCAGATTTCATGTCCACTTAATTGTCCCCCAACTTGGTGCACTTACCGTACATTCCACCATCAAAGAGGTATAAACCTGTTATAAACTCAGAAAAGGTCTGATTCTTACAACTATCACTTGTTGGAGGTGAAAGAAGAAGTTTGTAATGCCAAAAAGTGTTCACCATGAAGAAATGAGCCAAATCGCTTTTACATTGCATGGGTCGAGCCCAGAGAGAGAAAACGTAAAAAAATGGGAGCCCATTCCTCATTGATGGAAAATGCATTAAAACAACATGGAGGACCTTTCAAACCCATATCCTATCATTTTGACCATATTGGAGAAGAATGCGACCCATTCTATATTAAATTTGGTTGTTGAAATGTCATTTCGCCATGGACACGTACCAGAACTGTTTTTGATTTTTCTCTCTCCAAATTGAACCAAAATTATAAATCGACCATATAATCATGTATATAATTTTAACATCTTTCCAATGATATAAAGAACATGAAAATCGAGCTCGGATCAAAAGATATGATCGTTTGAAGATTTAGGGCAAAAATGACCCAAAAATGGATTGGAGGAAAAAATTTTCAAATTTTACCTCTTTTTTGTCTTTGGAAAATTTTTCAAAAATTCCCCGTGCTCTACTGGTCGGATGCCATGTGGCAGCTTCCTATTGGTGTAGGCCTCAAATGGGAAAATTTTCCACAAAAACTCCGCCGAGCCATAACTTGAAAAATATAAGGAGTTAGGAGGAAAACTTTACCTTTCTGGAAAGCTGAGAGAGAGCTCTATTTGATAGTGCCATTTCTAGAAAGCCTTGAGTGCCTTAAAATCAAAAAATGTGGATTAAGGAATAAGAGAGGCAAGAACACAAGGAGTTAGCCACAAAAATGAGTGGGCACATTTTGGATAACAATTTTGGCGACTCAGAGGGGTCATCTTCTGCTTAGATGAAAGTACCAGTAGCCTTTAAAGCAGTCCATTAGGCATGGAGCCATCAAATATTCTGTTTGGAACCCCAACTGACTTAGAATGTGCAAGGAGTAAGATGGAATATCACATGATGGAAGCAAGGACTGCAAAACATCTCCATGGACAACAAGCTGTGCCAAAGCACTTAGGGAAAGCAAAACTAACCTACAACAAAACAATGTGCAAAGCACTTGGAGGAATGAAAATCTAATCTAATATTTACAAGGTGGTAAATTTCCCTCTAGAAGCAACGCTTGAGATAGATTCCATTGACTGGAATCTGTAGTTCTTCACCATCCAAAGGAGGCTAATTGGAAAGCATTGTTGTTCTTGCACTTCGTGACCATGTATGGGCCACTCCAAATGGCATCAAATTTTGAATGCCTTCCCGGTTTTGCTCTATCCACATCCCATTTCAACACTAGATCTCCAACCTAAAAATATCTATCCTTGGCCTTCCTATCAAAAGTCTTTTTGATCAAAGCTTGATCCTTTTCCATTGCTTGGGATGCCTGATTTCTGACCTCCTGCTGGCTCCATCAACTCTGCATATCTCACCTCCATGGGCTCAAACTCTAAGCAACTCTAATTGCTTCATGAGCTTCAATGTTGGAAACTCAAGTGACATGGGCAAGATTGCCTCTCTTCCATAGACAAGTTTGAATGGAGAGTTACCTGTGGATCTCTTGGGAGTTATCCTATCAGCCCATAAGGCTGATTTCGGGCTTTGGTATGCCAAGACCTCGATTCTCATCAAGAGTCCTCCTAATGATCCTCAACAAGTTCTTGTTTGTAGACTCACTGGCCATTACCTTGAGGGTGATAGTTTGATGAAGTTCTTAGGTAGATCCCGCTTCTTGACAGCCCACTCGATCACCTTGATCTAATGAATGACAATGCATTATCTGAGATTATTGTAGCAGGTATACCAAATCTGGTCGTTATCCCCTCATAAAAGTCTAAGATGTTGGACTCATTTTCTTCTTTGAGTGCTACTGCTTTAGTCCATTTGGTGAAGTAGTCTGTGGCTGTCAAAATCCATTTGTGCCCTTGACTTGAATTGGGATTAATGACTCCAATGAAGTCCAAACCCCATTACATGAATGGCTGGTCAACTGAGATTGGATGCAATGGAAGGGCAGCAAGTCTCTCTTTTCTTGTGAAGAATGCACAATTCTTACACCTCTTAATCCATGCATAGCAATCACTGAAAATTTTAGGCCAATAATAACCAGCCTTCATGATTTTTAGAGCTATCACTCTTGGTGCAAAATGACCACCAGCTGGTCCACCATGGAACTCTTCCAACACCCTATGAATCTGATTTGTGCTAATGCATCTCAGCAACACTCCATTCACATCTTTCTTGAACAAAACTCCATCAACAATGGCATATGGGACAGCCTGCAATCTGAAGTGTCTTCTTTGGGTCTTGTTCATCTCCGGGGGCATAGGCCTGTGCTTAGGAAGTGTATAATACCTTGGGTCCAGCAAGGAGTGGGGGCAACATTGTCTTCTTCTTGATTGCCACTTGGCTCATGGCTATCCTGGACTGTCAAAACAGCCTCTTCTTCATTGCATACTTCTTTTTACTTCCCCAAAACCAGCTGCTCACACAATCCTTTCCCTCTTACCAGCTTGGTGATCTTGATCTCAATGTCATACTCCATGACACATGTGATCCAACCTACCCTTTTCTCGTTCAAATCTTTGTTGAGGAGGAAGTCCTTAACCCCAACATGTGAGACCAGCAACTGGACCTTGTTGTTCAAGTTTAAATGCTTGAATTTCTTCAAGCTTCTGATTACTGCCAACACATGCTTCTCAATAAAAGAGTACTTCACCTCATAGTCATCTAGGCTCTGGCTGAAGAAGGAAATTGGCTGCTCATCATTATCCTTGTTCTGTTGTACCAAAATGGTATAAATAGTGTCATTACCTCCAAATGCATAGAGGATGAAATCCTTGGAGAAGTATGGGTTGATGAGTGTTGGTGCTTGAGAAATGGCTTCTTTGATTGCTTCAAAACTCTCCTTGCCTTCTGCTTTCCACTTGAAAGCCATGCTCTTCTTTAACATTTTGGCGATGGGCTTGACAAGGGCTGCAAAATCTGGGACAAACCTCCGAACAAAGTTTATCCTCCCCAAGAAACTCTGAAGGGCTTTCTTATGGCTTGGCAATGGTAGTGCTCTTATGGCTTCAACCCTCTTTGGATCAATTGCTAATCCTTATTTGGAGACAATATGGCCAAGGAGCTTTCCTTCATGTGCAAGAAAGATACACTTTCTAGGATTTAAAGACACTCCAAATCTCCTGCACCTCGTGAAAACTTGTCTCAAATGAGAGAGGTGGTCTGCTGCATTTTTGGAAAAAATAGTGATATCATCAAGGTAAATCAGCACCATGTTGTTAATCAAACCTTTGAACGCCATGTCCATTTCCCTTTGGAAGGTAGCACCAGCGTTGGACAGCCCAAATGGCATTTTCCTGTATGTAAAAGTTCCCCATTTTGTTGTGAAGGCTGTCTTGAACTCGGTCTTCCTCCTTCACCATAAACTCGATTGTAGCCTAAGCAGCCATCAAGTAGTGAAAACCTCTCAGAGCCAGCCATAACTTGCAAGATTTGCTCCATGGAAGGGAGTGGGTAATGGTCCTTGAGAGATTCTCTATTTAAGTCTCTGAAATCAACACACAATCTGATCTCCCCACTCTTCTTTCTAACTGGAACCAAGTTGGCAACCAAACTAGAATGCTTGATTGGGAATATGATTCTTGACTCAATCAGCTTGTCCAATTCTTTCCTCATGAGAGGCTCCATGTGTGGATTGACTGGTCTTTGTTTCTGCCTGACAGGCTTAGTATTTGGATCCAATTCAATGGTATGCTGAGCTAAGTTGGGATTGAAACCTTTCAAATCTTCGTAGCTCCAAGCAAACACATCTGGGAATTCTTGACACAACTGCATGAATTCATACCTTTCTTGTTCAGTTGTCATCTTTCCAATTTGCAATGGTTTGTTCTCTTCTACCAAGATGGATACTGAATCCTCTCTCTTGACCTGAATGTTTTCTTTCTCCTTTCTAAACTGATCATTGGGATTAAAAATGGACTCCAAAGTGATAAGTCCCTTGGGTAGCTTGTTAGTTCTCAGCTGTACCACCTGGTCACCATACTGTTGTTCCAACTTTTCTTGATTCTTAGCTAAGAACTCAACTTCTTCTTGCAAGAAATGGATGATTTGCTGGTCATTCTCAAACACTTGCCAACTGACATTGTTATCTGGCACTGAAGGCCTCACAATCATGTGGATGTTTGGCTGTACCTTGTATTTTTGAATGCTTTCCACAATGTCAAAGGCTGCCCCTACTGCTGCAAGCCTATCAGCAGCTTGATTCTCTTTCCTAGGAATGGATTTGATGCCAAAACCCTCAAAATCTTCCATGAGGTCCCACACCCTATTCTTGTAGCACTTGAGTAGATCATTCTTGGCAGCATGTTGTCCCTTGACCTGATTTACAATCAATTCACTGTCACCAAAGACTTGCAAGTTCTTTATTTTCTTCTTGATTGCCCAATGCATCCCTTGCACCAAGGCTTCATATTCAGCAGTGTTATTGGAGCATGCAAACTAAAATCTAAAATTTGAATAGTACTTTACTCCTTGAGGTGAAACAAGCATGGCTCCACCTCCTGCACCTTGTCTACTCCTTGATCCATCAAAAATAGCTGCCATACCTCATTTTCATCTTCATGGTTTGGCTTGGTGATGCTAGGAATAGGCTGATTTTCTTCATGTATGCAATAGACCCCTAGCTCAGATTCTTCCACTTCTTGATAAGGATCAAAAGCATGTACCTTGTTTTCCCATTCATCAAGAGTTAGATCTGGGATGCTTCCAACCTTGGTGTCAGCTTCATCGGTGCTTGGGTGGTCTTCTTGATCAAATGCTGAACAATTGGCGTTGATCTGACTTGGAGTGTAAGGCTCAATGTGGAAGTTTGCAATAGGTTCAGACCTGATTGTAGCCTTAGTTCCATACCTCATTCTGAATAGCATGTGTGACCAATCAGTAGACAAATATCCCCCAATCTTGGCTGTGAAGTCCCTTGACAAGCATAGGGCAAAGAGTGGTGGAAGGTCTATGACTGATACATCTTGTAAAACAACAACATTTGGACATGCATGCAAGGTAAGACTCAAGTTTCTAATCACCCCAACTGTTGTTATTCTTCTTATCCCATCCAGCTGCACTACCCCTTTAGATATGGTTTCATCTTTGGAGCCCTAGCTGATCAGCTATTTGTTTAGGCATCACTGAGCTACTTGCCCCAAAATCTATCATGCAATTGTGCACTAACTGATTTCCAATGATTAATGAAACATAGAAAGGAGGGGGCTTCAACATTTTACCTTGTTGTCCTCCATGATTTCCCTCAGGCTGGGCAGCATTTGTGAGCACTTTCTCTTGCATCTGAACTTGCTGATTCGAAGTTGGCCAGTCCTTCATGGCAGCTTGTAACAAGTCTCTTTGGCCTGGGATAGATAGGGATTCCCACATTGATATATTAACATTTGTCTTCTTCATCTGATCAATGATACTGAATGGTGATGAAGGATCTCTTTGCTGTCCCTTTTCTTGTACATTCACTCCTTGCACGTGGGCAACAATAACTGTATTTGAGTTGGTCTAGGAGCTGTTCTTGGCTACCCTTGTGCATTTGAAATTGGATTTTTCTTGCCAACCATTTGTGGAGCCATGGAAGGTTGTGGATTGGTTAGAGCTAATGGTCGTTCTTCACCCAAATTCCTTCTTTTTGACCTTGTGTTGGCTGCCACACCTTGAGAGACCGTTTGATTCATGCCACAAAAATCCTCTGCTTGCCAATTTACCAATGTGGTGTCATTTGGAGCTGATTGTTGTTGGAATGTTTCTTGTTGTTGGTTGTTTCCTTGACTTCCCTCACCCTCCACGCTAGTAGTTGTCACCATTAATGCTTGATTCAAAGCACCATTGAAGCACATGGATTGGTTATGAGGTTCATTGCATGGAAAACACCAATCATACTCCTGAGCAATGTTGTTTTGTGTTGGCACTAATGCCTTAGAGGCAGATATGGCATTTGGATTATAGGGCTGAAATGGTCTATTGGCAGGAGGCCTTGTTTGATTTATATTTGCAGCTGGATTAGGAGGCCTTTGTGGTTGGTATGGCTGCCTGTTGGGCTGAGCTTGGGGCTGGTAAGAAGGTCTAAAACCTTGGGCTTGCTGCCTCTTGAGAGTGACTAGCTCATTTCCTAGGTTTTGCAATTGCTTCATGACTTCTTGAAGCTCATTTGGGGCACTTGGAGATGAAGTAGAAGCTTCATTTGAACTCTGATTTCTAGGAGTGGGAGAAGGAGCCAAATTAGGTGCTTGATTGGTATTTGGACTCTCTAAACTTGGAAACAATGGCATGGGAGGTCTAGGGGCTAGTTTGTCAGCTTGGATCAAACAATTTTCAGCCCTAATGGCAATGTTATAAGCCATAGGGATAGTTATGCCTCCCATGGACTGAATCAACATAGAAATATCAGAATTTAGAGCTTTGAGATAGTAGAGAAAAGCACCTTCTGTTGTTGGCCTAACTACCACTAGAATTCTCTCCCAAGTCTTTTGAAATCTGAAGTTGAAATTGGTCAGTTGTCATTGGGAGCTCTCTTGATGGTTGTCAGCTGCTCCAAAAGAGACAAGTTGTCTCCCTTCTCTCCAAATTGCTCATGAAGTGCTATACACAGTTGATTCCAATTTGTGATAGAACCAGCTCCAAGGCTTCTAAACCATTGCAATGCTTTCCCCTTGAATGAAGATGCCAGCAACTTGACAGCCACTTGCATCTCATTGATTTCATGAATTGCACAAAGGTTAGCAATATCCTTAACATGATCACCTGGAGTAGTCTGATTTTCTCCAGTGAAGTAGGGAATGTTCTTCAAGGCTGCAATTGGAATTGGATGTTGTGCATTGAGGGCAAGTGGGCTGTTGCTTGTGAAGTTGACATAGGGGTTGTTTTGTACCATTCTAATTGGTCTTAGAACCCTTGTTGATTGAATGAAAGGCCTACCAGGTGGAGGAGTTGAGAGAGTTTTGTTTGGTGGAGATGGAGACCTTTGGATTCTCCTCCCACTTTACCTTACTCTTGGAGATAACTGCAGATATTCAAACAACACCTCTTCTTCTCCAACTCTTGACCTTGTAGTGATTCTTCTCATGAGTTTTTAGGCCTGCACTACTGAAACCAGTTGATTCTTCCCCTTTGGAGTTGCCAGATATGCAAATTATAGCTCTTTTCAAGCAAGAAAATTGCAGCAGATGCACATCAACTTTGCTGCAATAAAAATGAGACCTCTAAGGTCCCACCGGGTGTGCCAAACTGTTGTGTAAAATATAGATCTAAATCAAAGGACTTTGAGGAACCAACCTCTATTTTGGAGATTCCTCTCTCATTTTCACAAGTCCCACACTTGGAGAGAGGTTTCCATGTTGTGCAATCACACCGGATTCTCTAAACATCATTTAGAACCTTGATTTGCATCCGGGGTGCTTTGATTTGCAACAACATGACATAGATAGGATTTATGTGTGCACCATTAGAAACCTTGAGGTTGTCCATCCATAGGAGAAGAAGTCATTAAATGGGAATACACTCATTCCATCAATGATACAACTAGCATTGCATGTGATAGTTGGGTGCACGAGACCTATGAGTTGGTCGGAAGATAATAGAAGTGCACCGTGACTTGTATTTTCGTGAGAGCATGCTCAGCTAGGTGCCTAGGAGGAAAGTGGTTACCTAGTTACACTTAAGAGGGTAACCTTGATGTCTTTCTATGTGTGGTGAAGGTATAGTGGGCATGTTAGACAAAAAGTAGGAATATTCTTACTTATACCTTGTGTAGTGTTGGTACCCAAATTGATTCTCCATTTGAGGTTGAGCAACATCAACAGGTTGATAAAATTATTAGAGATAAATAAATCAGATTTCAAGTCATTTTGTAGCTAGGGAAGGATTTGACTCACTTTTTTCACTTGATCTTGGAGAAAATAGGTAGCACCATGCAAAGGGTTTGACCTACCCTCACTACTTTTGGTTGTGCCTTTCAACCAGGGTGAGAGGACCCATTTTGTAACTTGTATTTGTAAGAGATGTAAATGGATTGGCTATATTGGACTTTCCTTCTATGATATTTGAAAGAAAACCTTAAGAAGACATGGTCAATGCAACATAATCTAACTCTCACGAGTTGTCACTTTAGAGAATGGAAATGTCTTCTAAACAAGGTTTAGGTTACTAAAGACAACAATAAGACCCAATTCCCTGCATGTTTTGGGTAAAGGATGGGTAAATTTAACAAATATCCTTAACATTTATGGACAAACAATGCAAATAGGGGTAATTCATGTAGGATTTTTTATTTGTAGATGAATTTTATTGGGGAATTAAGTAGGATAAAGTTGATTATACCAAATTCTTAAGAAATTTCAACAAAGGTTGGAAAATCTTCCAAACAAGATGATCAAAACACTTCAAATAGTCAACAATAAACCTTCAACCAGAAGATGCACACCCATGGAAGCCCAAAGATGCATAGTTTCACACATTCTTTGAGAAATTGACACAAAGGATTTTGTCAAAAACTCAACTAAACATCAGATATTCCTAGTTCATCACACTTAAGATGCACTCATAAGCTAACAAACAATCTGTATCGACAGAATGGAAGTAAAGTGAATTTAAATTGTTTATTGTGTAGTAAAATGAAATCTCTTCTCACAACACAATTGCAAATGCCACAATACTACCACAAGGACAAGATCTTGTGTGATTTAGAGGAATTCCTAACATAATATTGCAATAGGAACATGAATAACTACTTGAAAACATCTCAAAATGAAATCGATACAACAATGCTCATGATTAACACAATTAACTCAAGGTTTATCAAATTTATCAGCAAGGGAAAGATTTATTTACAATCTCAAAGCTTGTCAATGGCTGGACACTTACAACCATCTTGACATGATTAAATTTGAAAACACAAAGGAAATAACAGTTTCTTCACTAAGCTCTTGGAAAATGGTTTTTACTCGAGTTCTCCTGTTTCTTGAACAATTCTTAAAAATTTAAAAATCCCCATCTCTCTTTGTGATTATCTTTCACGCCTTTATACCATTCAACTCACTTACTAACCTTCAAATTTTTCCCCCAAAAAAATATGAATATTCCCTTTATAATATCTATTTTGAAACACGCCACTCTTTTGAAAAATGCTTCACTTCAAACTGCTAGGTGTACAAAATGCAAGTCTTTTCAATTGATTCTACTTGTGCTTGACTGGGATACTTTGGGTCATCACTTTTGGCATATTATTTTAATCATTATTTCCTCATATTGATTGGATAATTAATTTTGATGACCTTTGAGCACTTCCAGATGATTTCTGATATGACATATACCCTCATCTACCTCCCAAGAATCCATCTTGGGTGTTGTGCATTCCATTTTATGTCTTATTGGCTTAATTACCACACATGGTTCTTGTCAAATCGTATTGATTCATCAATTCTGCTCATTTCTAATCCCTTCTAACTCTTAAATTTTATTTGTGTGAGCTAAGTGAAATATTATTTCATCTCATGGGAATGATTTCTTTAGATCAGATCAATATGCACCCCTTCACTATAAAACTTGGTTTTTCCTTTCACCATTATGTGTTTCTTTTCTTATTCTGAAGGTAAAAATTATTTTTCATATTTCTTATTAAACAATGGCAAAGGTACTAGTAGCATAAAACTTTAAAGAAATTTCTTCAAAGGATTTGAATGAAATTTTTGACTTAAGTGGACCTAATGAGGCTTTTTTAGGGCCTTATTTTACAAAAAGTGTGCAGGAGACACCAAAGGACCTTTGACTTATCAAAAAGTTTGGTTAACACTTCTTACAAGGCTGATTAGGATCAATCATGTATTCGTAGACTTTCAAGTCATGTATTTTCATATTTTTGTGGGAACACCTGAAAACTCATGAAATACTTAAGAAATTCTTGATTGAAAGGAGGCCCTAAGTGTCTAGGAAGACTGATTTTCAATGTCCATTCCTATGTGATGAAGAATTTTCATTAAAGGAGATTCCCAAGGAATCATATATATTATACGACAAATCATCCATTGACATTGTTCTGTTATCTCTCATAAGGTAGATGAATTAGAGCGGAGGATCATCTCTTTGGAGAAGGGGCAAATGAGACATGATTCTTCATAACCAAGTTCAATGATAGCACCATCTTCAAGAAAGAGGAAGGGAAAATCAAGCTCTTAGCCCCCAATCATTATCTCGATGGAGAAGAAGATTTGTCCATATCTACTCGTCATTTAAGAGAAAATATCATCTGCTCGTGACATCGGGGGTAGATTTTCCATTCATTCATCCTCTTATTTAGTGCATTGTGCTCCTTAGTCAAAGCATGAATTTTTGGGCCCTGGGCCAGTTCCTTCTCCCAGAGAGTGTCCACCCCACACAAGGAGATGGGAAGTTGGGTCAAGCTCAGACCTCATAACTTGCCCGGTCCGCAAGGTGCAGTTCTTTCCCTTCCAATTACTTCGGTGTTCCCTCACAATCCTCTCCTAATAAGTTAATCTCTCACAAGGGGAAGGTGAAAATAACCTTCTTCATAGGCGGTTTGGATCTTTTAGATTGGGGTATCCTCCCATTAGAAAATAATTGAGCTGGCAAAGATCATGGATAGTCCTAGAATGACTCTTGAGTCATTGATGGAGATGGGGATGTCTCGAGATCTAGCAGGGTCCATCATATTTTCCCGCAGACAATGCAAGGCTCAAATTTTTTAGATACTAACAACATGATTTATTCTTATCTGACCACCATTGTAGTGAAAAATCATATGGAAGAAATTTTGAGCCATACCCAATGTTTGCTAAAGATGATTAAGTAGCTCTGAAAATGGTACTTTTACTACGAAACCCAAATTATGGCTACTAAAATGACTTTTTTGAATTCAGAATAAAATGTCACCTTGGTAAGTGACATTTCTATAAAGGATTGTGAAGAGACCTATGATTACCATGAAGGCCACACATCCATTGATTTTCATTTTCCTTTAGCCAAGATTGTATCCCTTGAAAACATGACTATTTTTCACATGCTATAGACTCACACTTGTCCCTTTAACTCTTTGATTGTTGAGACAAATGTTTTTATTTTGAAAGAAACTAAACAAGTAACTGTTGAGGTAGGAAAATAACTGACCATTGGTAACAATTTAGGAGATAACCAAGAGACTAGGGTCATAGATATCTTGAGGAATCATTCGAAAGCTTTTACTTGGGATTATATTGACATGAAAGGGATTCATCCAAGCATATGCACTCATCATATTTACACTAAGGATGTCAAACCAGTCAGAAAACCAAAACAAAGGATTAATCCAACACTTAAAGACATTGTCAAGAATGAAATAGAGAAATTGTTGAGGGTAGGATTCATCTATCCAATATCTGATAGTCAATGGGTATCACCACTTGTTATAGTTCCCAAGAAAAATGGTAAGTGGAGAATCTGCATAGATTATAGGGAGCTTAATAAATCCACCAAGAAATATTACTTTCCCCTGCCCTTTATCAACTAGGTTTTGGATAATTTGGTAGGTAAGAAATACTTATCCTTCTTGGATGGGTTCAGTGGATATAACCAAATTAGTATAGCACCTATTGATCAAGATAAGACCACCTTCACCTATCCCTGGGGTAAATTTGCATACATATTTCTACCATTTCAAAATTTTAATTCACCTTCCACCTTTCAGAGAGTAGTTTTAGCTATTTTTGCAGATCTCACCAATGACTGTGTTGAAGTTTATATGGATGATTTTACTGTCCATGGGTCTACTTTTGAAGAATCTTTGAGTAATCTTGAAAAATTGTTAACTAGATGTGAGAAACACCAACTCTCCTTAAGTCATGAAAAATGTTTGATAATGGTTGATCAGGGAGTTTTCTTGGTTCATCATATTTCTGCTAAGGGTACTCAAGTTGATCCTAAGAAGATAGAGGTCATTACTAAGTTTCCCACACCAACAAATTATACAGATATCAAAAGTTTCCTTGAAATGCAGGATATTACAAACAATTCATAAAATATTTTAGTAATATTGTTGCACCAATGTTCTCTCTGCTGGAAAAATATTATGTTTTTGAATGCTATGCTCAATTTCAATAAGCATTTGAAGTTATAAATGAGAAATTGACCACTGCCCTAGTATTGAGAGGACCCAATTGGGTTAGCCTTTTCATATTCACATTGATGATTTTAAAATTTTAATGGGATTTGTTCTTTGAGATAGATTGATGAGGAAGAATAAATTTATACCATCTACTTTATTAGCAAAAACTAACCCCCAAAGAGAGAAACTACACCACTACGGAAAATGACTTTCTAGTTGTTGTTTACTCTCTAAACAAATTTAGACACTACATTACTGGATATAAAATATTTTTGTATATAAACCATTCATCCATAAGATATTTAATGAAAAAACCAGTAGTAGTAGGGGGAAAATTATTAAGTGGTTACTTCTTTTACAAGAATTTAACTTGCCTATTATTGATAATCCATGAAAGGCCAGTGGCCTTGTTGACTTTCTTTCAATATTGAATGTTTCAAGAAAAGAGGAGGTTCAAGATCACTTTTGGGATAAGCACTTTTTTGCAATATCGACACACCCTCCATGGTTTGTTGATCTTACCAATTATCTAACTACAGGAAGTTTCCAACTTACTTTACTAGTAAAGAACACAAAAGATTAGTCAAAAATAGTGCTACATACAAATGGTGCAATGGATTTTTTTAAATTTTTTTCCTGGCATGATTCTTCACAGGTGTGTTCGAGAGGATAAAGTGTATGACATATTGAGAGCATGTCATGATGAACTGGTGGAGGAAATTACTCAATGTAAAAAGGAAAATTCACAAGGTCCTTTGAGTTGGGTACTACTAAACTTATCTATGTAAAGTTGGCAAGAGATATGTGTGGAAATGTGATGCATGTCAGAGAATGGGGAAGCCTACGTTGTCTACTAAAATTCCCCTCAATCCTCATTTGGTATTAGGGCCATTTGAGAAGTGGGGAATTGATTTTGTTTGACCTTTCGACCCCCCATCCTATGGAAAATATTACCTTCAAGTGTGCACCGATTATATTAAAAATGGGTTGAGGTCGAAATCTATGACATCTCACAATAAGGATGTTGTAGCTGAATTTTTGTACAACAAGATCATGCTAAGGTTTAGAGCTCCCAGAGCCATTGTATCTAATCAAGGACCTCATTTCATGTCAAACATGATTGAAGCCTTCTTAAAGATTTACCAAATCAAGCATAGGAAATCATCACCATACCACCCCCAATCTAATGGGTAGGTGGAAGTCACAAACAGAGAGTTGGAGAACATCTTGACTAAAGTTTTCAACATAGATAAAAAGATTTGAGTTTCAAGACTACATGAAGTATTATGGGAATATAACACAACATGGAAAACCACCACTGGTTTCTCCCCATATGAACTAGTATATGGGAAGAAGTCATTGCTCCCAATAGAATTTTAATTACAAACCTGGAGGACAGCATTGAAGATTGGAATTGAGTTGGATGAAGCTCAATGTGAAAGAGTTATGTAGTTGAATGAACTTGATGAGATGTGGATGGAGGCCCAAAAAAGGAAATCATTTCACGACTTCATATCAAGACCGTAAGGTTAAAAAAGGATATTGGGTCTTATTGTTTGACTTGAAATATCAACAATTCAAAGGAAAATTGAGAACAAGATGGTTGGGACCCTATAAAATTGAAATGATTTATGATAATGGATTTGTGAGACTATTGCCAATTGATGGTGATAGAAGAACTTTTTTGGTGAATGGCCATAGACTGAGGTTGTATCAACATCCCTAGGATAAGGAAACTTTCACTAAGGACATGTTGTTGTGTGAATAATTTGATTCAATGGAAGACTGTAGCTCTTCCCGCCATGAGTAGTTTGTTAGGAAAATTTAAATAAAGGAAGAAGATCATAGTTTCAATCCTCTTCCCCCTATATCTAAAAATACAAAAATATATTTTATTTTTACATGAAAATAAAGGTTAGAGATGTCAATTATTGAAATGTGCATTGATCATGGTTACTTTTCAAGTGCCAATGGTTGGAGGAATGTTGAGTCATTAAGGTGATGTGTACTTTGGCTTCTTACTATGAATATTAACTATTTTTAGAGATTCCCAATGCATTTTTTAAAACATAAAACTAAATCTCATGGAGTTAATTTGGGAATAAGGAGTAATAATTGATGAGTAGAGGAATGTGTCACCTTTCTCAAGGAATGAAAAATGACAAAAGTAGTCATAATGGTAGTATGTGAACTATGCAGAGAAATTAAAATCTTTCCACCTCTATTTAAAAAATATGCTACTTACATTACATGCAAGTACTCTATCTCTCGCATAAAACAATCACTATTTTTTCTGTAATTCTGCCTGAACTAGTTTGTGCTATGGGGAAAAAGAAGAAATCAGAAATAGAATCAACAGATCCATTACTAAGGAACGCCATCATCTCCCAAGTATTCCATGATACAAGTTGATTAGATTTTATTCAAAAATTTGAGGGATTTGATAAATATTTTGTTGGAGAAGTTTTCTTCAATTTTGAGGTAACTTGCTCTCACTTAGGGGGGAAAGAATTGAAATAGACAGCCACATTGTTGACATAATCTCTTGCCTCCCAAATTTTGGGCTTAAAGTTGCAACCAACTCCAAAATTAAGGATTTTATATGTTTATTTCATGATTAAGGGAATCTCTTCCTGAGATAATCATTAATCCCCATGGAATTCAAAAGGGAATTAGGAGGGAGAGTTTTCTAGGCCATTTGGAAGGAAATTTCTACTTGGGTGAATAGGTATTTTATCTTTGATGGACAACCATTAGTATAAGGGGTGAAACATTGAAAATTTTAAATCATTTTAAAAAGGTTCAGATAAACCCTGAGCTTAAGGTGAATCTTCCCAAGTACCTTACAGATGTTGTCATCAAGGTAGGCTAGAAATACAAAAGTGGAGGAGGTAATGCTTCCATCAAGAACCCATGGATTATTCAACTAATTTGCACACATCAGGATTTTTGTAGACCCAAGAGGAAGGTAGAGAAGACAACTATAGGGGAGAGTTCTAAGCAGAATAAAATCAAAAGGGATCCTACACCAGTTTCTTTAGAACCACCTCCCAGTTCTCAACCTAAGCTTGAATCAACTCCTCAGCCTTCCAATGTGGTTATAGAAGAATTTTTATGTGAGTACAAGCATCCCTCTATGCCTCTATATTATAAATAAAATGTTACCCTACCAACCCTTGCTGATATTTCGTTAAGACCAAGAAGGTCTGGTTCCTTAAGGAAAAATGAAGTTTCTCGGCCTGCATTGTCTAATGAAGGTTCAGCCCCAATTTTGGAAGAGTTTTCCAAAGCTGGTACTTCTTCTACTCTTTGTGAGAAATTCAAATATGATGAGTTCATAAAAACCATTCCTAAAGAGAAAATTCATGTTATTGAGGTGATGGAGGTTCCTATGGAAGTTCTTAAATATATTCCCGTAGCTCTAGAAATTTAGATTGAAGCTACGGAAACCTGCTACTGCACGGAATATGGATGCATAGACTCGAAAGGTATCAGTTCTTAAGGCAATACCAAAATGAAATTGACACTTTGTGGGAGAAACTGAAAGGTATGGAAGAAACCCAATTTCCTTGCAAAATGAATTTGTACAAAAGACTATGGAGAAAGTTAAATAAATAATTGTTTTAAAAGTAGAAGTTGATAGTTTAAAGAGGCAAAATAATATTGGTTTGCAAGCATGGAATGATTTGTCCTCTCATTGTGCCCAATTGTCCCTTAGAAATAAATATTTGGTCAAATAAAATAGGAAACTTAAAGATGAGGCTGAGTCAAGTTCCAATGCCAAGAAGAAATTGGAAACAATTGTTGAATTTGTTTGTCCTTTGGCTTAAACGTTTAGCCCGCGAAAAACTATCTTCTCTTTATAGTTTGTTTTTTCAAGAAAAATTATATTCCTTGTAGTTACAAGGAATGTGTTGTGGGTAACCTTGTAAGGCTTCATATGGGAAGAAAAATTTAGAGATTTATTAAAGTTCTACTCCTAAAGTACAAAATTTATTATGTGAATTTTGTCTCCACAATATACTTGAAGTTACAAATGTTCTTGATTTCTTTATCAAATTGTCATACAGAGAGTTTCAATTGAATTCATTTCAGTAATTAGTGAGAATAAACATGTGTGGGAACAAAAAACATATATATTTAATTAAAAGGCCAAATTTAATGAAAAATTGGATTATTGAGGATGGTCGAGCATGTTGATGGCGATGATGACATGAAAATTCAGAGGTTTTCATGGTGATATCAAGTGTTTCAATGACAATTTCTTGTTATAGCAATCCTAATCCAAGTGATAGGATGCATGAGGTTGAGATATAGATATATATGATATCATGAATAGATATATGTTGTTGTATCATGGTGTACAATATATAATAGGGCCTTTTGGAGTGTTCATATGATGAGTTATGAAGTTGTTTCAGTTGACCCTAACCTTTATAATGCAAAACCCTAAGGGATAGCTATGAAAATAAGATAAGATGGAGATATTGAGAGATATTTGTGACATAGTGATGACTGGAGATGTATTAGGGTGTTTTATGGTTATGTGGGAAAACATTTAGGTTACCATGATGAGTATTTTTCATGTTATGTCAATTTTGGTGAAACATGGTCAAGAACAAGATCATTTCCAACTCAAATTGGATCTTCTGATGTTCACCCTAAATTGTATTATTTACATGGGATATTTTGGATTTGAGGAATTTTTATAAATTTATTCTATAATGTTTCATAAAATTAATGAGGTCATTTCATCGTCATGCTTTTATGAACGAATGCTAAGAAGGTAAACAACTCTTTATGTGTTTGAAACCCTGGCTTAAAAGTGGTAGGAGATAAATTGATCCTAAATTTACATAATTTATTTATAGTGAATTAATTATGATCTTATGATGTAGATTACTCCTCCAGGTTTCCATAAAGTTATAGTAGAGGTTGTGGTGATGAGTGGACACCACTAAAATAGGTCATTTTCTCAAGAAGTTCAGTTTGGGACATGGTTATCTAAAGGAGTTGCAAACTAAATGATCATTATGGTGATTATGTGAGTTTTTATTGATGTAAATTATATTTTTAGGTTATGGTTATGTAGTTAAATGTTCAAGTATGCTTCATTTATGTTGACTGGTCAAAGGGTAGTTTTGGGACAGTTTTAGGAAGTTTGTAGAGATCAGCTTGGTTGAAGGCCTTCCACTTGGATTTAGAAGGAGTTACAATATGTTATAGAAATTTAATTCATATATATTTCTAATGGTATATGTTTTGTGTCATGATGAGTTTATTTGATGATGTTTCTATGTTATTTTATGAGCAAGAAGGTTTCTTGTTTTTCATGACAGGATTGCGTTTAGTGAAATATTGAGTTGGTTAGTGCATGAAATGGTTTGGGTGATGCTTTATATTTATTGAAAATTGAATAGGGATTAATTTTGCATCAATTTAATCCATTTTTAGGAATTTAAAGTGTCATAAATGGTGAAAATAAGTTGTATTTATAAAATTTCTTTTTAGGTAGCTTGTTATGGTGAAGCGTAAAGTTGATGTGGTTTAAACATGTGCTTTTTCATTAGATATAAATTTATTATAAGTGTTATGTAGGTTATGGTATTTCCAATGAGTTTTCACATTCCATATTTGAGTTCATCTTGAGAAGCCTTAAGGTCCAAAGTTAAAAATAGGGTGTTGGAAACAAGTGTTTTATGAAGGTAATAAGCCAGTGGGCCCATTAAATGAAATAATTTTATTAGTTTAATTAAATTGTGACCATGAATGATGTATAAATTTCATATTAATAATTTTTGGTTATTTTTATATCTTGTGTACAAATATTTTTGGAATGAGGGGATTTTTCTCATCTTAGTGATGGGATTTTGAGGATTTTTATGCATGGCGAGTTGTTTTTAGCTAGGGCTACCTACTTGTGTCATATGTGACTATTGTGGTGATTCATAATGGAAAATTTTAATATTATTTCATCAATTTAAATGAGGGAAGCTGACATTTTTTTGAATTTGAATGACAAAGAGCTTATAAAATTGAAGTTTGTGGTGCTTTTGTGAGCTAGTTAAGTGTATGTAAAGAAATGTGACCTAGGTGAAAGCATTTTATAGGTATGAAGGATGAATTTCAGAGTTGAGAGAGTGCATGGAAAGTTTAGGAATTCTTTCAGGTTTTTTACAATGGTTTGATGTTTTGAGAAGTGAAGAAAGTGCTTGATTGTGAGAGATTGAAGACCTAGGGTTTCAAGGTGAGTGAGTTGAATATGTGATCTACATCAGTTTTAGAAGAAACATACATAATATATCTTAATAATAAGTTTTTGAAATGGTTCTTGATCATATTGGGGGGTTTTATCCTCCTTTTCGAGTTGGTAATTTATAAAACTAGAAGTTGGTGCTCCTTGTAGGGTTATAACTCTACTAAACTAGCAGTTGGTGCCTCACTAAATTTTAAAAATATCAGTATAATTATTTTGTTTCAATTGGTTTTCTTATCTATTAGGGTTTACCACTTATGTATTGTGTTATGGTGTTGATTTCCTTGTTCATGGTTGAATGCATGTTTGGTATTTGATATTGTGCACACATTAATAATTGGATAAGTGGTTTATGATCTATGTAAGTAATCTAAAATTGAATAATTTTATATGGAATGATTCATACCCCTATCATTCCATTGCTCTTCTAATAATTGGTATCAGAGTAGGTCCTTTTGGAGAAGTTTAATTAGTTAAAAGGAGATCTTCTAAAGCACTATCATGAAGTATTGTCAAGTGCAAGATGGTATGTTTCCATTGATCAATATGTTTGAAACCCTTAGGGTTTGATATATGGAATGATATTTATGGTGTTTTTACATCTCTCTCATCCAATTTGAAGCATGATGAATTTTTTGGCATTGCTAAAATTTATTTTTATAGTCAAGATGAAAATCTGATTTGGTATATTGATAGTGGATGCTCAGCTCATATGACAGGTGATAAGAGTAATTTCATTACCCTAAAGAAAAATGCTTCAAGATCAGTTAGGTTTGGAGACAATTCTTCCATAAATATTTTAGGGAGAGGTTCTTTGAGTTTGGATAATGGAAAAACATCACCAAGGATGTTTTATATGTTGAAGGCTTGAAGCACAATCTACTCAGTGTAATCCAAATGTGTAAACAAGGGTATGTTATAACTTTTGATGAGAAGGGATGAAAGATTAAGAAAGGAGAAATATGTAAGCTTGTTGCAAAATAAAAGAGAAATAAAAATAACATGTTCATTCTTAAGGAAGTCAACAAATAAAAGTGTCTTATGAGTAAGATGAATGATTGTTGGTTGTGGCATAGGAGATTAGGCCATGTAAACTTTGATAATCTTGTTAAGATCAACTCTAACAACTATGTGAGAAATATTCCTAAGCTCAACAAACCAGAGGATACTTTGTGCAAAGCATGCTTACATGGAAATAAAACTAGAAGAAGATTCAAGACTAATGAACATGACTCCACCACTAGTCCACTTCAATTGATACATACTGATATTTTTGGGCCTATGAGGATTGAAAGTACTTTAGGTGATTACTATTTTATGTTTCTTATTGATGATTTCACTAGATATACTTGGGTAACATGTTTGAGAAACAAATAAGATTCCTTTGATGTTTTCAAGTCCTTTAAAGCTCTTATTGAGAATGAGAAGAATGGAAGAATAAAATGCATTAGATCTGATAATGGAGGTGAGTTTTGGTCTGATTAATTTGATGAGTTTTGTAGAGTTCATGGAATTAAGAGGAAATTTTCATCTTTTAGAACTCCCTAAAAATGGGTGGTTGAAAGGAAGAATAAGACTGTCCAAGAGATGGAAAGGACCATATTGAATGAATCTAGATTACCAGATGGCTACTTTGGAAGGAAGAAATTTTTATTGTTGTATATTCTTAATAGATGTCAACTAAGAGTGAATAATAACAAGACTCCATATGAACTATGGAAAGGAATACCAACCAATGTGGAAAATTTTAGAGTCTTTGGATGTAGGTGATTTATCAAAAGGACTAAAGACAATCTTGGTAAGTTTGATTCCATATCTGATGAAGGTATATTTTTGGGTTATTCCTCAATAATTTCAACCTATATTTTCTATAACAAGAGGTTAAAAACCATAGTTGAGAGTGCAAGTGTGAAATTTGATGAATCTTATCCTATGAGATATTCTTCTAAGTCAAGGGAAGCATCACATGAGGATGATCCTAAAGAAGACAAGACGATGGTACTCAAGAAAAAAAAAAAAAGAATATTATGAGGAAGAAAGGAAAGACACCAAGGCTCCTTCAAGGAAAATTAGGAGAGATCATCCTGAAAATCAGATTTTGGGAAAGAAAGATGTTGGAGTTACTACAAGGAGGAAATTGGTAAGTCTTCAAAATCAAGATAAATCTACTTTTATTTCAAAAATTGAACCTAAAAGTGTAGTAGAAGCTATAAAATATGAATGTTGGATTAAGGCTATGAATGAAGAGCTAGATCATATTGAAAAGAACAAGACTTGGGAATTAGTACCTAGACCAAAAGATAAGAATGTGATTGGATATAAATGGGTGTTTAGAAACAAACTTAATGAGGATGGAGAATTCACAAGAAACAAAGAAAGATTAGTTTGTAAGGGATATTCTCAAGTTGAGGGAATTGAATTTGATGAGACATTTTATCTTCTAGATAGGATGGAAGAAATCAAATTATTCTTAAAGCATATGTAGGGTTTAAAGGTTTTAAATTCTATCAAATGGATGTAAAATCTACCTTCTTGAATGGATATCTTGATGAGGAGATTTATATGGAGAAGCCTAGTAGTTTTTCTTTGACTAATAAGGAAGATTATTTATGTAAACTGAATAAGGCTCTTTTATGGTCTAAAGCAGTGATCTGAAAATGTAAGTAATTAATTAAGCTTTTAAAACTATTTTCATGGATTGCAAAATTTAATCAATTTTCTAGATTTTAATTTCTCCAAAAATGATCAATTCTATTTTTCATATATGCACCTCAAACTAATTTTTAATCCAAAATTGAATTGTGCATTAGTTTTATCTATTGTGGATGATGGATTTCCAATTTTTTTAATTAATCCATCTTAATCAGTTAATTGCTTTCTTTATCAATTTAATCAAATTCATATACTAATTTTTATCTGATCAAAATCTTCAAGATGAAAATAAAATCCACACAGAAAACTTGATAATGAAGTTCACCCGTAGGCTACGTCTTGATTCACGTAATCATGAATTGATCTATTAATGCCCAATGAAGTACAATTTATCACCTTCAATAATGAAAAATAGACCTTTATACCTATAATTGGAGCTTAGAAACAAGTTTGTAGACTCTAATTTCCTGTTAGACATTGTCCACAAATTCAATTGTGGCTCCACATGCTCTCCATAGTGCATTTTCGTGTAAATGCGATAAAAAAATTCCTACACCAGAAAATCCATTACACTTCATGGAAAAAGAAGATGGTCATTGTCTTCCTCTTTGAATTCTGAGTAAGTTTTATTTTTACACCAAGTCTTGATTCAGACTAGAAGTGCTTCACAATTGAGGTTTTCTACAAGTACCTCTAATATGCCTTGTTGTATAGTCTCACAAAGAGATTTTTATAAATATGGCTGAGTGATGAGTCCATGAATTGACTTGTTATAACATCCATATAACTATATACTTTGCTCCTAAATATGTTAATTAATGCATGGGGATGTTCTAAATAGTTGTATCCAAAGTAAAAGTGATGCATTTCTCCTTATTTTGTCTCATGTAAACTAATGATCGATGGAACTCCCACTAACTTGCCTTGTTTAGTGATTTTATGACATGTGCAAATTGATAAGGCACATTTTATACCACTTTTGATCATTGTAGTTAAGGAGACTAAGTCCTTTTCCACTACGACATTTTGGAAGATTTACTCATAACAATCTACAAACAAGGACCCCTATTTTTAGCAGAACTATAGGGTGTCATGGAATATTTATGAGGTTGTTATTAGTTAATATGTTGCCTACATTCATGGAACTTTTTGTACTCAGTCATGTCTATAAAACACCTCTTAAATTATTACTTTATAGTTAGATATTTTGATACAGTGTTATATCAGTTGATAGTTATTTTTAGTTTCAAAAATATGTGATGAAATTGTTTGAATCAATATAATCTATGCTATTTTGAGTATCTATTCGTGTTAAGATACTCAATCCTAAAGGAGAGAAAGGGCCCACTTGACTAAGGATATTGGAGGATTAGTATTTCATGCATGATATTTATATTTTCTGAGTTTCAGTTTCAGTATCTTAGTTTGAATGATTATTTGAATGCAATCATGTATTTCCTTGTTTTAGCAAATTTCCTTACTATTATTTCCTTTGAGCAAGTATTTCAATTGATCAAGTATTTCCTTTTAAAATCATTTCATTTCAACAATGTTGTTTTAGTAGATTAAACACACTTTCTATATTCTATTTTCCATTTCAGTAGCTTAGAACTGTATTAGCTCTTTGTAGTTGAGTAGTGTAGAACAAGAAAATAATACTAAACAAAACCCCCAAAAAGAGATAACCACCATAGTATTGAGTTGCATATCACTTCTCTACATACAACCTTGAACACAACCCTGGTTTATAATGACATCAACATTTGAACAAGTTGATTAAATGATTGGAAGTTATAACGACCCATCATTTTTGGCGTCGTTTCTAGGGAAACCATAAGAAAAATACACCATTATATTCATATTACATGTTATGGGTGTTAGTGAAGTTGAGATATGCAACCAATAAGAATCCTAAGCCTTGCTTACACAATAAATATTGATCCACAAGACATGAGACACTCAAGGGAGATTTATACCTCACAACATTCAAATAATATCTCCAACTGGAGCATGTGTAGTAAACATAGATAACACTACTTTTGTAAGTGACACTAAATCTAATACAACACCTAAGAGTGATATTGAACAATTTGCATCATCTTATTTATAACTTGAACAAATTTCAAAAATGGGAGACAATGGAAATGATGATGACATACCCTTAGGTAGAATCTTTACTTACCCCATTGTCTTAAACAAAGATGATGAAGCACCTATGAAAAAAATTTCCCCATCTATTATGCCTATCTTTCAAGGAATGTCCATAAAAGACCTAGACCAATTCTTGTTTGAATTCAAAGTCCTCTGCCAAACATATGACTACAAAATAGATAACCAGAAACTCAAGCTCTTTCCTTCCACCCTCAAAGACTTTGTCATGAGGTGGTTTATGGGATTTCCCTCTAACTCCATTCATTCATGGGAATAGATGGAGACTTCCTTTTTGGACAAATACTAAGACTACTACAGGGGAAGAGATAAGAAGTAAGAGTTTTTCTACTATAGGGAAGAGATAAGAGGGAAGAGTTCTTTTAGATGAAACAAAAATAAGATGAAAATCTGGAAGATTACTTGGACAAATTTATTTTTGTTCATAGGAGAAGTGGTTATGAGTTGAATGTAAAAATAACTAAAATAGTCTTTCTTAAAGGACTTGATGATGAAAACAAATAATATCTCCATCTCATGGGAGGAGGTGATGTACAAAAAATCTCCATGGCATAGATTATTGACTTATGTAGGAGCTACTCATAGAACAAGGGAAGCCTTAGATGAAGGAAAACATCAAAACATGCCTTTGGTACCTCATAACTTCTAGAAGAGATGGCCAATATGAAAAAAACATCTTGACATAGTTAACTTCAACCATAGATGGGATAAAAGCTAAGAATAATGTTGCAAAAGAGCCTTTAGACATATATTGTCCCAGATGTAGGAAAAGACATCCTTTGAAAGAATGCCCTTTAGATATCACAGAAATGTGCCTAATATGTGATGTCCCTGACCATGATACCAACCATTGTACTCTCCTACCTTAGTTGAAAGAAATATTAAATTCCATGACTCAAGCAAATGCAGTAAAAACTTTGTTCAAAGATCAAATAATCAGTCTACTTATGCCCTAGACCTACTTAGAATCCTTAGGTGATGCCATGGCACAATCAAACTCCTCCACCAACTTGGGGAAAACCTGATTGGACACCATCAAACTAGATGGTTTACCCACAACCACCACCATGGATGCCTCCATACAATCAACAAGGTTGACACCACCATCTAATGCACATCCATGGCCAAACCAACAATGGACACCCCAACAAAAATCTAATCAACCCAAGAGGTTTACACAACAACAACAAGCTTTAATGCCTCCACCACAACAAAATTACCAGTAAGGGAAAGAAACACAAAATCAACTTCCAGCCCAAGATGTCTCAAACCCTAAAAATCAACAAACTTCAATTAATTAATCGGATATAAAGTAAGACAATGCAAGTTAATGCCATTAATAACTTACAACTGAGATCTGGAAAAAAAGTGAACAATCCTCCCGTACTCATCACCGATATACATGGGAAAAGTAAGAGGGCACCCGTGGGAAAGTGAGAAAACTGGAAACATCCCACAAACACGAGACACTAGGAATAACTACGAAAAGATAAGAATATGCATGTCAATCCTTTCCCAGAAAGATTAAAAGAAATAAAGAATGACAAAGAAACACTTGCTAGTTCGGAAGTTTAAAATATGAATATTGACGTCCCACTTTTGAGATCAATAAGGAACATTCTGAATTAAATAATACCATTAGAAACCATTGCATAAAGACACTAGGAAGGAAGAAGAAATACCCAAAAATAGTCAAAGTAGAAGGAAATCTAGCTGACCTTGTAGCTAGAAAAATTCTTTCACCAAAATATGGGGATCCTAGGAGTCCAGTCATTACTATCTTTGTGAATGGCCAGTCAATATCTAACGTTCTAGTGGATCTTGGTGTTTCCATCAATGTCATAAAAATAGATACATTCAATTTTTTTGTCCTTGACAGGATTACAACCAACCAATATTGTCCTCTAGTTAGTAGATCAATCTATTATTGTACTGATGGAGTAATCAAGGATGTTATGGTCACGGTTGAATCTTGGGAGTATTCAAGTAGATTTTATGGTCTTACATCCTAAATCTCAAAAGTTGTGATACCCAGTTATCTTAAGAAGACCCTGGTTAGCTATTGTTGTTGCATACATTGACTGTATGTCAAGGAAAATGACTATTTCAAATGGGGAAAAAAATATTTCCCTTTATCCTCTTGCCCATCCATATGTGGATATTTGTGAATGTGTGTGGGTAGATTTTTCAGATACTAACAACATGAGTTATTCTTAACTAGTCACCATTGTAGTGAAAAATCATATGGAAGAAATTTTGAGCCATACCCAATGTTTGCTAAAGATGATTACGTGGCTACGAAAATAGTAAATGTACTTATTATGAAAAACCATACCGTGGCTACTTTTGAAATGACTGCTTTGAACTCGAAATAAAATGTCACCTTGGTAAGTGACATTTCTATAAAGGATTGTGAAGAGACCTATGATTACCATGAAGGCCACACATCCACTAATTTTCATTGTCCTTTAGCCAAGATTGTATCCCTTGAAAACATGACTATTTTTCACATGCTATAGCCTCACGCTTGTCCCTTGAACTCTTTTATTGTTGAGATAGAACTTTCTATTTTGAAAGACACTAAACAAGTAACTATTGAGGTAGGAAAATAACTGACTTTGGTAACAATTTAGGAGATAACCAAGAGACTAGGGTCATAGATATCTTGAGGAATCATTTGAAAGCTTTTTCTTGGGATTATATTGACATGAAAGGGATTCATCCAAGCATCTGCACTCATCATATTTACACTAAGGATGTCAAACCAGTCAGAAAACCACAACGAAGGATTAATCTAGCACTTAGAGACATTGTCAAGAATGAAATAGAGAAATTGTTGAGGGTAGGATTCATCTATCCAATATCTGATAGTTAGTGGGTATCACCACTTGTTATAGTTCCCAAGAAAAATAGTAAGTGGAGAATATGCATAGATTATAGGGAGCTTAATAAACCCGCCAAGAAATATTACTTTCCCATGCCCTTTATTAATTAGGTTTTGGACAATTTGGTAGGTAAGAAATACTTATCCTTCTTGGATGGATTCAGTGGATATAGCCAAATTAGTATAGCACCTACTGATCAAGATAAGACCACCTTCACCTATCCCCTGGGTAAATATGCATACATATTTCTACCATTTCAAAATTTTAATTCACCTTCCACCTTTCAGAGAGTAGTTTTAGCTCTTTTTGCATATCTCACCAATGACTGTGTTGAAGTTTATATGGATGATTTTACTGTCCATGGGTCTAATTTTGAAGAATCTTTGAGTAATCTTGAAAAATTGTTAACCAGATGTGAGAAACACCAACTCTCCTTAAGTCATGAAAAATGTTTGATAATGGTTGATTAGGGAGTTGTCTTGGGTCATCATATTTCTTCTAAGGGTACTCAAGTTGATCCTAAGAAGATAGAGGTCATCACTAAGTTTCCCACACCAAAAATAATACAAATATCAAAAGTTTCCTTGGACATGTAGGATATTACAAATGATTTCATAAAATATTTTAGCAAGATTTTTGCACCAATGTTCTATGTTGGAAAAATACTATGTTTTTTAATGCTATGCTCAATTTCAACAAGCATTTGAAGTTATAAATGAGAAATTGACCAATGCCCCAAGATTGAGGTGACCCAATTGGGGTCATCCTTTTCATATTCAAATTGATGCTTTTAAAATAGTAATGGGATCTGTTCTTAGATAGATTGATGAGGAAGACTAAATTTATACCATCTATTTTATCAGCAAAAACTAACCCCCATAGAGAGAAACTACACCACTACAGAAAATGAATTCCTAGTTGTTGTTTACTCTCTAAACAATATTAGACACTACATTATTGGATACAAAATCTGTGTATACGCACCATTCATCCATAAGATATTTAATGAACAAACCAAGTAGTAGGGGGAATTATTAAGTTCTTACTTCTTTTGCAAGAATTTAACTTGCCTATTATTGATAATCCATGAAAGGCCAATGGCGTTGTTGACTTCCTTTTAATATTGAATGTTTCATGAAAAGAGGAGCTATTTCAAGTTCACTTTGGGATGAGCACTTGTTTAAAATATTGGAACACCTCTATGGTTTTTTTATCTTTCCAATTATCTAACTACAAGGAAGTTTCCATCTTACTTTACTAGTAAAGAATGCAAAATATTAGTCAAAAATAGTGCTACATATAAATGGTGCAATGGATTTTTTTAAATGTTGTCCTAACATGATTCTTCGCAGTGTGTTTGAGAGGATGAAGTGTATGACATACTAAGAGAATGTCATGATGAACCTGGAGGAGGAAATTACTTAGTAAAGAGGACAATTCACAAGGTCCTTAGAGTTGGGTACTACTGGCCTTCTCTCCACAAAGTTGTCAAGAGATATGTATGGAAATGTGATGCATGTCGAGAATGGGGAAGCCTACGTTGTCTACTTGAAATGCACCTCAATCCTCATATGGTCTTAGGTCCATTTGATAAGTGGGGAATTTCTTTGTTGGACCTTTCAACCCCCATCCTATGGAAAAGAGTACCTTCTAGTGTGCACTAATTATATTACAAAAATGGGTCGAGGTTCAAGCACTAGCATCTACCAATGAGGATGTTGTAGCTGAATTTTTATACAATAAGATCATGCTAAGGTTTGGAGCTCCCAAAGCCATTGTATCTTATCATGGACCTCATTTCATGTCAACCATGATTAAAGAATTCCTAAATATTTACCAAATAAATCATAGGAAATCATCACCATACCACCCCAATCTAATGGGTAGGTGGAAGTCACAAATAGAGAGCTGGAGAACATCGTGACTAAATTTGTCAATGTAGACAAAAAATTTGAGTGCCAAGATTGCATGAAGTAGTCTGGGCATATAACACAACTTGGAAAACCACCACTGGTTTCTCCCCATATGAACTATTATATGGGAAGAAGTCATTTCTCCCAGTAGAATTTTAATTAAAAACCTAGAGGAAAGCATTGAAGATTTGAATTGAGTTGGATGAAGCTCAACATGAAATAGTTATGTATTTGAATGAACTTGATGAGATGTGGATGGAGGCCCAAAAAAGGAAAGCATTTCATGATTCTCATATCAAGACTAGAAGGTTCAAAAAAGGATATTGGGTCTTACTGTTTGACTTGAAATATCAACAATTCAAAGGAAAATTAAGAACAAGATGGTTGGGACCCTATAAAATTGAAACAATTTATGATAATGGATCTGTGATATTGTTGCCAATTGATGGTGACAAAATAATTTTTTTGGTGAATGGCCATAGAGTGAGGTTGTATCAACATCCATAGGATAAGGAATTTTTCACTAAGGACATGTTTTTGTGTGAATAGTTTGGTTCAAAGGAAGAATGTATCTCTTCCCCCCATGAGTAGTTTGTTAAGAAAATTTAAATAAAGGAAGAAGATAATAATTTCAACCCTCTTCCTCCTATATCTAAAAATAAAAAAAAATATTTTCTTTTTAGATGAAAATAAAGGTTAGAGATGTCAATTATTGAAATGTGCATTGATCATGGTTAATTTTCAAATGTAGGAGGTGGAGTGCTAATGGTCAGAGGAATGTTGAGCTGGTAAGGTGATGTGTACTCACTTCTTGCTATGGATATTAACTATTTTTAGAACTTCCCAATGCATTTATTAAAACATAAAACCAAATCTCATGGAGTTAAGTGGGGAATAAGGAGTAATAATGGATGAGTAAAGGCATGTGTCACCTTTCTCGAGGAATGAAAAATGACACGAGTAGTCATAATGGCAGTATGGGAACCATGTAAAGAAATTAAAATCTTACCACCTCAATTGGTACCATCAGTCTTTTACTTCATTTGCCGTCACTTGGTGTTATTATAAACGCAAGTGTAGTTCAAAAATCTACTACTACATTACATGCAAGTACTTTATCTCTCTCATACAAAAATCACCATTTTTTTGTCATTCCACCCGAACTAGTCTCGTGCTCGGGGAAAAGAAGAAATCAGAACTAGAATCAATAGAGCCACTTTGCTACGGAATGCCATCATCTCCCAAGTCTTCCATGATGCAGGTTGGTTAGATTTTATTCAAAAATTTGAGGGATTTGATGAATATTTAATTGGATAATTTTTGTTGAATTTTGAGGCAACTTGCTCTCGCTTAGGGGAAAGAATTGAAATAGACAACCACATTGTTGCCATAATCTCTGGCCTCCTAGATTTTGGGCTTAAGGTTGTAACTAACTCCCCACTTAAGGATTTTATATCTCTATTTCATGAGGAAGGGGAATCTCTTCTGAGATAATCATTAATCCCCATGGAATTCAAAAGGGAATTAGGAGGGAGAGTTTGTCAGGCCATTGGAAGGAAATTTCTACTTAGGTGAATAGGTATTTTATCTTTGATGGACAATCGTCGGTATTGGGGTGAAACATTGAAAATTATAACTCATTTGAAAAAGGGTCGAAAAACCCTAAGCTTAAGGTTAATATTCTGAGTACCTTGCAGATGTTGTTATCAAGGTAGGCCAGAAATACAAAAGTAAAGGAGGTAATGCTTCCATCAAGCACCCAGGGATTATTCAACTAATTTTCACACATTATAATTTTTGTATACCCAAGAAGAAGGTAGAGAAGACAACTATAGGGGAGATTTCCTAGAAGAATAAAATCAAAAGGGATCCTACACTAGTTTCTTTAGAACCGCCTCCCAGTTCTCATCCTAAGCTTGAATCGACTCCTCGGCTTTCCAATGTGGTTATACAAGAATTTTTAAGTGAGTACAAGAAGCCCTCTATACCTCTAGATTATAAATAAAATATTACCCTACCAACCCCTATTGTTATTTTTTTGAGACTAACAAGGTCTGGTTACTCAAGGAAAAATGAAGTTTCTCAGCTTGCATTGTCTAATGAAGGTTCAACCCCAATTTTGGAAGAGTTTTTGAAGCTGGTACTTCTTCTACTCTTGGTGAGAAATTGAAAGATGATGATTTCACGAAACCATTCCTAAAGAGAATATTCATGTTATTGAGGTGATGGAGGTTCCTCTGGAAATTATTAAATATATTCTTGCAGCTCCGAAATTTAGATGAAGCTACGAAACTAATGCACGGAATATAGATGCATAGACTCACAAAGGGATGAGGTCTTGAGGCAATACCAAAATGAAATTGACACTTTTTGGAGAAACTGAAAGGTATGGAAGAAACCCAATTTTCCTTGAAAAATGAATTTGTACAAAAAACTATGGAGAAAGTTAAAGAAATAATTGTTTTAAAAGTAGAAGTTGATAGTTTAAAGAGGCAAAATAATATTGGTTTGCAAGCATGGAATGATTTTTCCTCTCATTGTGCCCAACTGTCCCTTAGAAATAAAGATTTGGTTAAATAAAATAGGAAACTTAAAGATGAGGCTAAGTCAAGTTCCAATGCCAAGAAGAAATTGGAAACAATTGTTGAATTTGTTTTTCCTTTGTCTTGCAAAATTTTAGCCTACAGAAAACCATCTTGTCTATAGTTTGTTTCTTCAAGAACAATTTTATTCCTGGCAGTTATAGAGAATGTGTTGTGGGGAACCTTATGAGGCTCCATATGGGAAGACATTTTTGGAGATTTATCAAAGTTGTACTCCTAAAGTACAAAATTTATTATGTGAATTTTATCTCCACAATATGTTGGTTACAAATGTTCTTGATTTCTTTATAAAATTTTCATTAGGAGAGTTTCAATTGAAATCCTTTCAGTCATTAGTGAGAATAAAATTGTGTGGGAAAAACAAATATATCTCTTTAATTAAGAGGCCAGAGTTGTTAGCTTTTACCCACCATAATGATGTTTCCATGAAGAAAGATTTTAGATCTTTATATTATCAAGTTGGGATTGGTAAAAATACTTCAAAAATATTGGCAAAATGTGTCCAGGAATTTGAAATTTATTGCCAGCAGAACTTTGGTAAGGCTATGGAAGCTTGTGATAAGAGGTGGGACACTTTGATTTTGCCATTAAAAAGAAGAGAAGTGATTTCCCCACAAAATCTTAGTTGGAGTATGTACAGAGGGGATGCACTTGTTGAGATCATTTGGAAATTGGAAGAGAAGGGAAATAATGAATATAATAAGGAATGGGTTGGTATGCAAGTTAGGCCTCCCTTGGTTCTGAGCCCCATGACCACTTGGCAGAATAGTGCTCCACAGTCACATGACAGTTTTAAGGCCTGGGATGAGGTTATGTTGGAAACCCAAGGATGCAAGGGTACAAGAAAATAGTATGCAGACCAATTTGAGGAATATGATATGGTGCAACAACTTGGTTAGAGGTCGGGACAGAGATAAGTTTACACGAGGACATGCAAAAGGTAAAGTGCAGGGGAGATGATGAGTCCATGAATTGAATTGTTATAGCATCCATATAACTATATACTTTTCTCCTAAATATGTTAATTAATGCATGGGGATGTTCTAAATAGTTGTATCTAAAGTAAAAGTGATGCATTTCTCCTTATTTTGTCTCATGTAAACTAATGATCGATGGAACTCCTACTAACTACCTTGTTTAGTGATTTTATGACATGTGTAGATTGATAAGGTGCATTTTCTACCACTTTTGATTATTGCAGTTAAGGAGACCGAGTCCTTTGCCACTACAAAATTTTGGAAGATTTACTCATAACAATATACAAACAAGTACCCCTATTTTTAGTAGAACTATAGGGTGTCATGGAATATTTATGAGGTTTTTATTAGTTAGTATGTTGCCTATATTCATGGCACTTGTTGTACTTTCATCGTGTCGATAAAACACCTCCTAAACTATTACTTTATAGTTAGATCTTTTTGATACAATGTTATATCAGTTGATAGTTATTTTTAGTTTTAAAAGTATGTGATGAAATTGTTTGGATCAATATAATCTATGCTATTTTGAGTATCTATTCGTGTTAAGATCCTCAATCCTAAAGGAGAGAAAGGGCCCACTTGACTGAGGAGATTGGAGGATTGGTATTTCATGCATGATCTTTATATTTTCTAGAGTTTCAGTTTCAGTATCTTGGTTTGAATGATTATTTGAATGCAATCTTGTATTTCCTTGTTTTAGCAGATTTCCTTATTGTTATTTCCTTTGAGAAAGTATTTCAATTGATCAAGCATTTCCTTTTAAAAGCATTTCATTTCAGCAATGTTGTTTCAATAGATTAAACACACTTTTTATATTCTTTTTCCATTTCAGTATCTTATAATTGTATTGAATTTATGTATTTGGGTAGTGTAGAATAGAAATGATACTAAAAAAACCCCCAAATAAGAGAGAACAACTATAATACTCGAGTTGTATATCACTTATCTACATATAACCTTGAACACAACCATGGTTTGTAATGAAATCAACATTTGAACATGTTTGTTAAATGATTGGAGTTACAACAACTCATATTAGCTAATTTTGACTTCACAAAATTATGGCGTGAAAATTTAAAAAAAAAATCGGAAGTACCCTTTGTTAGATTTAGCGGGGAAATATAATCCATAGATCATATATCCACCATTAAATCTAAAGAATATAGATTATGGGATGCATTGATTAGGATGAATACATAACTTGACATAGATAATGAATAACATAGTTAAATGAGCAAGAACTAAAATAAAATAATGGACAAGAACAAGAGATAGATAATACTATATTTAAGTGGAGAAACCCGAAGGAAAAAACTCCACTGTAAAAGCTCTGTCTCTATTAAGAATTTACACAAGTTTAACCCAACACTTACTCTTCACTCCTCATTCTTTCACAACACTGAAGAGTTATGTCTCTTGATCAGTTAATACAATAATCATGACCATATAGCTCATCTTGTATTATGCTAGTGTCTTACATAGTATGCTCTACTAGCACAACTTATAGTTTGATCTTTTGTCCTGGACTGTACAAATTTAAACGTTGTTAAATCAAATCCCAAGAGGGATCACACCTACACCAATGTGGGTTAGTGAATTGGTCAGGCCACTTCATTCTTAGCTGTGAAAGACTTGTTTAATACAGTTTTATTAGAAAAACTTTAATAATGTTGGGGTGTACAGAAGTGGTTGATCAAACTTGACATTATCACCCTAACACTCCCCGTTAATGTTAAGTGGGAAGAAAAAATAGACATGCCAATTTTACCTGATCCAGGATAGCATGCAAACAAGGAAAATCCGTAGATCTTCCCATACATAAATTCTTAATACCATTTCTTTACATATGAAGAATTACATTAGATTATAGAACCTTTTATAAGCTAAGGCATACCCATAACTAAATCTTCACTGGGATTTATAAGTAACTTCACATAGAGTGACACATTTACTTATTACAAAAAGGAGGAAGTATTGGAAATTTGCAATAAACTACCTTATTCTTTTTCTCATGAGACTTATAGTTCACACACAATGTTACAACCATGTGTAACCAATCCCTAAAGGATCACTTTGTTACATACAAAGCGGGTGGTCATGATCCACTCTTAAAAGTTGACATGGGTATTTTATAATAAGTCATCAAGAGTTGGCATTTTCATACACACTCCCCCTCAAGGGAAACTATGATAGGATGAACAAGGCACAAAACATGTAAGACTTCATAGCATGTAATGGCCTTCACTGGATTCTTTATCAAGAGCAATATGGCCTTCACTACCAACAACCTTTTTAGCCACATGGCTCTTTTTGCATCAATTGATGGCACATACATCAAAATTTGAATGTAAATCCACTTGTATATCCAACACAACATCAGCATGGTTAGATTCATGATAGACAACATAATAGGCATGATATTCTTAAAAAAACTAACAATGTTATTGTATAAATATGTTGAAAAAATTAAACATATTATACTACTAAAACATTAATTAGATGTAATCAATATTGGACGTCTCCAATAAAAACACAAAGGTGTCCCCAAGTGTCATTGATATGCATATAATAATATTTTAGTAATCAATTAAAATGATTTAACAACATATGTATATCTTCATATTCTAAGTCTTTACATAATGAGATAAGACTTGGTAGATAACACATCTAGAACAAATAATCAGATTATTCAAGAATAATCAAAGTATTCATAGAATAAAATGACCATGTAAGAAAAATTTAAGCTTAGACATGTCATATATGATCATATTTTTATGCCAAAAACATGATTTAACAGTCAAAAACATTGTCTTACTTCTCTTGTTTCCAAGAATTATATTCTTGTTTCTACTAAGAGATCATGATTGTTTTGACAAAAGAATCATTATCGAAAATAGTTAGAGAGAACATGCTCATGAAAGCACCTGACATAGGAATCCTAGTCAGAGTTAAGGGTTGAAATATCTCCCCCTCAATGTCTAGATCCATTATATCAAAAAAATTTGAAAAATAACTTTGCGAAATGTTTCGGTTTGAGGTTATTCAAAGGAGGACAGAAAAGGTAGATTTCCAAAATGTTTCAAAAGAACATGCACATGTTCTTTGTAACCTTCTAGGTACATCTTTCATGATGTATAAATGCACTTGATGCATTACAATATGATATCAACTTCTATTCTTCCTCAGCTACATTTTCTTGCTTTTGCTTCTGATTTTTCTTGTAAATACTAGGCTTGCTATTTTTAGCATTCTTGACTACTTTATTAGTTTTTACTCTACAATCAGCTTCTTTGTGTCCAAATTTTCCACATTTATTACAAGTTCCATTAAATTTGACTTTGAATGGCTGATTTATTTTAACAAGATAAGGCTTATGATTTTGAGAGAAAAGAGCTTGAGAAGTAGTCTCTTTTGAATAAAATTTCTCCATGACTCTCTCTTCTTGAATCAAAAAAGAGGATAAAGTGTCTAAATCAAGAAGATCATTCTCATTCTAATACTTGGAATTGATACCATATTAGATTTAATAAGAGAAATATAATCCATAGATCATAGATCCACCATTAAAGCCGAAGACTATAGATTATGGCATGCAATCGATTAAGAAAAAGACATAACTTGAAATAGATAGAAAATAACAAAGTTAAATGAGAAAGAGATGAAAGTAAATAATGAACAAGAATAAGAGATAGATAACACCAAATTTAAGTGGAGAAACCCGAAGGAAAAACTCCACTGTAAAATCATTGTCTATATTAAGAATTTACACAAGTTTAACCCAACACTTCCACTTCACTCCTTAGTCTTTCACAACACTGCAGAGCTATGTCTCTTGATCAGTTAATACAATAATCAATACCATCTCCTCTTGTATTTTTCTAGTGTCTTACAAAGTATTTTCTACTAGCGTATCTTATAGTCTGATCTTTTATCTTTAATATTGGACTATACAAATCTAAATGTTGCTAAATCCAATCCCAAGAGGGATCACCCACATCAATGTGGGTTGGTGAATCGGTTAGGTTGTTTCATTCTTAGCTATGAAAGACATGTTTAATACACTTTTATTATAAAAACTTTAATAATGTTGGGGCATACTGAAGTGGTTGATCCCACTTGACATTATCACCCTAACATCTTTTCTCATGGTTTATCACCTTTTTCATGATCATTCTATTTTATTGATTATTTTTCCTTCGTTTCATCCATTTCGGATAATTACTTTTCCCGCTATGTCGTAAATCATGTTTTAATTTAATTAATTAATATTTTAACTTTTATTTAATTAAATTAATTTTAGGATTTTTAATTAATAAATATTAATTTAATCCTCATAAATTTTTTTGACAAATTTCGAAGAAATTTTCTCATTTTCCCCAATTGCCATGGGTATTTAATTTTCGTGAACAATTGCCATGGAAAATTATAAGTTCGATTCCAATTTCCATGGGCAATTACAATTTTACTTCCATCATTTGAGAAATCAGAAGAAGACGACTACAAGAAGTTGCAAAAGCAGGAGAAATTGGGAAGAAGAAGAAACAAGGAAAATACTACGGACATCCAAAGCTCGAAGAAGGAAAATCTAATTCCACATGCACTCCTCGGCTTTCACGCGGAAACCCGACATGGGAATTGGGTAGAGCTAGAACAACCTTGAAAGCTCCAGTAGTTATATCCATTTCAGAATTATAAGCTTACACAGAATCCATCCTTTTCCATTTTCTCAAGATCATCCATGCTCTTGAAAAGTGTCTCGATCCTTATCGCATGCTAAATCTAACTCGAGATCAAAATAAAAATTGAAGACTCGAGTCTAAGAGTCTCTCTTTTATTTTGCATGTCATGCATTTTTATTAAAACTACTTTTTTATTTTATTTTTCTAGATTGGGAACATACATGTAGCCAAAACTATATTTGTGGTTGCACACAAGAGTCAAAGGAAAACTTGGGCTATTCACTAGGCACCCAAGGGAGCCACGCATGCAAAAGGAGGTAAAGGTCGCACATTGGTAAAGTTAAAGCAGTAGTTCCACTCATTAGCAAATAATATAATCCATGCTAGTGAAGAAATAATTCCCATGCATGCAACTACTCAATGCAGATGTCAAACCCAACACACATTTGTAAAACTAAAGGCTCTACCACATAGGTCAAGGGCAGCCAAAGCCACACATTCCTCATAGATTATAAACTCACCATGTATTTCCATAAGGAGAGCCAATATTTACACATGAAAACCTACATAGGCATAATACAAAGGAAGACTACCCAAGGCCAATACCCACATGTGAGAAGAAAACAAACTAGTAAAGAACAATATACATAGTTATCAAAGAAAACATCCATGCGAAAGAAAAGATAATCACAAGTATCAAGAAAAATTAAAGGAAAACACAAAGTATTTTTAAGGTTCACACATTTGCCAAAATAAAATAAGAAGTTCCACGTACTACAAAATTAAAAGACCACCTAGTCCAAAGAAGGGAGAAAAAGAAGGTATATGAGGCCAATTGGAAAGCTAAATATGACGCAACGAGTGGTATGGTGATGATTGAAGGATATGCATAAAATGACTTTCTTAAAAAAATCTTTAAGGATTTTCAAGAAAATTCAATAGCCATAAATGAATCCAAAGTAGACAACCTTTACTAGCATCCTCTCAATGTGTGCAAAAAATGGTGCTTTAGAACACGGTATGGAGTTTCATCAAAGAATAATACAAAGTTGGTTTTTGTCAGAGGTTGTAGTTGTAAATACCCTAACATACATGTATGCAAAATGTGGAAGCATATACAAAGCACATGAATTGTTTGAAAAAATGTCTATTCAAGATGCAGTTTCATGAAATGTAATAATCCCATTGATGAAATTAGTATCTTCTACCTTTTCCAATTGAAAATATCTGAAGCTAGAGGTCAATCTAATTTCGTTATTTATTTTCAAGGAAATTTTTGTTTCAATTTATCTCCTCCAAGGGGGAAACTCCTCATAGATATATAAGTCTTGCATCAAGTCTTGAAAGAGAAAGAAAGGGAGGAATCACTACAAGTCAAGGACTTGTTCTTTCTCAATTTATTTTACCCTTGAATACAACCTTCCCTAAGATGGTCCTGAAATCTATCATGGGGAAATGCCATAGGCCCATTGGCCTTTCCATCTTGACATGACCTCCCAGGACGATCGATGATGATTCTTCCCAAGTTCAATGGAGATGGGAAGAATTCACTTGATGACCACATTTCCACCTTCTTTGCTGCATGTGCAATTTTGTTAGTGTAATATGAAGATGGTGTTATTTTCCTCTTCATTAAAACATTACATGGAATTTCCATAGATTGGTTTCATCATCTCCCAAATGGATGCATTAAAAATTAGGATACTATGAAGAGTAAGTTTGAAGACCATTTCAAAATAGTAGAAGATGAACATGCCCTTATTTCCCAACTATCTCAAGAAATGAAAGAGAAAACGGAACCCATGAGGAATTTCATGGCTAAGTTCAAAAAAATGGTGAAAAAAATTCATGTTGGAATTCACCCGAACCTCGATAGACAAAAAGGTTTCTTTATTAATGCACAACAACCAAAAGTATGATATTAGTTGAGAAGGGCTAGAGTGGATACTTTGGAACTTTCTCAATCCATTGCAATAAAAATTGAGGATCATCTAATCATGATTGGAAAATTCAAGAAAACTTCCTCCAATGGAAAGAGTCAAGAAACCCCCAATGCTTCGAGGTTATATTCACTAAGTTTGTTAATGATATGTTAGATTTGAAACAAGAAGTTCCTCAAATTAGTAAAACTCCTACTTACAAATACATCCCAATAAAAAGGTTGTGTTCCCAACAAAGATAGAATTACAGTGCACTATGACGAGGCTTTCTATTGAAGAAGCTCCCACAACTAACTCAAAGTGTGATGTCATTGAGGAAAGTGATGATGAATTTTAGGTCATCGAGGTTGAAAATAAGAGCTAGATTGTGAGACATCCGAACCTCAATTCAAAGAGATTGAAGAAAGTAATAATCATTTCTTTAAGTATTGTTTAGAAGAAGAATATGATGACGAAGATATTGTGGAAGATATGAATAGTCAATCCTTCATGGTCTTCACACGCTCTCAGAAAAAAGAGCAGATTACCACTAAGGTGGAAGATAAAAAGAGCTCCATGGAAGTTCCTAAAAGATCTAAAAGTAAGGAAACTTCCAAAGAATCTAAAAAAACTAATATTCCTAAAGATTCCAAAAATAATTGAGGTTTCCAAGGTCAAATATATCTTAAAGAAAAGAGAACCTTTGCTAAGTCAATCAGTTGATAAATCAGATAGAAATAAAGTTTCTTCTTCCACATCGGTATCAACTAAGCCCGAAGCAAAGGTCAAAAGTGAGCCATCATCAAGTTCTAAAGAGCTTGTATCTTAGACATCAAGTACGGTCATTTTTCCCAAACTTGATATTATTGATCATATCAATAAAAGAAAATTCATGTCACAAGCAGAGTACTTGAAGTCCAATAAGGATCAACTCAAGAAATTGGTCCAATTTATCTAAGGTGACTCTATTGTTCATTCCTCTAAAGGAATTATGAAAACTAAAAATTATAGGAAGACTCAACCTATTGTGGTAGCCATCACACCCTCAAATGAAAAGGTTGAGCCTTTCTTTCTGTCATTTCGATCAACAAATGAAAATTAAGTAAATAAACTATATATTTTGGAGCCTTAGATAATGTGATGCCTGCAAAAGTAGCACATGCTCTTGGGATGACTTTTACTAGAACACTCGAGATCTTGTTACTCCATGGAGACAAAACAATATCCTCTGATTGGGCAAATTAAAGACACCCAAATGGATTTATCCAATTTCCTCAAAAGAGAGTTAAGGTAACCATTCTAGTTGTTGACGTTACCACTTCATATGATAGTTTGTTAAGTAGGAAATTTTATAGAGATCTAGGTAGTGAGATTCAAATGGACTGGTCTCATGCTATGATCCCTATCATGAGAGAAATGAAGAAGCTAATACCAAATACTCAAATAAAGTTCATGGTAATGAAAACCAATGATCCTCGCGCACATGTCCTATTTAAAAATCTATTATGGGTAATAATATGATGACTACTGAGGTTCATGCACTTGAGGTCACTTTCTAAGATCCCAATGAGATTTGGACTCTTGAGTTTGATGGAAGTTGTTACTTAATAGGTTCTAGCACAGGAGTGGTGCTTATATCTCCGAATGGTAAAATATTTCCTTTTTCTTACAAACTCTAATTTTAAAATACTAAAAACATCAAGAATATGAGGCATTAATCCTTAGCCTCCAAGTTGTAGAATAAAAAGGGATACAAAATTTGAAATCCTAGGAGATGTAGAATTGAGCATGAAGCAAGTGGAAAATTAGTTTCAAGTAAAAATGATCACTTAAGATACTACAAAAATAAAGTGTGGGATGCGATAGAATCCTTAAATGATTTTTCCATAGAATTTTTCCCTGATGAAAAGAATGAAAAAGTAGATTCTCTAGCAGTCTTAACTTAATTGATGATCCCTCATTCAAATTTTGATCAAGAAAAATACACCATTGAAATGGTTATTAGGAAAAGTGTTCTTGACAATGCGAAAAAATTTCAAGTCTTCAATGATGACTAACAAATTATTTCCTTCTTATAAAAGAGGGATAATTTTGAACAATTGTACTTTGAAGGAATTGATTCTTCATTTTATGAATCGATGACCTTTCCCATTAAAGAAGGATTTGAGAGCGAATATCTTGGTGATGGAATCATTCGGATCAAAGGAAATTAAATTCCAAAAGGATTGGTTTCACTTAAAGAAATTTTTGATAAACATGACAGGTTTATCAAAGAGAAAGAGTAGGAAAGACTTGTAACCTTCAATGACTATGAGAAAGTTGACATTGGTACCAGGGAAAAACCTCACTTGGTCAACATTGGTAAGTGTTGCTCACCTAAGGAGTGCAAGAAATTTGTAAGCCTCCTTACCAAATATTATGATGTATTGGCTTACTCATACAAAGACTTAAATTCTTCCCAACCTATAGAAATGGAGCATGCCATACCTTTGAAACCTAGTGCAACTCCATTCAGGAAAAAGAAAAGGAAGTATAACTCTAAGATAGTAGGAACGATACTCCACGATGTTCAAAATATGTTAGATGCATGAATAGTGTTTCCTATTTGAAATTCAATTTGGATAGCTAATATTGTCGTAGTTCACAATAAAAATGGAGAAATTATAATTTTGCATTTTCACAATATTAATCAAGCTTCCTTGAAGGATAACTATCCATTGTCAGTCATGGACCATATTTTGTAGGTAAGAATCGGATCGAAATGTTATCCATGCTAGACAAATTCTCTAGTTATAATCGATTGAAGTGGCTAGAGAAGACCAACATAAAACCATTTTCACCACCCCTAGGGTAAGTTCATGTATAAAAGAATGCCTTTTGGTTTGATAAATTATGGAAAAACCTTTCAAAGGGCTATGGACATGGCATTCATAGATTATAAAGACAAGATCATCATGATATACCTAGATTACTTGACAGCTTTCTCAAAGAAGTGAGAAGATCATCTAAGAGATTTAGAGAAAATATTTCAAATATGTAGGCTTTATAGAATCTCCCGAATCCAAATAAGTCTCGTATTTGGAGTTACGGAAGGGAAATTCGTAGGTCATATTATTTCTAAAGAAGAAACTAAGATCGATCCTAAGCATGTTCAAGCTATCGAGAATATTTCCTTACCTCGTAAGTAAGCTCAAAGTACACTCGTTCTTTGTGAAGGTAAACTTTTGAGAAGATTCGTGCAGACTTTCTTGAGATAACCAAAGAAATCACTTACATGATGAAAGGAAAAGAACCCTTTAAATGGTATAAGGAAGGTAGGGAATAATTTGAAAAAATCAAGGGTGTTATTTTAAAATCTCCTACATTGGTGTGTCCAAATTTTAAAAAGTATTTCATAGTCCATTGTTATGCTTCTCCACACACAATCTTCGCCATCTTGACTCAACATAATCAAGATATAATTGAATCTCCTATTACATTCATGAGTTCCGTTTCAAGAAACATGAACTGAATTACACTCCCCTTGAGAGGCATGCATACGTGGTGGTTAGAGCCTTGAAACATTTCAGGTACTATGTGTTGAATTCTCACACCAAATTCTTAGTTCTAGACACCGCAGTTAAATCAATGTTGACACAACAGAACTAGGATCTAAAAGAGGTAACTAGGTCTCCAAGATCTAGGAATATGACTTAGACATCAAGCCTACCAAGTTATTTTGAGGGAGAGGGCTATGCCAAATCATCACAGAACGAACCACAAGATGAATCTGAGGAAGAACCAAGCGAAGAAATTTTACCAATGGTATTTTTTGTCAGTACCACAAATGAATGGTATTCTAATATAGCTTACTTTATTACATAATGCAAATGTCCTGAGAATATGACAACTAAGGTAAAAATATCTATCAAATTAAGATATGTCAAGTGCATCATTTGAGACAACACCTTATTCAAGAAAGGTATTGATGGCATGTTCCTCAGATGTGTTGATAAGGAACACTAACCTAGGTTACTTTGGAAGCTTTGTCAAAAATCATGCTCGTGGTAGTCATTTCTCTGGACCTATGATAGATCAGAATATTTTTTGAGTGCGTTATTACTAGCCTGCTATGTTTTTTGATGCCCAATAGTGGGTAGCCAACTGTGAAGCTTGTCAACAATTTTTTGGAAGACCTAAATTGACAGCTTTTCCTTTAAATCTAGTTGTTATTGAAGAACCCTTTCAACAATGGGGTTTAGATTTCATCAGGTTCTTGAACCCAAATTCCAATGCTAGTCATACTCACTTTCTCATGGCAACAGACTACTTTATGAAGTGGGTAGAAGCCATTCCAGTGAAATAAACATCTACTGCAGTAATCTGTGACTTCATCAAAGATAATAAATTGGCTCGTTATAGAATTCCACAAAAGATCGTGATGGACAATGCCACCAATTTCTCTTCTGCAGAGATGATAGGTTTTTTTATGGGGATGGGATATCTTTATCTCATTCATTATATTACCTACCCTCAAGGAAACAAATCAAGCATAATAAAGTAGCAATAATATCATTAATATCGTGCATAATTTAGTTGAATAAAATCAAATAACTTGGCACAAAAAGTTATATGATGCATTGTGGATAACCGCATAGCTCCCAAAAGAGTAATTAGGATGTCTCCATTCCAACTCTTACATGAAACTGATGCTCTAATTCCCATTACATTTTATTTACTAGCATTACGATTAGCTCAAGAAGTTGACGATGAATGATTCTCCAATGCGTTGGATAAAAGAATCATGTTCCTACGTAAGATTGAAGAGAACATAGGTCAAGTAATAACAGATCAAGGAACACCAATTCAAGGTAAAGAATTTTTTTGACAAAATAACTAAGGAGAGAATATTTTAAGTCAATGACCTAGTTATTCTATGGGACAAGAGGCATGAACCAAAAGGAAAGCATGAGAAGTTTGATTCACTATGGCTAAGCCATTTCAAAATTATTTATGTGGAGATAACACCTATTACTTGGCATATCGTAATGGAACTTATTTTTCTTTTCCCTACAAATAGAAATAACTCAAGCACTATCAAATTTGAAAATGGTTGTCCCTCGTATGTACATAGGTATTAGATTTTTTTTCATTTCCATTTCCTATTTTTGGTTTCCTCTCTTTTGTCATCCCATTTTTTTCATCGTTATTTTTGGTTTCCATGAATTCCTTGTCCCCAATAAGAGCCAGTTGTTATCAACTAATTTTGACTTCACAAAATTATAGCGTGAAAATTTTAAAAAAAACAGAAGTGTCCTTTCTCATGGCTTATCACCTTCATCATGATCATTTTATTCTCCCAATTGTTTTGGCCTTTGTTTCATCCATTTGGGATAAGTACGTCTCCCATTATGTCGTAAATCATGTTTTAATTAATTAATTAATATTTTACCTTTTTATTTAATAAAATTAATTTTATTAAATTTTAGGGTTTTTAATTAATAAATATTAATTTAATCCTCATAAAAGTTGTTCAACAAATTTGGAAGAAATTTTCTCATTTTCCCCAATTGTCGTGGGCATTTAATTATCGTGAGCAATTGCCATGGGCAATTATAATTTTGCTTCCAATTGTTGTGGGAAATTACAATTTTACTTCCATCATCCAAGAAATTAGGAAGAAGATGGTTATAAGAAGTTACAAAAGCGGAGAAATTGGAAATAATAAGAAATAAGGAAAATACTATAGACATCTAGAGCCATAAGAAGGAAAATCTCATTCCACAGGCACTCCTCAGCTTTCACACGGAAACCTGGCATGGGAATTGGCTAGAGCCAGGCAACCTTGAAAGCTCCAAGTAGTTGTCTCCATTTCAGAATCACAAGCTTACAAGAATCCATCCTTCTCCATTTTCTCAAGATCATCCATGCTCTGTGCAAAGTGCTTGATCCATATAGCATGCTAAGTCTATCTCAAGATCAAAACAACAAATTGAAGACCGAGTTTAAGAGTCTCTCTTTTATTTTTCATGTCATGCATTTTTATTAAAACTATTTATTTATTTATTTTATTGTGTTACCTTGGGCACATACACGTAGCCAAGATTACATTTCTAGTTGCATGCAAGATTAAAAGGAAAACTCAAGATATTCACCAGGTAGTCCAAGGGAGCCACACATCTAAAAGGAGGTAAAGGCCACACATTTTTAAATTTAAAGTAATAGTTCCATGCATTAACAAAGAATATCATCTATGCCGAGAAGAAATCATTCTCACACATGCAACTACTCAACACACCAGTCAAAGACAACACGCATTTGAAAAAATAAAGGATCTACCACACATGTTAAGGGCAGCCAAGGCCACACATTCCTCATATAGAATAAACTCAACACACATTTTTAGAAGGAAAACCCACATTCGCATATGAAAACCTACTCACACATAATACAAAGGAAGATTACCTAGGGCCAATACCCAAGTGTTAGAAGAAAACAAACCACTCAAGAATGACCATAACCCACATAGTTATTAGAGAAAACATCCACACAAATAAAAATGAAAGGAAAACACCACGCATTTTTAAGAGAATTGTTCATGCATTTTCCAAAATAAAATAAGAAGTTCCACACACTACAAAATTAAAAGACAACAAAGTCCAAAGAAGGGATAAAATTAAGGTATATGAGGCCAATTGGAAAGCTAAATATGATGCAATAAGAATCTAGTATGGTGATGATTGAAGGATATGCACAAAATGGATTTCTTAAAAAAACTTTGAGGATTTTCAAGAAAATGCAGTTGTCATGCATGAATTAAAAGTCCAAAATCTTTTCCAGCGTCATCTCATGTGTGCAAAAAATAGTGCTTTGGAGCACAATATGGAGTTTCATCAAATAATAATCAAAAGTGGGTTTTTGTTAGAGGTTGTAGTTGTAAATACCCTGATAAACATGTATGCAAAATGTGGAAGCATACACAAGGCACATGAATTGTTTGAAAAAATGTCTATTCGAGATGCAGTTTCATGAAATGCAATGATTGCAGGATACGCAATGCATGGATATAGCAAAGATGCTCTCAAACTTTTTAAAGTAATGAAGCACTCTAGAATAAACGCAGACCATTCAAGCTTTATTTGTGTTTTATTTGCATGCAGTCATGCAAGTTTAGTGGATGAGGGTTGTAAATACTTCGTTGGCATGGGTGTCTCTTATTGCATTATGCTTGCAATGGATCATTATGTGTGTATAGCTGACCTTCTTGGCCATGCTAGCTATCTCGAAGAAGCTCTAAACTTTATCACCAAAATGCCAATTAAACCTGCAATGGTTGTATGGATGTGTTTTCTTGGTGCGTGTAGATCACACTAACAATTACCTAGGAGATGGAGGCAACAGGGTATTTTTCGATTCAGGATTCTTGAATGATGTTCACGAGTAAAATAATCATTCCTCTGTCACCTAAATGAGAAGTTTGCAATGCCATATTGATTGATAAAAATGTCCCTTGGAATAACTATTTGAATCGACAAGAACCTTCAATTGTGTGCATGATGGCACACTACAACCAATTTTATCTTCGAGATTATTATGAAAGATGAGAATTATTTCCATTATTTCAAACAAGGAAAATGTTATTTTTGGTGATTATTGGTGATGCTAAGTGAACAAATAAAGATAGGCTATGTAGTGAGACAAAAGAGTTGGGTTATTCATTTTGTAGAAAGTGTTTTGCAGAGCTAGACAATGCTTTCAACTTCATCAAATCAGATGTATAGTACAAATAATTGGCTATATTTACTGATGGGGTGTTTTTAAAATCCCTATTTTGTAATACTGTTGGATGTGTCATGACATTTAACTATTTTTCAAGAAGATATTTACGCCAAATGATTTTTTTATAGTACAATTATTTATTAGTTGTGTAAGAAGATGTTCGAGACATTGGAAAGGTTCAGATATTTTCAATTGGCAAAGGCAGAAGATCCTAATTTCATCAATGGGATGAGGAGATAACATTCTAGTATCTAACAAAGTGGGAGAGTCCATTTCTCATACGGTTGAGATAGGTGGACCCCACTTTAATGGATAAGGCATTGGGTCTTGTTATATGTTTTGTGATGGTATTTTAAAGTGATGTTATTATTAAACTCACTTTTGGAAGACTTTTGATAACTTAAGTGGTTTCTAATTTTAGGTTGCTTTTTAAAAGTTGGTTGAAAAAGTCAAAGTCACTTAAGGTGCCCTAATTTAATGATAATGTAAATTTTAGCTACTTTGTAACAAAATTTTGGGTTATAAAAGGAAGTTAGGGGCTCATTTGTACGGGTGAATTTGAGAGAGGAGAAGAAAACAATTTTGTGTGCAAGCTTTGTTTCAAGAACTAAGTTTTGTGTTCTTTTTTAAGACATTTTGGAGAGTTAATAAAATATGAACGTTGTGTCCCATTCATTGTCTCTTGTAGCATTTGACGTTTTTATGTTCATCATATGTTATTGTTTAAATCTTGTGTGTGGATATTGTATTTGATCTTATTTTTAATGCTATTAATATGTTGTTCTTGTTCACAAAGTGATCAATCCCTTATATTTACTTTCTCATGTGTGTTCCCTTTCACTTATTCTTGTTTAGTTGATTCAAACTCTATTTTATTTGAGTTAGTTGTTCATTTTTCTTCTCCATGCACTATTAGGCTCTATTTTTACCTAACTATTGTATGTTCCTTCCTTTCATTCCTTTCCATTTATTTTCTTCATTCCATTATATCTCCCTCATTCACACTTATTTCTATTTGATGTCCCAAAACACCCTCACATGTACTTTTAAATGTATAGATGTAAATACATTTTTGGTTTTAAATAAAGGAAGTCTCACCTTCATTGAGGATGGACATTTTTCCCTAACTATTGCATTTCATTTTCATGCGTGTAAATCCATATGCTAAAACGATCCATCACTTGAGCTCATTTTATACCCTATCGAAATTTGTGTAGGCAAGTTGGCAATCACCTTGGCTCATATCCCGAAGGTTTTGGGTTCTAGTCTCTATCCTCCTTTTGATCGCCAACTAGTTTGGTTTTTACATGGGGATATATCCCACAAGCACTATAGGGGATGGTTTGGTGTTTATATTGGGAAAAGCATCCCAATATTCCCATGGCTGTGGCCACCTCTCAACATTTTGTTTCACCACATAAGTGGCTTGGGATATATAAAGCTCACCGACTATTGACTATTGACTTTGGAAAATGCTAGGATGAGTTAGAAATGGCTACATGGTGATCGCCACAAAGGCAATGGTTGATATGTTGTGCTTTGTTGAACTTTCCCCACTATATGGGAATCAATGAGATGTGTGGTATGTTTGGACCAATCTATTTGTTAGAACTTCCCATATATTGGGCCAATTTATTAGTTATCCACTACATGGTGAGTTGGTTGTTGATAAATCCAATACATTGGCCCAAGTAGTGTGGATTTATTGATCCACCACTCAGACAAATGTGATCCATCCAAATTATGTGGATTCATTTGTTTGGATAAGTATATAGCCACCAAGTTGTAAGGATATAAGGTCATCCCAATCATTGAGGAAATAAGCGGTCGACTCGGTGGGAGTTAGCCACCCCAATGAGCTAGAGAATATCTCTCTCGAGTTGTCCCTTATGTAATGTAATACAATATCAAACCTACATTAAAATTCAAACTGTAATAATCCCACATGTAGAATATATAGGAATAATGTGGCATATATAAGTAATAACATAACAATGATATAATGAGTTAGAGGCCAAGGCACCCCTCCGTTAAAAGAGTGTGTTGAACCTAGTTGAGGGCCCCTAATCATCAAATATCATGGACCACAAATTTTCCATGTGTCAAAGACTGGAGGATTTAAAGCACAAATCTTTACTCTTTTACCTATTTTTCGGTGTTGCCATGTGTCAACCACCTATTCGCCAATTGATGAAGTTTGAACCAAAATTCAAACCATATTTTACATGTGATATATTCTTCATCCGGACTTTAGTCCCGACATTATACATCATGTCAAAAAGGTTTTGATCAATCCTCCCAACTAGGAATGTTTTTTGTCCACAAAAGTTGTTTTCCACCCACAAAATTATGCTAATCCATCCTTCATTTCACAATCATATAAAAATATAGAAATAGCATTATGGGTTAAATAAATGAAAATCGTTGATTAAATAGTCACAAACAATTGATTAGATAATAATACACATTCTGTAATAGAAATCTAGTGTCCAACTAATACTCTGCAACCCCCACTGTCAATTTCTACACGCAATTGTGAACTGTTAAATCACATTGATGCCATCACAAACAATCGATCAGATAATAACACCCATTCAAAATATATATATATATATGTGTGTTCAAATGATACTCGTGATACGACCGATCATTGAAACTATAATTCCATCAACACAAATCAATATAACAAACATCTAAATTTCCCACAATTAGGCTAGTGTCCACTGTCCATGTGAAACTGTAAAACTACAAATATCATGATCCATAATAATTAGACCATCCATGCCAAAAATAGCTATAGTCAAAATTGAATCAGATGAATCTACCATATCTATCCCCACATACTGAACTATAAAAGAATGGATAAAAACTATATGCTTACCCACAATGGTGAATTGTTATATGTTGTAAATGATCACCAAGAAACACCTGCACACCAGTTTGTTAGTGTAAATAATGTACATACCAATTGTAACTACATAGGGTAGTTACAAATAAATTCCCTAAAAATAAGGGTTGTCATGTATGTGTAATTACCCTGTATAGACACAACAAGTTTGTATATTAATTACAAAACCAAAAGGTGTCCTATATTTGCACAATGACATTTAACAACAGATACTAAAATGCATTTCCAAAAATAGACATTATACCCATGCCCACTGAATGAATGCACATACTCGCCACTAAAAATAGAAATGGCATTTTTCATCCTTACAAGTAAGAAGTTTAATCTGAGTATGTTTAACATGTCCCTCAGATCCTCTTTATAGGTGACACCATTTTTCCAATTTCAAAGAAAATAAAAATATGGGAATTTTCCTTTCATCATACATCGGAAACCCATAAAATGCTCTAAATAATTTGCATGTTATTCAACAATTACAACTATGCAAATGTAAATCTATCCAATTCACATGAGTTTATATTTTCCATATTAAAATAAAATGGACTCATCTATGGTTTTATAGTGGATAGATCCAAGGTTGATTCATTTTTAACTGATGGTTTAAAAAATTCTTTTACCTTATATTCCAAATTTTTCTTACCATGCATTGATGACTTGTTGGATGAATTTTCTAGTAGTTATCAACCTGATGTCCACTCATCTGAAAATGAGTGCAATAATTCCTCTTTTTCTCCTTCTTCTAAGGTGAGGAATCCTGTTTACCATTTCTTTCCTGAATTCTATGAGATTGGTTTTTTAGCTCATCTGGAAAATACTTTTCAGAGAAATAATTTTTATTCCAAAAATGGAAACATAATGATTACTTCCTCCACAAAATGTACATGGAAAATCATTCATCATTTTTTATATTATACCCATATTGTTTAAACAGAAAGAGTGGATCATTATAAGATTTACATTTTTCCCAGGATTATGATTATGATAAGAAACAAGAGGTGGAATTTTGTTACCTTTCCTTTGATTTTTCTTACCATCTCCTTTTTGTTATGCTAGTGGGGTATACACTTTTTTGTTAAAAGCTCATCTTCCTTCAGCGTGCTTGGATGACTCTCCAATTTCCTTTCCCACACTAGAGTAACCCAAACTTGCATAACGATGATGATCCTCGACTTATATTGGGTTATCTATTTGTTGGTTATTCATATCGGGGCGATTTTGTTAAAAAAAAATAATTATTTAACAATTTAGATCTAATTCCTTTAGTGTATCTTTCAAAACCATAAAAACATATTTACCTAAATCTAAATCTGAATGGGAAGAGGAATATTATGGTGACATGCTTATAGTGCATTCATCAATCATATTTTCTACATCTTTGGTCAAGGGTCTCTCCCTTTTCTGCTCACCATTTTACAATCTTACAAAGAGCTCATCCTTGGCTTATAATTCTTATTTAAGTCAAGCATTCTCCTCTTCTAATGAGTAATACATTGATCTCGGGAGATATTTCTATTCCCGTATCTAGTGATTATAAGCCTCAATTTCATTGAGTTGTCTTTGTTTAGACATGTTTCGATAGTGTGCACCTATACCATCTATGTATGTTCAACCACACTGAACTAACTACACCAACTTGAAGCAATCACACTATTAATCAGATTTACTCGAAGAAAATATCGAGCTAAACCAACTTTGATACCAAACTTGATCTGAAAATGTAAGTAATTACTTAACCTTTTAAACCATTTTCATGGATCATAAAATTTAATTAATTTTCTAGATTTTTAATTTCTCCAAAACTAATCAATTCTCTTTTTTTATATATACACCTCAAACTGATTTTTAATCCAAAATTGAATTATGCATTAGTTTTATCTATTTTTGATGATGGATTTCCAATTGTTTAATAATCCATCTTAATCAGTTAATTTTTTACTTTATCAATTTAATCAAATTCATATACTTATTTTTATTTGATCAAAAGCTTGAAATTGAAAATAAAATCCACATAAAAAACTTGATAATGGAGTTCACCCATAGGCTACATCTTTGGATTCACATAATCGTGAATCGATCTATTAATGCCCAATGAAGTACAATTTATCACCTTCAATAATGACAAAATAGACCTTTATACATGTAATTAGAGCTTAGAAACAGATTTGTAGACTATGATTTCTTGTCAGATATTGTACATCAATTCAAATGTGGCTCCATAGGCTCTCCACAGCCTTTTGTGTGAAAATGTGATCAAAAAATTCTTACACTGGAAAATCCACTACACTTCATGGAAAAATAATACCACCATTATCTTCCTCTCTAAATTTTGAGCAAGTTTTCTTTTTACACCAAGTCCTTATTCAGACCAGAAGTGCTTCAAAATTAAGGTTTTCTGCAACTACCTCTAATATTCCTTGTTACATAGTATGCCAAAAATATTTATATAAATATGGTCGAGATCATTTTATACCTTGTCAAGTTGTCTAGGTGAGTTGGGAAGTCACCTGGCTCATATCCTTTAGGTCACGAGTTCAAGTCTCTATCCTCCCTTTTTATCATTGACCAATTTGGTTTCTACATGGGGAGATATCCCACATGTATTGTAGGGGGGTGGTTTGGTGTTTATTTTGGACAAAGAATCCCAATATTCCCGTGTCTACAACCAAAACTCAATATTTTTTTCACCACATAAGTGGCTTGGGCTATATAAACCCCGCCAATTGTTGACTGTTGGCTTTGGTCAATGTTAGGCCAAGTTAGAAAGGGCCACATGGTGACTGTCATGGTGACAATGCTTGATCCGCTATGGTTAGTTGAACCATCCTAGACATATGGGAATTCAACCGAGATATCTGCTATGTTTAGACCAAATAGTTGTTGAACTACCCATATATTGGGCCGAGTTGTTGGTTATCCACTACGTGGTGAGTTGATTGTTGTTAAATCCAATACGTTGGTTCGAGTAGTGTGGATATATCAATCCACACCATACAAATTTAATCCTACCAAATGATGTGGATCTGTTTGTTTGTCTAAGTATATATCCATCGAGTTATAAGGAGATAATGTCATCCCAATCATTGAGGAAATAATTAGGTCAACTCAATGGGGAGTTGACCACCACCCCAAAGCTAAGCTAGAAAATAGCTCATCGAGCTGATCCAATAATGTAATACGATATAACATCTCCCTTGCATTACAATTCCAATATCCCGCAAAATCCCACATACGAACATATATGAATAATATGGCATATATAAGCAATATCGTAACAATGATATAATGGGTTAGAGGCCAAGGTACCCCTTTGTTAAAAGAGTGTGTCAAACCTAGCGTAGGGCCCCTAGTCAAAAATAGTGGGGCCCATAAATTTTTCGTGTGTTGAAGACCGGAGGCTTTAAAACGTAACTTTTACTCTTTTACCCATTTTTCACTAATGTCATGTGTCAACCACCTATTCACCAAATTGACCAAGTTTGACATGTTTTCAAACCATCTTTGACTGTGATATCTTCTACATACAAACTCCATATCATCATAAAGGTATTTATATTCTCTACTACTTTTCCATGGCTTAGGGGGTTTAGAAAACATTTTCACACCATAATGTCTTCCAAATAAGATGTGCTAGATGTATGCTCTTATGCCTTTAGATGCAAGATTAGGTGATAATAGATAATGATCAATGGTTGGCCCCTTATTTGAATGAAATAATTAAGTATATATGATTCCCTTGTTTTAATTTTGTAATTGACAATTGAAAGGCTAACCCAAAGTTGTAAAAGGTGACCAAGAAGTAAAAGATACACAACGAGTAAGAATAAGATAAAGAAGGTTAAGGGCACCCAAGAGGGATAGGAGTGCCGAGAATTAGTGTATGAGGCCATAAAAGATAAATCAATCATTTACCTGAAGAACTATAAGATATGTAATGCCAATAAAAGTGCAAGAGATAAAGAAAAAGGCCAAAATGAGTTGACAACCACTTATATATATATATATATATATCAGGACCTAAAAATGTACCCAAGTGCATAGATTTTTGTCTACATATGTAATGTTTGTTTATGTCAGCCATATGTTAATGTTTTCCATTATAAGTTTGTGTAAAGTGTTTTAGGTTATTCTATTATTTAGTTTCAAGGTTAGATACATGTCTATGTGTTATATTATTATATTTTGTCCTATGTAGTCTAGTCATTAAGAAATGGTTAAGTCTAAATACTTAGAGAACAATCCAATCTTTAATTGGATTAGTTTTTAAAAACATTAGTGCCATTTACATTATTTGTAGTATTCTCTATATAGGTTCATTAAGGTTAGCATAAAACAAGTAGAAATCCTTTTTGTGCCAAAGTAATCTATGTCGTAGTAAAAAATGTAAATGTAAAAATTTGTACAAAAATTTCCTTATGGGTGCATTTTCCATGTAACCTAATGTCTCCTAAAAATAAATTGTTTCACAAAGTAGTAGGGGAGAAAATAATAATAAAAATGTCAATACGGTGCTTCAATATCACACTTGCTAAGTAAACAACGTCATTCACTAGAGGAAGGAGGAACATGAGGTTAGATTTTGATCAATGAACTCACGTCGAGTCACTAACGATGGGGGCACATGTAATTGTGGTGACATTTGTGTTCTTTCATGTGTGTTATGGCATGCTTATCTTTTTGAGTATATCTTTATATTCAGTTTGTAGTGTGTTCCTATGTTCATGTTGAGAATCTATTCCTATGTACTTTCCTACTGTAATAATATAGTGAACAATATAACACACAAGTAAAAGTAGCATCATGATACTTCAACAGGTTCAAGAACCAAATGTGTTCTTTTTCATACCTAAGTTTTGGTAAACCTTTGTAAAACCATTAAAAGTTTTGTAGATGGTTCCTACTTTAGCTCCCACGCTAACGAGGTCAAATGTGTTCCCTACAATGATTAGTTGATAAGAATATGGTTCCCATATGTGTCCCCACACTATATCAATCATATATGTTCCTAATAATTTATGGTTTATAAGAATTTGATGTTTTTATTCTTCTACCTTTAGTTTGAGTGTGTGTCAATATCATGAGAAATTATAGATAAGAAAGTTGCAAAAGAAGTGTAACTATTTTTCTACCGTGTAAACACTAAGGGGGAATGTTAGTAAATTTAGTATTTACATTGTTTAATATTTACCATAAGGTAAAATAATTTGTATTACGGTTATATTGGTTGGTAAATTGTTGTGGTTACAAAAATATTATGAATATAGGTTAGTTTTTATATACGTAATTAATAGTGGTGATTTAACCAAAAATGGATTTAAATCTAATTGAATAGTAAAATATATGATAAAATACAATCAATATATAAATTTTAAGCACCCAAACAATGTAACACTATGAGAAAATTGGGGAGAGAGATGATTTAGTTGAATCCTACGTAATATAGAACTAATCTAAGTGGTATAAAGTGTTGAAAAGAGATCAAAATATGTCACAATTGTTCTCTATAAAATCAAGATTCTGATAATAATGACAGACATGGGAGCCTAGGGATGGAAAGGGTGCTCAGGCACTTGTGACTTTTCTTAGGAGCTAGTAAGCTGTGAAAAAGGTGAGAATCTACTTTTTCCTATGTCGCTAGGGTTTTGCTATCACTTCATGTTAGTCACTTGATATTTTCACTTTGATCATCGAGCGTACCTATAACCTACAACATAAACCCTATATATATGCACAATCTCAAAAACACATCAAAATTGGAATGAAAATGTAATATGTGAAGTTAGATTGACCCCAAAAAACACCCAATGAGTGAACTTATGACCAAGCATTGCACTACATTCCAGACTCCATGTAGTTCTTTGTGCTTGTGTGCATAATAATTTCCTTAGATTTCCCTTACACGAATAATGCCAATATATTTGGCTATGACTAGATAAGATGAAAATGTGTGATATAGATTTGAGCAATTCCTCTTCCTATGAAGTGTATGTAACCCAAAAATGTAGTCCCTTTGATGGTAGTGATAATATGTAGATGAGATTTCCCCTTAGAATTTTCATCCAAAATAATAGTGTGTATGTTGTGTATATATATGGATCTCTTGTTTGAATTTCAACACTAGTGACATGAAGGGCTGACTATGAGCTTGGGATAATGATTATAAAACTAAAAATGCCAACCATGAATGTCAAAATATGTAACAAGAATAAAGAAGACAAAAATGTCTAGAATAGACAAGAGCGCTTGACGCTAGTGTCCAAAGTGGGCATTGGTGTCCTGAGATAAATGATGATAGATGTGAAAAGACAGAAAAATATGGATTCTCGTGACCCACCACAACTAGGTGCAGAAGTACAGTGTGAGATAGAAAGACACTAGAAATAATCAAATTAGATGGATAAGGGATTCATCACCGGTGAATACTTTTCCTATTTAAGATCCATGCACAACATACTTGATGGCATAGTAAAATAGTACTATGTATGTGATTTTGTGTCTACATTTTCCCCCTTTATGTTATTTGAATGAAATTCAAGTAGCGTAAAGGGAGTAAGGAACATACTCTGTATAGAGTCTAAATAAGCCATGTTACAAAATAACGTGTAGAATGTAAAAAATTGTAATGTGGTGAATCATGGATCAATATTTTGACCCATGTGGTATAAGTGGAGATAACAAAACCTATTAAGGAGAAATTGGAAAAATAGTTAAAATAATTTGGATATTTTGGATATTTTGAATTGATGTAGGAGGTTGAAGAGGTAGGGAGTGATCAAATACCAACCTGATTTTTTTGTAAATGGGAGGATTTGAATGTCATGTCGCCAAAGGAAGAGTGTTGGAGAGAGATATCTAGTTTTACTCTCCATCCATGATTACATCCCCAAAAGGTTCCAACCATTGTAGACAGATAGAGACCAAATTTAGTTCTCGATTCGGTTTGATTAATTCTATTTGAAAAAGTGTTTTTTTCCGATTGAAGAACCCATATAGGAGCATTATAGGAAAGGTAATGATTTCTCAATTCCTAACACATATATTAACAGGTGTTATGATTTGAATTATGTTAGATGGCTTCCAATTTAGGTCATCTGGAAGAGATATTAATGTAAAGTGACTCCCAAGTTAGGTCATATGGGAGTCATAGTAATTGTGATTTAGCTCCCAAGTTAGGTCATCTAGGAGAGATAGTAAAGTATGCTTATTGTATTGATTGATTGATTTTATTTAAATGATAGAATATTTATTTATAATAAGATGTACTTAGTGACTTACTCACGATATATTTTTTCATGATTTTCCCCATATTAGGTCATTTGGGGAAATAGATTTGAAATAGTAGAAAATATTGAATGTAGTATAGAATGATTGTACCTTTGTTTGAATGAGATCAGAGCAAGTTGTAATAGTAATATGTTAGGAGTGTCGATTGACTATATTGTAACCTAAGAGGGATTATGGGATGATCCTGATTGTATGCCCCCTTTCGAAAAAGGGTGAGGCGGAGAAATGAGCACTAAGTCGAAAGTAAATGTATAAGATGTTTGTGATAGTAAATGAAAAAGAATGCAATTTTATAGTCATATTAGTAATAAATATTTTAATAAAACATATGCCAAATTTGAATATGAAATGTAGAAATATGTATGGTATGATGGTAGAGTAAATTATGATCCATATGGTGCAAACTACGAGTCAAATAGAGTTACTAGTCACGAGATGTGAGTGAAATGGTGTAGCACTTATTACTTATAGCAGTGATTGTAAATAGTAACTATAATATATGAAGAAATTAAAATTACTATATATAGTAATAGTGAAAATGTAATAGTATTCATGTGTGACGTGATTGAGAAGAATTTGGAGCTCTAATCATGAGGATGCCATGCGTTAGAGTAGTGAGTTTGAATAGATTTGAGAGAGTAGCGAGTGGGTACGTGGTTTTGCAGATGACCGATGAGTTGGTATGTATGATGAATTTTGGAAAATTTTGTCAAATATATTTATTTTTGTTAAATTTTGATAAAATTGTGTTTATATATTTTTGGCATTTCTAACCTAGGCGAAGTGGTCGAGAGTTTTTGTTCCTAAGGACACTAGTACCCGATTATAGAAACTAGTGACTGATGATTGGCACATGTGGCCTAGTCACGGTGTTGGCATTCCAAAGTAGGGTTTTAGGCACTATATTATGAACTATTGACAATCCGACTAGTTTGATGCTATGATAAATGATTGATATAGTATATATAGTGTACTAATGGAATAATTGTGTTGTTTTATATGTTATGCAAAGGGATATACACTCGAGAGAGTTTTAGGAGGGATGGAAGTTGAGTAGGTTAATTATTTTGGGGTTGTTAGATGCGGAGTGGGATATATTAGACCATTTCAGCCTACGACACATTACTAGATTGGGGTAGGTTCCCCATAATATGCCTATGTTGACAGTTTTGTGTGTGATAAATGGTGCATAGATACATGTACATTCTAGTTTCCTACCGATGAGGTGAAAGTGACTTTAGAGGATGTATATAATATGTTACAGATTTGCCTATTATAGGAGAGAGATTACATGTGATGACTATAATGGATGCCCAGAGGAAGATGAGGGCGTGAGCTGGTATTTTACAAGGACATGAGTACATGTAAAAATGCATATCGATTTAGATGTAATATTGAGATCCAGCTCTTTCACATTCTATGAAATTTACCGCAGTGATTTTAGTGTCGCAGCGGTGGTAGTGGATGGTGGTGGAGTCGGTATATTATATAACATGCATGATATTTGTCACATTATATAGGAATATGGAACTAGGTATATATGGGCGTGGTGTGTATTGGCCCACTTGTATAGATATTTTTATAGATTCACTCAAGAGGATCATGGGGGTGGACTAGGAGCCATGACTTTATTATAGGTATGGGCCTATGAGTATATTACGATAATGAGGCCACTCGGTGGGCCACTAACCGATTGGGCTAGACCCAATATATTTGTAGCAAGGTGGTAAGGCACCCATAGCAAGAGGATGGATACAACCACCTATAGGTCGATGCTATATCGACGGGCCATGAGGCTATTATATAAATACCATATATATATTATGGTGGATGAGTAGAGGATGGTGTGGAGTTACGGTGCATTCGAAAAACTATATGGTTGGAGGATCACTTCCCGGGGTGCTAGTGTTATTCTAGGGTGAGAAAATATCGAGATAGTTTGGCATGGCCCAAGATGTGCCCCAAATCCATATATATGGTTGAGATCTACTAGAGAAGCAAGATGAGCGGGGAGAGGCCAAGCCCAATAAGAGCACAGCTAGTGCATCCTAATTTAGATGAGGTAGATGCGGCTATAGAGCCAATACAAGTTGATGAAATAGGGTGAACTCAGACCTACACAAGGACTAGTGGGTGAAACATCAATGGGTGTTTCTATTTCCAATGGTGGTGGATATGGCGGTGGACCAAGAGTTAGAAGAGAAGAGGGGCGTACCTTCCCCTATGCATATGGTGTAGCTGTTGTAAGGGAAGAGCGTAAGTATTGTGTATTTCTATTGATTAGTTTTTGTTTATGTACTAGATATTGCCAAGGTTTGTAGTGACTAATGGTGGTCTTGGTGAATTTGAGTGGTTTCTATTGGTCATTGATTGTAGATTCATTGATATGCACGTTGACACAAAACATGCATGTATATGTTCTCGTGGGAGGTGGTATGCTAGAGAGATTTGATGTTATTGCTAGTAATCATGACCATTTATTCGAGTTGGTGGATATAGTAGTAGCCACATGTACCTTGTTATTGAGCAAGCGCAACTAGGATCATGTGGATACTAAGAGAGCTAGACAAGCTATAAGAGGAGGATCCCACAGCTCGGATGTGTTTGCTAAATATGTTGAGTTATAGGGCTTATTTGTAGAGAAGGTGGACAATATTGCTCTATTATGGAGTTAGTTGGATAGATATAGAGGCTAAGATCAACGACATAGATTTAGTGTCAAATCTTCTAGTTCTATAGCTCCCACTATTGTATCTAGTGATAGTGATGACGACGTGTAATTTATTTTATGTGTTGTATTGATGCATGGGGTCTTTCCCTCAGCCATCAGTATCTTAAAACTTTGGATTTTTGATGTGATATATATCGATGGATGGAAATTTATATCATATGTGTTTCGATGTGCATTGATATATGATGTGATGGTTGTTTCTTGCACTTTAGTTTGATATGTATTATTGCAATGGGTGTTTTGGTTTGTAATTCATGATGGTGTGGAAATAAATAGATAAATAATTATTAGAATAGGATTTGTATTTTCATGGGAATGAATTATATAGTATGTGATGAATAGAAATAGATGTATTTGATATAATAGAATAGATAATGTGAAAGAGTAATAGAATAACGATGCATTTGTATTGGAATAATTAGAGAATGTAAAACAACGTTTTTAATACATAAAATTTATGGATGTGATGTAATGTGGTAGATAAATAGAAGTAGAAATAAGGATGTGTTGATGATTAAAGAATGATGTAATGTAGAATAATGGTCATAATTGTGTGTGGTGGGAATGAAGGATGGAAGAAGAGTGATTACCCCCAGTGTTGGAATGAGGTTAATTTATAAATACCCCTCGTAGTCAAGAATGAACCATAGAACAAGAATGCATCATTAGAAAATGGGTTTTTCACATGCAAAGAGTGATACTATAAAATTTATGACATAAAGCATAGTGCATGAGTTATGAAAGGAGAGGTGTATTGATGTATTATACCCTCAATAGTCAAGTGTAAACCATGACACAAGAGTGCATCATAGGGTAATGTAATGCAGAGTGAATGTCATCTACTATATGTTAAGTGGCCAACAAGGCATAGATAGAGCATGTGAAGCAACAACAACATGAGAATAAGTGTCAAATTGGATGTCAAATGGAATGATACCTGGAATAGAAGGTGTGGTGGTAGGAAGTGTTGAAGCAAGAGGCTTAGGAAGCCAATGAGGTAGTGTATAAATTTTTAAAGAATAAGATAATACAACTATAGGTGGATTTGATGGAGGACACATATGGATGATAACCTTAGGAGGTGGATGGATGTTTACTTTAGATGGAAGTGAAGGAGATAAATGAACAAGACTAGAAGCATGCTTATGCGGAATAGGAGAAGAGAGCACTCACAAGAGGGTGTGGTGTCATTATCTTCTAATTTTTGTAAGAAATGGAGAGAATAGAATTCATTATCATGATGGCCATTGATGTGGTGGAAATTATAGAAAATGATGTCACATTGGCATTGTAGGTGGTGAGGTGGATGATGTTCAATAAAAGTTAAGCGAATTAAGCATTTTTCAAGTAAAGAACGTAAGACATCATAAGGTTTTGTATTACGTGAAAATTTTAATGGTTCACGAGTAGGAGGTGGAGAAGACTTAGGGGTATGCTGATGTGATAGAGGTGAAGGAATACACTTATGGAGGTGGATATGGTGACCGTGGAGGAATCTTAATGGATGGAAAAGGAAAAGAGGTAATAGACAAAAAAATACTATAATAAGTAGAAGGGGGTGATATAACATGTTTGGAAATTAAATCTTGTTCAAATTCAATAAATTTGTAGCATAAGAGAGTAAAATATTCACATGTATCATATAATAGTTTTTCTTTCAATGCAAAAATTAAGCCACGACAAAAGATAAATTTATTTTCTAAATCAATGGGCTCAAATAATAACTGATACATACAATAATTAAAGTGTAAAATGTAATCTATAATTGGTTCTTTCTTTCCTTGATGCAATGAAGGCAAGCATTCATATGTAACCTTAGGACCATTGTTAGAAATAAATTTTCTAAGAAAAACATCCTCCATATCATAATAAGTACTAATGGACCCATAAAGAAAATGAGTGTACCTTTAGAGAGCAGGATGAACAAGACTATGATGAAATGCTTTTAGTAACAAGTGATTATTATAATAAGCATACATGGCTGATCAATAATGCTTAAGATGTAAATAAGTATTGCTAGTACCATCGAACATGAGAAATTGGGCATGGTGAAGTCCTTTGAAAAGTAGAATTGTGGGTATTTTTAGGAATAGGATTGTCATGCAAAGAAATATTTTCAATGGAAGCATAGTGGGATTTAATTTATGAACTTCATATTGCAAAGTTCCAACAACATTCATGAGAGATAAAATATCATGTGAAGGAATGGTAGGTGAAGTAAGAGTTGATAGGTTGGATCTTGTCATGGTGGGTGATCATGGAAATGTGAGAAGGAGTGGATGTGGAAGGATGAGAAGGAGGTGGAAGAGGAGGAGAGGAATATGGAGGCTCTATGGGAATTCTAGATGTAGACTCATCTAAAATAATAAGAAGTGAAGTAGTAGTAGGATTATAAACATCATGAGAAACGACATCGAAGAGGAAGGAAGATGTGGAAGAGGAAGAGAAAACATGGAGGATCTGTGGGAATACTAGAAGTAGACTCAAAATATATGATAAGAGGTGCACTAATGATAAGAGTAGGATCATCCACAACATCAGAATAAGAAAAAGAAGAGGAGAAGAACATGGAAACTCTATGGTAATGCTAGAAATAGACTCGAAGATATGATAAGAGGTGTACTAGTGATAAGAGTATGATCATCAACAATATTAGAAGAAGAAGAAAGAGGTGGAAGAGGAGGAGAGGAACATGGAGGCTCTATGGGAATGCTAGAAGTAGACTCAGAAGATATGATAAGAGGTGTACTAGTAGTAGGAGTAGAAACATCATGAGCAACCACATCGAAAGAGAAGAAAGAGGGATAGCAAATTTGCATTCAACAAAGTGTTAGGAGAAGTAACATTATCACTAACATGTTCATGATCGAAGCATAGTTTACATCATTATCGACATATTTTCATAAGTAATTATTTCATTAAAACTATCATCATCATACAAATAAGTGGTAGGATTACTTGTTAGGAATTAGTATTTACATCATGGTAAATAATTATATGGTTAGTTATATATATATATATATATATATATATATATATATATATATATATATATTGTTATAACAAATGTATAACAATATATATTCATGTGTGTTGTAGTTTCCTATTTTATAGGAAGTCAGCTTTTCCTATTGATATGGCTATATAATAGCTTTCAGTGATTGTAATTAATATGGGTCGAATATAATATCAATTTATTTGCTCGATGCCAAATATTGTCACATAGAACAAATAAATTGATATTTTATTCGACCCATATTGAATTACAATCACAGGCCTCTCTCGTCACCACCAACGACGGGGCGCAAAGAATGATTTGGTGGCACAGTGTGCAAAGCAGAGTACTTGTTTTTGAGTTTTGCAAAGTTGTTCCGATTCATTGTGTGGTGTGAATTTCAGCTTGGTGTGATTCTTTTTCAAAGTTCCTGTTTTGTTTGGTATTTGATGGATGTTGGAAAGAAAGTTGTGTTGGAGCACAGATGACTATCAGCGATCCTCTGACTGACTTGGTCCTCTGACTGCCGTACTTCGTTGGAAGATGGTCAGCTAGGAAAATACGTTCACTAGCATTGTGACCATGTGCAGCAAGACCTAACTAGCAAGATCCATTTAGGAGTATGTTCTTTGATGCATTTTGCTTCTCAGTATCTATATGAATGGAATTTCACATTGTGGGGGGGAAAACATACCAATGTTCCATTCCCATTCTGCACCCAAAATGACTTAGTTAAGGAAAGCTTCCAGTGGCAGTGGCAATTTTCTATGTTGTTCAAGATTGAGTGGCAGCGATCAATGACAGAGACTACAATTAAGAACATTATGATTCTTATAGGAAGTAATGTGAAATTTTTTCAGTATATCTTCTATTCTGCAGTTTTGTGATATGCAAGTTATGTTTCCTACATAATTCCTTGATGTATAAGCATAGTGGTGAACAGTAGCACTAGAGTAAGTCAGTTCATGGATCTTGAAAGGGTTTGTGGGAGGATCTAGAAAACCACATGAGGTTGACAGTTGATGAGGTTCCTGTCACTTCAAGGTTTGTGGTAAGCCTGTTTTTAAAACCATGGAAGGAGAGAGCCTTTCTTTTGGATCAAGGTCATGAGTCACAAAGTTGGACATGCCACAGGGGTGAGCATACTGCAGTTGAGAGTGTGGAGGTTTTTCTACCATGTAAACACTAAGGGGGGGAATGTTAGGAATTAGTATTTACATCATGGTAAATAATTATATGGTTATATATATATATATATATATATATATATATAACAAATGTATAACAATATATATTCGGGTGTGTTGTAGTTTCCTATTTTATAGGAAGTCAGTTTTCCTATTGATATGGCTATATAATAGCCTGTGATTGTAATTCAATATGGGTCGAATACAATATCAATTTATTTTTTCTGTGTGACAATATTGTTGTCCCAATATTACTAATATCATATTTATCATTGCATTCATTAGAAGCACTTCCGTAAGTAAGAAGAGTAGGAGATATAAATTGGCATTCATATTTAATACTATTAGAAATGAATTCATGCACATGTACACTTGCAACATTGGAAATGAAATTATTAGCATCCATATTATCACAACCAAGAACATGATCAAGCAAATAATATCTAGTAATACTATCATGTGCTATAAGATGAGTGGAAGAAGGTGCAGCAACATGGGTGACTACAGGAGAGAAAGGAAAACATGAAGTAAATTTATTTACAGGAGATACTATGCAAATTCTTATAGTTGTGAAAATTATAAGGATGAGTTTTTGAAAGAAATAAGTTGTTGGAGGAACGAAGAATCACATTGAGGGTTTCAGAGAGGTTATGAAATTCATCTTGTGCAAGGTAGCATCATGAAATATAGGTTCCTAACATGTATTAGCCATCTCATGCTTATGATATGAGGACCTCTTCTTAACTATAAGGGTTTTGGAGATCCTAGGGACATAAATTCAAAGGAAAATGGGTTCACCAAATGATTTAACCAAAAATTGATTTAAATCTAATTACGAGTAAGATATATGATAAAATAAAATAATTATATAATCACTAAATACTCAAAAAATGTAAAACTATGAAAAATGGGGAGAGAGATGACTCATCTAAATCCTATGCAATCTGAACTGGTTTGAGGTATAAAGTGTTGAATAGTGTTGGAATTTTGTCATAACTACTCTATGTAAAATTAGGATTTTGAGAATAATGTTGACACAGTGCCTGGGGCTGACAAGGGTACCGGTTGTTGGAAGCATAATGGACTGAGAGGGGTTTAAATCAATCCTACAAAAATTTCATTTCAATTACCATCATTATTCATTCAACCATTTATTCAACCATGAACCATATGTGTGTTTACTTAAGCATAAAAACAACCATACACAAGATCAAGAGAAAGAGAGTACACGAGAACACAAAATATATGTGGAAACCCTAAAGGGTGGGAAAACCCACTTAAATTTTGTTGATATTACACACAAAAAAAATTTAGTGAAGCACCAACTTCACCAGAGTACCAACCCCTATTTTAGTAGAGCACCAACCCTACAAGGAGCACTAACCCCTAATTTAGTGAAGCACCAACTCCAAAAGGAGGATAAAATCCCATAAATATGACCAAAAACTAACTTGGCCACCTAAAGATATCTGATCTCTTGATTTTTTCTACCACAACTGATGGAGATCACAAACCCTAGCTCACACACTAGGTCTTCAATCTCTCATAACCTTGCTCTTTCTTCAATTCTCAAATCTCTAATCACACTTAAACATGCTCTATAATCTTCCTTAACCTATCATTTACTTCCTTAGCCTTCATATAATTCTCTCATACCTTAAAAATCTTCATCTAGGTCACACTTCTTCCCTCTAAGAGCACTAGTTAAAAATGAACCAAACAAGCACTTAAATATGATTTTCTTCCTTCCAAACCAAAAGAGGTTGGTCCCTCATGATAATTTTGACCCATAAAACTCTATAAAATTCATAAATTTTAATTACAACAGTTACATATGACCCAAATAGGTCGGCCTAGCTAAAACCCTCAATACATGTGCCAAAAATGGCTCAAAACCCCATGGGCACATTCTTAAAAATTCCCTAACATTAGTATCATAATTTTTCATGACCCAAAACACCTTAAATATGAATAAAATATCATTAAAAATTCATACATGGTCGCAATTAATATCAACCAATCAAATTATTTCATTTACTGGGCCCAGTTCCCTTTACAATTCTCAAAACAGTTGTTTCTTGCACCCTTCATCACCCTAGAAACTTCATAAGGCCCCAAATTCACTCAGAAAGATAAAAAAATTCCATGTGACCACTTGATGTAAATTTAAGAACATGTATAACACTTCTAAGCAATTTATAATTCATGAAACATCCATCTCTTCAAACCACATCTAATTTTTCCTTCACCAAAACAACCTACCAAAAATAAGTTTCCAAAGGTTAGCTCATAAAAACATTTATGCATACATACAAGACCTCTAAATGGATTCATTGGATTCTAAATTCATCTTTATTAACATTATAGGTGATAGGAATCATCACCTGATCTAGCTCATGATTCAAACAACACAAAACTTTCACTAGAACACATGTTGTCTTGGACTGCCAAAAATATTATTGCTCAAAGAATGCCCTGGAAACCCTATCAAATGACCTTGTCATGAGGAAATACATATATCACTATAAATCTCTCTTTGAATCCTCTTTTGAACACAACTTTAATAACTTCAAAACTCCACCTGTAGCTCAAGTTATGCTCATTTTACTTAACTCGTTATTTTAGACCCCAAAACTACATTTGAACCATTCAACCTATTTGGATCTCAAAACACCATGTAAATTCATGAAATTTTCATAAAAACTCCATGTACATTAGTAAAAACTCCCATAAATCATGCACCATTAATTTTTCATGCTACTCCTTAGGACCATCTTGTCCTAAAGCCTTCTTCTTCAGAAACTGCTATTTTTAGGTGGGTGGCACTCATCATCATGACCTCAACCATAAATTTATGGAAATATAATATATTCCTATACAACATCCAATAATCATTTTTTATGAACCAATCAAAACTATTTCATTATACTTCACTTTCTACAAACTTCTCCTAGCTAGGGTTTAATTAGGGTTTTAGACCACTTTATTTTCATAAGGATCATTCATAAAAATATGACGATCAAACCACGTCATTATTTTTTTTAAAGATTCATAACTTACCTTATAATATATGTCTCATACCTCATGTCTCCATGTAAATCATACAATTCACAACGAGCATCAGAAGGTCAACTTTTGCTATAAAATCACACTACAACTTACCCGGTTTTAGTAAAACTTACATAACTTGAAAAATTATCATCATGGAAACCTGATTTTTTTCCCACAACACAATGACACACCATAATAACATACAAAATCATCCTAATTTCATATTTACCTCTCATTATTTCCAGCCACCGAGACTTGCATGTGCTAAACCTGTCTGATTCTCACATGTAACTTCCCAAGGACCTCAAATATGCACTGAATAGCTGAATGCAGACTTGAAACTGACCATACACCTCAGGTAAACTATCAAAACTTTTTTCCCATTATTCATAATGACTTATTAGGCCCAAATCCCATTTCTCTACCTCATTTTTGATGTTCTAGTATTAGAAACAAGCCCAAATGACTTTACAAAATGCTATGACCACATGAATTGACCATGTTGACATCATGTAGACACATATACATCTGAAACATACCTCATGGAACATTAATGACCTCATGAAAACATCCAACCAACACTAGGGATCTCAAATAGTGATTATACTAGCTCAACCATGCACCAGGACACCATGACAACTCAACAAACCACTTGATCAACATGCATGATAGTTGAATAACATCATAGGGAGACTCATACATCACCATGACACCCTTTTCCATCAATGAGATTTTAAATCAATGACAACACTAACCCACAATGTCCAACAATCTCCCCATTTGTCATTGATGACAACCATCATTCAAAAACATTTATGGTAACCAAATGAAAAACACACACAAGACCTATTTCCCATGTTTCTTATCTTATCTCCCCATTTTCCATCTATGAAAAAGGATACAATTACTCTATTACATAAAATTACAACACGCAACTAGTGATAATGACAACAATGCTAAAAACACAACTTACTTTACTTACTTTCTCATAACCTCCCCGACTGAATTGTCTTCATTTTGACTCCTACAACAGCAAATAATGATCCTATGGACCTGTAGTCATCCTCAAAATTGTTCCCCTTACATAATACACATCATATTGGTCTTTATTCATGTCTTTCATCTCATTATATGCTAAAAATTTACTCAAATCATCAAAAAAATAGTCCTTCAATACTAGTATATCCACCTTTAGGACTATTGTCTCTCAACATCTCCTTTAGTGAAAAATAGCTAATTTCTCAAGGCTCTAGAATCCATTACATAGTATATTAAGTACCTTAAAATCTCCCCTAGACTTGTACTACACATATCTACTAAAGAAGCACAAAATTTGGCTACTTGCCTTGAGTTCTTGGCTTACAAAAACACCTCAAACAATTTTGAGATGACCTAAACAACTTTCTTAGTTTATAACAATCATACTTGACTGATATTATGTATTCAAAGAATAAACTTGATAAAATCTTGAAGTATATCATCATTAAATACCTCCCATGACTTTAGAAACACCAATATAACTCCTATAAGGTCACACAATCACTCACCATGTCCTTAATATTTCGTTAAGACCGTGTCACACTAGTTTCTTACATTTTCAGTTAGTGTAGCTCACTTCTTTTCTATGAAAACATCAACAACCTCACACTACTTAGCAACTATGCTTTGATTCAGCCATGTAGATCCTTTTAGGCACCTTATCCCTTTGAAATAGGTTATAAAACTATTTCCTTCTATTAGAGACTTCACAACAATAAATACACTTGGCAAGGTTGATAACTTTACTTGAAAGATGATGACATTGTACTTTGTAAGTTTGAATCTTAAAGCTCGTGACCTATGGAAATACTCATCCCATTAACAAAACAAATCCTTAAGATATTCATGAATCTTGGGAAGAGCTATTTTTAGCATTCATTATCCTTCTTGCAGAGGTCCTTTGATGACATTACTAATTATTCATGACCCTAATAACCATACAAGGAATATTGTTACCATCATACAAACCTATAGATCATATTCTTGACACAAGACATTGATTTCTCCATTCAAGAGAACTCTCTTAACCTCTTCTTTCTTAGAAAACATTTTAGCATATCAACTTGATGTACTACTAACATGTAGGATGTATTTTCTCCTTAAAAATCATAGATATAGATTCTCACTCACTTCTTAAACTAGTAGCCCTTAGTTATTCATCAAGGAATGAACTTGGTAGGTTCAACATACCTCTTCGAGTAAGATCAAAGTCAAAAATTCACTAGTATCCCTATATACTTATAGCTTAACATTTCAAATTTTAATACTAACCTTCATAGACCCCGCATTGAGATTTACTTAGAAATACTAGGAGAAATTTCAAACCAAACTTCATTATGTTTTCTAAATATTTCTTCACATAAAATCAACTCTTACATTCTTATAGCTTTTATACTTTGTTTCAGTCATCTCAGATGATCAATATACTTTGTCTCAAAGTTTGGTGATCTTCAATATCAAATAAACACCTACTAACAACCTTCACATTCCCTTGTACAATCATCTTAATGAATTTGAGACCATAAATCACTTCAAGAAAGCTTCATACCCATGTAGATATTCATTAGAAGACTCTTTGACTTTGATTGGTACACTATCTTGATAGATGTTGGCTTTTTCACATAACTCGAACTTGGATACCACATATTTTACTCTTTTCATACTTTGAATTTTTCTCATAGTCCTTTCACAATTGATTTGGAGTCAATATTGACTCATCATTCCCGTAGAGACCCTTATTAGACAATTGTAGTCTAATTTAGTCCAGTAGCACTATCCCTTTTCACTTCATGAAAACTTATTATGACATTCTAAAGACTCAAACAAGACTAGGCACATCTTATCACACTTCAACCCGAGAAGTACACTTATACATGAGTTATGAGTTGCCCGCACACTTCTTCAAGACCTTTTGAACACATTTACTGACTTCAAGACATGAATTTTATGTGGATGCAACATTAATATTATGATACAATCTTTATTTCACAATTTGAACCCTTTTTCAAGCTATGAAAACCTCTATATACTAAATCATCCTTTTATAGATCACTCAAGTAACCCAATTTATGGCTTGGAACACATTGACATACTCTATGATGTTCCTTCAATGACTCGAGACTAAAACATACAACTAATAATCTAAAAGATACTACCTTCTCAAACATACTAAGACATGATGGTCAAGAAATAGTACATATATGGACTGAAAAAACTCACACAAGCTTCATGACAAAGTGACAATATTTTCGTAAGACAACATATACTCCTTTTGCACATAGACACCATATGTACTTGCACATTGTTGATTCATACAAATAAATTAACATCTTTTGACATGACGTATATTGAGTAACATATCCCTTTGATGTAGACCGTCATATTTTATGACAAACACACTAAAAATTCATGAGGACAATAGACTCAAACTATAGACCCAACATGAACAAGACTCCCACAGATTCAAAAATAAATATGAAAGACAAACTCATGAATACTAAGACACCTTCAACAAGACCTTATAGATGTCATATTCACTGTACTACAACCCTTGACAAATCTTTGCATCAACCACTAATATTCAGACCTATATGAGATGAAAACTATAGAAGATGACACTTCTTGACCTAAAGGAGCTCTTCACACCACAAAAACTCTTGATATACATCAAGGAAGGACTTGGATCTCAGCTACTAACTAACTTAGTTCATTTAAGAAATTAAGAACTCAAAAGTCGACAACTATCAGCAATAAGAACTTCAAATTTTCACAGAAGAGTCATTTTGCATACCTTATTACTTTTTTGGTATCCCATGGGCCAATTTTCCTTACACGGAACTTGAAAACCATTCAAACATGTGTTCTTCTTCAACAAGTGCAAGCATACATCTTTGAACTTGATTAGACTTGATGACCTTATTTTCAACCTTGTTAGCACAAGAATTCTCCTTGACATCTTTCAAATTCTTCATGAAGCGATGAGAATCACCTCTCTTGACCTTAGGATCAGTTTTTGCAATAAATCTCGCTTTTGTTTTGAAAATATATTACAATATATCCAAATTGTTGGAAATTGAAGAAAGCAATATTTTTCTTCCTTTTAGGCTCAAACACACTCAAGTTACAACCACATTATTTTACTTTATTCCCATACACACAACATGAAAATAACTCACCTTTGAAGACCCCTACCACATTCCTTGAATCTCTTCTTTTGCAATTTTTAGTTATATGTCCAAACTCATGACAAATGAAACAATATCCATTGAATAAAGAACCATACCTCATAGCATTAGGTTTTCTAATTGAGTTATACCTTCTTGGATCTTCCCTTTTGATCACCTTCTCAACTGATTTAGTACTTGGACCAGCTTCATCATCATTCTTTCCTTCAAACCCTAGGCATGTTTTTTCATCTATGGCCTTTTGACCTTCTAGAACATCATCAAGATATTTAGAGCTCTTCTCAAGTTTCCAATACATCTTCAACTCGTTAGAAGCATCCCGTAAATTTGATTTAAGTGCTTTCAACTTATCTTCATACCTAGAATAAGCATCTTCTTTCTCCTTTAGGGATTTTAACATATTATCCAATTGATATTTAAAATCCTTGATGGCTTGATCATGATTTGTCTCCATGTCCTTGACCTGAATCTAATAGGCCCTAATACATAAATGAGCTATTTCATTCCTTATTTTCAATATGGCCTCAATATATGCAAAGTTACCAATTATTTGTGTTTCAAAGGATCTCCTTCAAATTGTTAAACTTCCTTCACAAGGACCTTCTCTGACACCAATTGTTACAAGAATAATGGACTAAGAGGGGGGTGAATCGGTCCTACAAAACATTCATTTCAGTTACCATATATTAACCATCATCATTCATTGAACCATTTATTCAACCATGAACCATATGTGTGTTTACTTAATTATAAAAACAACCATACATAAGATCAAGAGAAAGAGAGTCACAAGAACACCAAATATATGTCATAAACCCTCAATGGGAAGAAAACCCACTAAAATTTTGTTGATATTACACACAAAAATTAAATTTAGTGAAGCACCAAGTTCACAAGGAGCACCAACCCCTAGTTTAGTAGAGCACCAACCCTACAATGAGCATCAAACCCTAATTTAGTGAAGCACCAACTAAAAAAGGAGGCTAAAACCCCTAAATATTACCAAGCACCAACTCGACACCAAGATATATTATCTCTTATTTTTATACTACCATAACTGATGGAGATCACAATTTCAGCTCACACGCTAGGTCTTCAATCTCTCATAATCATTTTATTTATTCACTTCTCAAAGCTCTAATAATATAAACTAGTGCTCTCTAATATTCCTCAACCTATAATGATATTCCTCAAAGCATTAAAATAATGCTCTCATACCTGAAAACATCTTCCTCTAGGTCACACTTCTTCCCTCTAAGAGCACTAGTTTAAAAATGAACCAAACAAGCACTTAAATATGCTTTTCTTCCTTCCAAACCAAAATAAGTCAGTACCTCATGATAATTTCAACCCATAAATCTCTATAAAATTCATAAATTTTAATTAAAACATGTACAAATAGGTTGGCCTAGATAAAACCCTCAATACATGAGCCAAAAATGGCTTAAAACCCCATGGGCACATTTTTAAAAATGCCGTAACATTAGTACCATACTTTTTAATGACCCAAAACCCCTTACATATGAATAAAATATCATAAAAATTCATACATGGTCATAATTAATATCAACCATATAGATTATTTCATTTATCGGGCCTAGTTCGCTTTACTATTCTCAAAATAGTTGTTTCCTCGCACCCTTCATCACCCTAGAAAATTCATTAGGCCCCAAAATCACATCAATAAGATAAATATATTACATGTGACCACTTTATGGAAATTTAAAAACCTTTATAACACTTCTAAGTAAGTTATAATTCATGAAACATCTATCTCTTCAAACCACGTCTACTTTTTCCTTCACTAAAACAACTCCAAAACATATGTTTCCAAAGGTTAACTCAAAAAAATATTTCATTAGATGTAAAAATTTTCCTTATTCACATTCTATGTGATAAGAAGTATCACCCAATACATCGCATGCTTCAAAGAACACAAAACTTTCATTGGAACACATGTTGTCTCGAATTGCCAAAAATATTCTTACTCAAAGAATGCCCTAGAAACCACTTCAAATAACATATTAATGAGGAAATACATATATCACTATAAATATGTCTAAATCCTCTTTCCAATACTACTTGAATCACTTAAAAACTTCACATGTAACTTAAGTTATGCCATTTTATCAAACCATGTTATTTGAGACCCCACAACTACCCTTTGACCAAATAACTGCTTGGATCTCAAAACACCATGTAACTTCATGAAATTTTCATAAAAACTCCATGGACATCACAAAATACTCCCATATATCATGAACCATCAATTTTGAATTCTACTCCTTCGACCATCTCGTCCTAAAACCTTATTCTTCATAAAATGATATTTTTAGGTAGGGACCACTCATCATCATGACCTCCACCATAAATTTATAGAAATATAATAGAGTCCTCTACAATATCCAATCATCACTTTTTATGAACCAATCAAAATTGGTTCATTATACTTCACTTTCTACAAACTGCTCCTAGCTAGGGTTTAGCTAGGGTTTTAGACCACTTTATCTTCTTAACAATCGTTCATAAAAATGTGATTATAAAATCACCTCATTATTTTTTTGAATCTTAGTAACTCAACTAAAAATATATCTCTAAGATCTCATGTTCCCATACAAATCATACAATTCACAGGTAGCATCACAAGGGAAACTTTTTCTATAAAATCACACTACAACTTACCCGGTTTTGCTAAAACTTACAGAATTCTCATCATGAAAACCTAAAATTTTTCCCACAAAAAAAGGACACACCCTAATAACATATAAAATCATTATAATTTCATTTTTACCTCTCAATATTTCCATCCACTGAGACTTACCTATGTTAAATTGTTTGATTATCACTTGTAGCTTCCCAAGGACCTTAAATATGCACTAAATCACTGAATGTAGACCTAAAACTGACCATAAACCTTAGGTACACTATCAAAAATATTTTTCCATGCTTCAATATGACTTATTAGGCCCAAATATCACTTCCCCGCCTCATTCTCGATGTTTCGGGGCTAGAAACAAGCATGGAATGACTTGACACAATGTTATGACCACATGAACTAACCATGCTAGAATTATGTAGAAACATATACACATGAAACATACCTCATGGAACATTAATTACCTCATGAAAACATCTAACCAACACTAGGGATCTCAAACATTGATTATACCAGCTCAACCATACACCTGACACCATGATAACTCAACAAACCACTTGATCAATATACATGACAAATTTGAATAACATCATAGGGAGAATAATACATCACCATGAAACCCTTTACCATCAATGGGGTTCAACATTAATGACAACGTTAACCCACAATGTCCAACATGGGTGTTAGTGACTGCTCTTAGGTGTCATGTGAGTGCGTAGAAGGTCGAATATGCTTTTTCCTATATCGTTGGGGTTTCGCTATCACTTTCTATTAGTCACCACCTCATATTTTCACTTTGATCTTGAGAGGGTACCTATAACCTATAAAATTAACCCTAGATACCTGTAAAATCTCACAAACACATGAAAACTAGAATGAAAATGTAATATGTGAAGTCGATCGACTCCGAGGTCACTCGATGAGTGAACTTATGACCAATCTTTGCACTACATTCTAGAATCCATGTAGTTCTTTGTTTTTATGTGTGTAATATTGTCCTTAGGTTTCCCTCACACCAATAACACCAAGATAACATGTTATGTCTAGATAATATGCAAATGTTTCTTATGAAATTGAGCACTTCCCCTTCCTATGTAGTGTATGCAACCCAACAATGCAGTCCCTTTGATGGTAGTGATAGTATGTAGATGATATTTCCCCTTATAATTTCCAACCAGAATAATAATGTGTATGTTGTGTATATATATGGATCTCTTGTTTGAATTTTGACTATAGTGACACGAAAGGTGGACTATGAGCTTGAGATAAGGATTACAAACCTAAAAATCCCAACCATAATGTGCAAAAAGTGTAATAAGAACAAAGAGGACAAAAGTTCCCGTAATGGACAGAACGCTTGCCACTAGTGTCTAGAGAGGGTGTTGGTGTCCTAAGATAAATGATGACATATGTGAAAAGATGGACAAATAGGGATTCCTGTGACCTAACCGAATAGGGTACAAAAGTGACATATGTGAGAAAGAAATACACTAGAAATAATCAAAGAAAGTGGATGGACAAGGGATTATTTCACTAGTGAATACTTTTCTTTCTTAATATCTATGCATATAACAACATACTTGATGGCATAGAAAAGTAGTAGTATGTGTGTGATTTTTGTCTACAATCGTTAAAACCACTCACATATTTAGGGAGAGTTGTTATAGGAGGTTTCTTATTTTATAGGAAACATCATCCCTATATATTTGTAACCTATGATTGTGAATGTAATAAAGAAGAAATTAATAATTTCCTGTAAACCTATTGTTTCACATTCACATTTTTCTTTCACATCTTCACTATTACTAGAATTATAACTCATGAAATAATATTATCCACCTAAATATGTGCCCATGTAATATTTATTTATTTACAAGATGTTTCAGTTCCATGTGATCTATTTATAAGACAAAATGTTTCACTAAAATATACTATCAATTTTTTTGGAGTATGTACACTATCAAAGTCCCTCACTCTCTATAGTGGTATAGTTTTGTTATGTGTGTGTCAAATTTCTTCTTGCAAAGAAGATTAGATAATATAACTTTATCCGAGAAAATCTAGTGTAAATAGTTTCATTAAGTCTCCTATAATAATTATAATATGGTAGAATAATCTGAGATCTTTTTGTCACCTATTCAATGTGAAAAACAGACTCCATTTGAGCAAGATACCATCCATAGACGTTCCCATTTGGAGGACCAAAAATAGGGAATAAAATCAATCAAACTATGACATGTGGCACTACAAAAATGGTAAAATGGTGTTTATAGTTTTCTTCCTCCAATATTCGACACTCGAGTTCAAACAGTGGACCCCGCTATTTTTTTGAATGAAGGTGATTAGCCAGTGGTCAACACACACTTTTAATAGAGGGGTTCCTTTGCCTCTATGACTTCACATTAACATATTCACAATTTTGCATATAAGTGCCACATATTTCAGTTTTATAGTGCATATGGGATAATTCCAAATATATTTTACAAATTATATTTATAGTGTATTTTAAACCAATTACCATGCTTTACCTTCATACCACC